>BSBM01000069.1:6667500-7150000 GCA_027924585.1 Larix kaempferi | reverse complement strand
TAGCAGAGATAGAATCGACCTTCGTTTTGAGGCTTCCAATGTGATTGTGCACCTCCAAACGTCCAATTTGCTCTGTTGCGTTCATACGTTGCAAGACTTTCTTAATCTCGTGGTTCTCGTTCTTCAGGACCAGTATTTGTGCATCTAGGATGCACAAATGATCATCCACAACCATAAATGAAGTCTTAATATCCGGCTACTCTTCCATACCACCATGGACATGGACCTTAGCTCTATGTTGCTCAGAGGCCAAACATTCGTGTGCTCCAGGCCAAGAGGGAAGCCGCTTTCTAAAATCAGGAAAGGGATTACTGCCCAGGCGGGGCATTGTTTGCTTACCATGGAAAGAAAGCCCAGGATCTGACATATTTGATGTCTCAGACCGAGTGCGCTGTCGCTCAACACTATAGATACAAACCAAATTATTGAAGCTCTGTAGAGAATGAGAAAAAAGAGTTTCCTTCATACTTTGCGCTGTGGAATAAATAATGGACATCCGCCATTGCTCGTTGTACAGGCGGGTAATACATTGATCAACTGAGGGGAGAGTTCGCATGCATTCCAACTGAGAGCCATGTGACGGGCGCGTGCGATCAACACACCATTCGAGGTCCAATGGAGGGTTATCGACCTTGGTTAAAAAAATTCAGGAGTTGCAAGGGAATAATACACTCTAAGCACCCCATGGGAGAGTAAGTTATTCCAAGAAATATCAGCATGATCAATCTGAGATTCAAAGACAATGGACCTAGACATTTCTTTCCATAACCTAATTGATAACCAAGACTCCTCGATCGAGTTTTGCGCCAATGTTGGCCACCTCATCGGCCTCATGATTGTTGCTTCTCAATATATGAAGGAATTTGATGTTGATGAATTCTCTTGCCAGGCATTTCAGAAGGTTGTGTTGTTTTAAAACACGACTCTTTCTATTTTTACTCAGGTTCTGGGCTTCTTTGTTGACCAGCATGGAGTCTCCACATACAATGAGTTCATTGATTCCTTCCTCCCTAGTGATCTCCAAGCCTTTGATGAACGCAATCCACTCAATATTATTGTTTGTTAATCTAGTTCTAATATTTATTTAAGGATTTGTATAAAGATTGACAATTTTGATTTTTATGTGGATTTTTGATAACTTTTCTTTATTCATAATTTATTGGAAAAATGAATTCGACTCCCTAAAAAATCTTTATAACACCTAAATTTTATAATCTTAATACCTTATATCTGGGATTCTAAAAATTAAGACCACATTTTAGAGAAAAATGATCAACCAACAAAAGAAAAGACATCTCCCATTCTTTAGAAGGCGAAACTTATTTTTTAGGCAGAGTCCTCTGGTTCCACGAGGTAGGTGTGAGAGGGCCGTTGAATGTTCTCATCCAATAGCCTCTCACACGAGGTAGGTGTGAGAGGGCCGTTGAATGTTGAATGTTCGCCGTCTTTAGAAAATTAAATCGTTTAAACGCACGTCTCAGTCTCTAGAGATAGCTGGATCTCTTCACTCCAATGGTAAAGATGAAGGACAACTGTCCACTATGAAAGTGATGTGAGAGGTGGGGCATCTCACATGCAAGCGTACCGGACACAAAGAACCCTGAATCCGGAACCCTGCATCTCCAGCGTACCGTCCTTAACGTGTGGAAAAATTGAGTAAAAAAACAGTAAAATGTCCTTAACCTGTGGAAAAATCGAGTACGACATTAAATTTGATTTAATGTTCAATGTACGACATTGCCACCTACTCTAGAGACAGCTGGATCTCTTCACTCCAATGGTAAAGATGAAGGACAACTGTCCACTATGAAAGTGATGTGAGAGGTGGGGCATCTCACATGCAAGCGTACCGGACACAAAGAACCCTGCATCCGAAACCCTGCATCTCCAGCGTACCGTCCTTAACGTGTGGAAAAATTGAGTAAAAAAACAGTAAAATGTCCTTAACCTGTGGAAAAATTGAGTACGACATTAAATTTGATTTAATGTTCAATGTACGACATTACCAACTACTCTACTGAGAAAGAGAAAAAGAGTTCTAGTTACAAAATTCTTCATTACATTATGGTTAAAGCTCGCAAAGAAAGCCTTATCACGCCGTTTTTCAGAATTACTGAGAGGCAAGATTAAAATAAAAAATAGAAGAGGATGGAAGGATATATACATTTAATGAGTCTATTTTTATTAAAAAGAGTTGTAATATTGATGTATATATATTTTGGTATGTTACATATTTTTAATTTTTATATATATTAGAATTGTAAATATATAATGTTAAAATTTATAATTTTGGTGTTTATAGAATTTTTTAAAATATTAAATTTATTTTTGCAATAAAAATATAATTTGAATAATAAAAATTATATTTTAATTAAAAATATAACATACTGTTTTATAATTAAATAATGAAAAATTAAAATTTTAACATAAAAATTAAAATAGCTCAATCATACCTATATTCACACGTTACATTAAAGATGGACCCACTAGGGATGCAGGGGTACATCCTATTCATGTTCTTGCACGTGGGATGCCCCACTTCTCACATCAAGACTCCCTTTCTTGCCCACCATTCATAATTGTCCTTCATCTTTCTTTTATTTTTCACGCAGGGGTCTTTTATTTTTCACTCAGGGGTAGGTAGTAGGTACATTCTGTTTATGTTCGTGCATGTGGGAATCGTCGCCACGTCTCACATCAAGACGCCCTTTCTTGCCCACCATTCATAATTGTCCTTCATCTTTCTTTTATTTTTCACGCAGGGGTAGGTAGTAGGTACATTCTGTTTATGTTCGTGCATGTGGGAATCGTCGCCACCAGGGATCAAGATTGAAGGGCTGGTCTTAATTTCATATTGAAGGTTATATATTCATGCAGCCCTTCATTGATGAAGGGCTTTCAAAAAAACTCACATTTCAAATGACAGTAATAGATTAATTGCACACTTCATTAAAAAAATGTGCTAAAAAGATAATGCATTTCAATTAAATTTATGACACAAATTTTTTTTAAAATAAAACTTTTTTTTTCACAGGAAAAAATACCAGTCTTTGTTATTCATATGAATCAAAAGACATATTATACATCAACCATCTTCATGACACGAGCGCTAATTAGTGATCCATTTTCTTTTTGAAATAAAAGGAGTAAACAGTGTAGAATTATTCCTGTGATACTTTTTCATTTTCCAATGGAAGGAATAACACCTGCATTGTAATTTTTTCTCTTTTGAAATGAAATAAATAAAACAGGACTACCTACCTTTTGTTCTCCTTTTCGAAAGAAATGATGAAGAATTGCAAGACATCTAATTCAAAAAGAATGTCTTGGTGTAGGTTGAAGACTAGGGATTGTAGATTAATATGGTGTTTTAATACCAAAATTTTCACAACATTCTAGACTGGTAGAACACGAGACTGTTGATGCTTTTATTAAGGCGAGGGAACAGACTTTGAGCCCAATTTCTGTCTCAGGTGGAAAAACCCTATTAGGCATGCATTGTGAGCAGGGGAAGTGTAAAAAACATGCCGGTCTTATAGATGATAGGCGAATGAGAGATTCTTATATTGTAGCCATGCGTGACCCCTGTTACCCCGTATCTAGCAGGGGTTTGGAGGATAGTTCTCTTGTGATTTTTATCACAACAGGTAGGTTTACAGTTTGGTAGGCTATGGATGGACTAGGTTCCTGAATGCTGGTTCATACTTCATATGTTGATGATAGCCTGGTGGCAGGGTTCAAAATTGAGGCCGTCAGGGCCCGTCAAAGGCCTGCCTTCAGATATTAGACTCAGCTTTAATAACGACTTATAAAATATAATAACAAGTTGGATCAAGAACTTTCTCAATGCAATAGGCCTACAAAAACGTGAGAAAGCAAAAGTATCAGGGAACTTACATTCACGCCTACAGAGCCTGCTAAACAAATAAGCCTTAGAAACCTGCATTGCCTGTTGAATTTGTAGAAAACTATGTAACAACCAAAATGCCCTGAAATTTTAGGTAGCCAAAGCTGGAGTTCGGCGACCATAAGTTTCTGCATTGTGTTATTTATATTGCAATTCTGACTGGATGGATTCACAAACCATGAATTATGTTAATACGGCGAGTCAGAGCCATTATTCACATGGTGCGATGGAAATTAGCCCAATCGCATACTCACAGAGCTTCGAGCAGAGCACATATTTTTTTGCTATAGACGAGTACGCCTACTGCGTTCAGCCACAACACCAAGTCCAGAATTGCGTGCCAATTTCTTTATTAACTCTCAGCACATGCTGCCATATGAATTTCTTTCATTTCAACCAGTGGTAAGTAACGGCAGTTTAGAAATGCCCAAATGGGACAGATTTAGGATTGGAGTAAAATCCCACCCGAAAACATAGTCCTAAATTAAACTGAAAATAAGACCTTTTAGGTAGATATTAGTCCACTCTGTTGAATTTTACCAATGAATATGTTTATGCCCAGGTGAGCAGAAACACAGAATTAAGCCTGGTGCAGATGGATCCTATTATGCCCAAATGGTAGATAGGGCAAAGATGGATTCTAATATGCCCATAAAATAACTTTGTAAACAAAGAGGGTGGTGGAGTTGATGCGAATCCTATTGAGTAAAGAATCTGCAAATCTAGCAAAGTAGCTCGAATACATGAAGAAATGCCAGGAGGATTAAAAGTATCCGGAATTGTTCAGTAAATGAACCAACATAGCTCGAATGCATATAAAAAAGGGAGGGAAATTCGGGACCCCAGGTCTTACCAGGGTCCAAAGCAACGCTGGTAACGCTAGGGTAGATGCCCCCTTCCAGGTAGATGTCCTCCAACTGCTGCTATGAGTTCCCTCCTGTTACACCACCACAAAACGCAGTATGTTATTATCATAAATGGCTACAAAATTACAACCAGAGAAAATAGTATTGGCTTTTAGACACAGAAAAGAATGTATTACCTCAACGAAGCATTTTAATGGACAGCTTCTGCGACTGGAGTAATGTATAGGCTGGTAGCAGGACCAGAGCGCCGAGATTAGTGTCACTGTGTCAGCACTCTATGGTATAATGGTGCTCTCCAAAAACCACAGCAGCAAACAACGCAGAGCCAAGGTTGAATCGAGGGTTTGTATGACAGCCACGGGCCCTCCCTTCCATGCTGCTACGTGGATTCCACCACCGGCTGGTTTCAATGCGCATGGTACTGCCGTCATGACTCATACCGACTTGCATTTACTCCAGGTATTGGATCGATAATCAAGAACCAGCTAGCTCCATACACGAAGCAGTTCATCCCTAATTTCATCTATTAAGTATTAAGTCGAAGAGCCAAGGCAGTTAATGCGCATGAGCATCCCCTCTTCCAGGCAAGAGCCCATTACCGAGTCACCGACTCCACGGACCACGATTCTGTCTCGATTCTGTCGAGTCTCGATTCTGTCCACTGTCCAGACTCCAGAGTAAAGACTGGCAGACTGGCAGCCTGGTCCTGTCACCACTCACCCATAAAAAAAAATTAATGACGGGCGATTTTAATGACAGCACTTCAAATGTCATTTATATTTAAATAAATAATTTTTTTTTAAAATGTCAAAAATTCCGAACCAAATTTTATTTGACGGGGAAAATTGAGGCCCCCCTTCACTGACGGGCTGAGAGGCCTTTGACGGGCCCTGACGGCCTCAATTTTGAACCCTGTCCACCATCATAAAGAAATGATTCGTACCCAATCCGTTGTGAAAATTAGGATGGACCCAATTCTTTATGCAAAACAGGTGGCGTCCACCAACAAAAAGAGATCGTTCGTATTCAATTCATTGTGAAATTAGGAGGCATCAACTGACAAAAGAAGCAAGTGGGAGCCAACTGACAAAAGAGCACGCGCAGCCTTACACTATTTAAGCCTGCTCCAGAGACCTTTACAGTACGAAGCAGTTCAATGGCATTCCACCCAGGCCTCTGGAGCAGAATTAAATAGTGTAAGGCTGCGCGTGCGTAAGATGCAGGACGTTGGCTCCCACTGGCTTCTTTTGTCAGTTGATGCGGAATGCCATTGAACTGCTTCGTACTGTAAAGGCCTCTGGAGCAGACTTAAATTCCAGGCCTGCGTCTTGCCTTTCGTCATGGCTCACCCAAACTTACGTCCACCAAAATTTGATGTAATGTACACAACATCTTATTAAAAAATTCAATTCCTGATAATAAAAAAAATGAGGGATCGAGATTGATCTGTCTGTTTCCAAATGTAAAATAATGATTTAAGTTATTTTATTTCTATTATCCATATAAGAGAATCCCAGGATCTGCTCTGCACCAGAAGGCTGGCATGAAGAAAATGCAATGAGATGCTCCGGATTGGAAACAAAGTGTTACAGCCTCGAGCTGCAAGAGAAAAGAGGATTCAGGAAAGAGAAAAGAGGATTTGAAAATCAGTTAAGAAAGGAATTGGTAATAGTTTTTAGTCAAAATAAATTGACAGTTTATGACCTTGCATAAAAAGTTAAATGACAGGTACCCAAAACATATACCCGTTCACAGGCACTTCTAATTTGAAATTCCAGGCCTGCTTGGCATCCAGCATCTGATGGGAAAGCAGCTTTTTTTACTGAAATTGCAATTTGCAGTGCTCAAATGGCAATTTGGGTAGTTCTAAAATCGGGTATTAGTTTTGGACAGTGAATTACTATAGCTGAAATTACAAAATTACGGAAATTGCGGGAATGTGCATGTGCATTTTGCTTGTCTTTATGGACGCCTCAGCAGCGGCGGTACGTACGGCCAATTTATTACGTACAAGGGAGAGATATGGTGATCTGCTTTAATGGACTGAGCTGCAGTACGCACGTTTGGCTTTGAAGGTTTTCTGCCAAGTGCCAACCATTGTTTTCCGCAAAAAAGTGGTAGTTGTACTGGATCAATGCACATCGTACAATTCAGTAAAGAGTGGCGGACAGATGTGAGCTCTATAGATAAATAAATAAATATCATAAATATTATTATTAAAAATAAACATGGCTTTGTGAGCTCTATAGATGGATAAGAGTTTTAGGGTTTGCACTTGCTGTTTTCATAGAGGGCTGTGTGAATCTGGAGAGTAATGGCGGAAGCTCTCGCGTTTCGGAGGGAGTGGGTTGTTCAAATAAACGAGATGCTTTATAATCATAATGAGAATTCTCAAGCAAATAGCGATGAGGATTGTCAACCAAACGAGTATGCGATCCTGCGCGTGGCGAGTATTGGTGGACGCCACCTGTTTTCCATAAAGAATTGGGTCCAACTAAAGGGAATCATTTCTGTGGCAAAGAGATTGGCAGGATTCTGCAGGAACTTCATATAGTACTCATTAATGCAGTGACAAGAGGAAGAAATTGGCAGGAATTTCATGTTTCCAAGTTCAACCCTTCAAATTACGGTGTTTAGTTTGTTCAACGGAATCAGAAAGGTATTAAAATTTCTGACGGGGGATCTAAATGGGTAGACATCAAATCTACGTTCCAAATAATTTCAAACCTGTCACCTGTGACGGGCTCAACCCACGGCTACCTGTAAAATACGTTTTAAAATGAAAAAAACGTTCTCTGGGCCGTCAAATTCCATGCCTGATGCCAAGTATGTGGGCGATGTGATGCATGGATTTTCCTTGTATTTTTCTGTCACTGTTCTGGAGCTACTTTCACCGCCCATTTGTATACGTATATGCACATGGATTTTACTTGCAGTCCTGGTGTGAATGAACTGCTTACTTTCTTATGACACTGCCTCGTTCGATGATCAGAAGCCCAAATTGAGAGTAAGAGGTTATATAATTGACTTTTGCTGGCGATTTCTCCGTAAATTATGACACCGATATTACTGTTTGCATTTTACACCGCTGCCATTACCTTCACAAAAAACGGTACTATTGTAGTGTTTTCCGTAAAAATATGTTAAGGGGACACTGAAGACTTGAGTGGCTAATGAAAAAATATGTATTTTACCTTGGCTAATGAAAAAATATGTATTTTACCTTGCGGTTGGAGTGTAAAAGTTTGTAATTATAGATGTTGAATTGTAAAAGTTATTTTTCTGCTCCAAAGTAACTCCATATGAGTCGTTTGAATCGTAAAAATTACTCCTTTGCTTCATAGTAACTTTATATGAATTCGTTGAAGTGTAAAAGTTTGTAATTCTATATGACTCCGTTGAATTGTAAATATTTGTATTGGTTTGGGATTTTTATTATTAATTCTATATGACTTATTGTAAAAGTTTGTATTTGTTTGATTTTTTTATTATTTTAGTAATATTAAATTGTAATAATATTAAATTGTTGATGATATTTAATGGAATTTAATATTTATATTAATTATTTTTAAATCATTCACATTATATTATTAAACTTTATCTTAAGTTCGAATATTTTTTTGTCATTTTAATTATAAAAACCATGTTATACTTTTAGAAACCATTTTATAATTTTAAGTGACATATTGTTTATTTTATAAAATTGTTTAAAAAATGAATATGTGTCCATTTAATTATCTAAACAAACATTTTATGATTTTGTTTTTTGAGAAAACATTTAATGATTTTGTTTTTCCACTACCCTGGGTCAATGCATTGATTGCATTATATCATCAAAATTGTTCGCATATTGTATTCATCTCTTCTTCTTGTTGGCACATCTCTTTCACTAATCCCAATGATTTTCTTGACTTATGTATGTGGGTGGGCGATGTGATGCATGGTAAATGCCAATAAATGTCGGGAGTGGCTTGTCCTGATGGGCCATCATGTATAATGGAAGAGGTGACATAGGAACATTTTTTTTTGAGTATATAAATATTATTATGTTTAAATTTATGATAGAATATAAGAAGTGTTCCCTTTGTTAGTGATTTAATAAAAATTTTGTTAAAGGATTAAGAAAAATGTGTAATATTGATAGGGTTCTGAGGTCTTAACAAGTCCAAAGACTCGGGAACCTTAATGCATTCTATCACCTCCCTATTCACTTTATATGATTACCAAGGTTCTTTTCTAATAATGTGATTTGAAAGTTGTAAGAAATATCTTCCATAAACAAAACCATAAAAACAACATCAAAACAAAATCCAATTATGTATTTAATAGTAATAGTAATACCCTGCATTTACATAAAATAGCAAGCCTCATTGTTAAAAATGCAAAAAAAAATATTATCGTGATGAAAATATAAATTATAAGTAGCCCAGTGGGTTAGCTCAAGTGGTTTAGTGTTGTAATCGCAAGGAGAAGGTCTCAAGATAAAATCCCTAGGTGGCTATGCAAGGGACTCACTTAATGTCCCCACCGAGTTACACCCCTAATCAACAAAAGAGTTGTTGAAAAGAATTGAACAAATAGAGAAGCTCCCTATCAAAGATAAGGAGTACAACAATGTTCTTCATAGAAAAGCTACTCTTTAAAATCATTCTTTAGTAATATTATGTAAATTTCAAATTGATATACATATGAATGAAATAGTTGTAAGTAATATTAGATGATATAGAAGAGAAATCAAAACAGTTGCTGAAAAGAATTGAACAAGTGGAGAAGCTCCCCTATCAAAGATAAGGGGTACACCAATGTTAGTCATGGAAAAGCTACTCTTTAAAATCATTCTTTAGTAATGTTATGCAAATTTCTTTTTTCTAATATGTGAATATATAAGGTAATATATATACTATTTTGAATCTAGAATAAGGTTATTCTGTAAATGTAAATGAATATTGTAATGGTTTAAGGTAATATATATACTATTTTGAATCTAGTATAAGGTTATTTTGTAAATGTAAATGAATATTGTAATGGTTTTCTGGTGAGCAACTCAAGACCAAAGCCCCGCCACTAAACCATGTAAGCAATGTGGTTAATTCCTAAAGTTGGAAATTGTAAACCTAGGAGACTAAAGGAGTACGCAACTAAACGATGGGCAATTGAGTCCATTGGGGAAGAGAGGTTGTCTCACTAGGAAGACATGAAAACTAAGACATTCATGATGGATGTCATCCTGTTTTTCGTAGGCACTTAGCAACCACTTATTTGGTTTTTTCTAAAATCTTATTTGTTACCTTAAGTCCCTAGCCGAGTGACTAATTATCACAAGTGGATGATAAAATCCTATTTTAACATGAAGCTAAACAAATTAATATATATATAAACCTCAACCTGAATATTGGGAAGATTCCAACAATATTATATATACTAAGTCTCCTTTCAAATTCCACCTCGAACATAAGGTGGGAGAATGATAAATTTATACAAATCCATTGATAAATTAATCATGCTAGGATTGCATAATATGTTTATATACATATGTTTAATTAGAATTCTATTATAAAGCTTGGACTATTTATTTTAAATATATTAATATACTTGTTATACTTTCAAATTCCACCTCGAATATAAGGTGGGAGAATGATAAATTTATACAAATCCATGTCATAAATTAATCATACAAAGATTGCTTAATATTTGTATGTACATATGTTTAATTAGAATTCCATTATAAAGCTTAGACTATTTATTTTAGATATATTAATATACCCGTTATACTTGAAGTATAAGATATTAGTATAATTTACTATCAACTATATATATATATTGAGATAAATATATTATATAAAAGACTAGAGTATGAAACATTATTTTAGGAAAAGTAAGGAAATACTCCCACTTAACTATCTTTCTGTATTTAGCTTCATGTGGGAGAGACATGTCCTTGATTTTCCAAGGGATAAGCTAAACCCTAGATGAGAATATATATATATGTATATGTAATCACCTCTTTTAACTATAAACGTATATGAAATAAACCTTTATTTTCCTAGAAGTTAAAATGAGATGAAATGATGATAATCCTAGGTTAGAAATTATTGTTATGTTAAAAGTAAATTGTATTATATATATTAAAGGATATAGATACAAGAGAAAAAATATCTTTATTAAGGAACTTTTTATAAAGATAAACACAATATTTTTATTTAGATTAGTTTCCATAAAGAAGGGTAATTTTTGTTATCAAAGAAAACGTTTGGAATTTGCATTCAAATTTTAGCCAGTTTTAAACCGCCTCAACTCGATCTAGTGATGGGGGCGCCAACGGTTTTTTACAACCTCCACTTGGATGGAAGGTTCTCCTAAATGCAGCGGAGTCTCCAAAGCAAGAAGGAACTTTTGGACTAATAAATACGAGGCACTCGACGGTAATAAGGGATCGCTTCTTTTAGTTAGTCGCATAGGGTTTTACAGGCTTAGCGCTGGGAGAACGACCTGCAGCATTTTTCTAAATGTTATGTATAGAGATATTAGAGATAGCGTATGGGGAGAGGAAGGCTGACAAGCCCGATCCCAAGCCTGTAATTATTTGCGTAAGGTCCTTTTCCGCGAACCAGTAAGCTATATCTACGAATTGGTTCATATTCGATAAAGCCATTTTATATTTATGCTTGGGGATAGGACGGTTCTATGAGCCCGCTCCCAGGATATCTTATCGAATCTTGCATTCATTAACTTTGCGCATAGTAGGATCATAACTAGGAAGACTCACATGCTGCTTTGGGTTGGAATAGGATGGCTTCATGAGCCGATCCCATGAGAACTTGCTGGGTGCAAAGAAATAAATTAAAACATACATGTGGATCTCTATATGGTTTTTAGAGATAGCGCTAGCATAGCTAATCTCTCTAAGAACAAAGTTAGCTAGTAAATTCTTATTACCTCATTTTTCGTTTGGTCTCTGCGTGAATAGAGGTAGCGCCTCTTTATAAGAACGGAGTAATTTTCAAAGTGGTTAAATACCTCTACTTTTAATATTGAACTTTGTTAAGGAAAAGTATAACGTAGATAAATTTATTAAAACCGATCTGCTTGATCTGCTTGATCTCTGTCTCGGTGATATACTAGCATGGGATTGATTCCCATTTTGTGGCTTTCATTTAATTATTTTTATCTCTGCAAAAAGAGAATGTGACCTCTCTACATAGATGGATCGCATCAAAGGCGTTAATTTCAGTGATCTCAGTTTATATCTTGTTGCCAACGCTTGGGGTTGATCCCTAGTTAATCTATGTTTGATATATATTACCATAGATATATTAAATGTTTTATATCCCTGTTTAGTTATACTGCGGTAGCGAAATAAGTGGATCCCCGAGATCTCTTTTATAATGCTTCCAATAAAGGCGTTGGATCTCTTGTATATTATGCTGCCAACAGAGGCATTGATCCTTGGATTTCTTTTATATTTTATGCTGCTAAAGAATGCATAATGATTCCTTAATATATATATATATATATAGACACATACATATTGTTCTTTTCTTGCTTGACTGTGTGGAGCCTTGGGGAAGGCTGAGGAATCCGATCTCTATGCATTGATGCCAAAGTTGATCCGAGCTCATTCTCTTTCTATGGTGTGTGGGGAGATCTTTCTCTATAGAAATGAACGCCGTAAAACTTGGATGTAACTCTGTTATTGCATAAACCAGAGGAATAAATCTATCTCCGAAACTTTAAACCCTGTCCCTATTGCTGTGATAATTGCGTCCAGGATTTTCGATCGACAAGAACAATCTTATGTAATTAAGTTTCTGTGTTATGCTTTTAAAGGAGATGAGCTTGATCCCAAACTCTGTAGTGTTTCTGCCATTCGTGTTTCTGTTTCAGTTATTTAAGCTTAGATCGCCGAAGCCAATGTAGATCCTTGGCAACAAGTTAAGTAGAACTAACGATGTTTATTAATACATATAACGGGTCAAATAAATCTCTGTAATCGTTTTGATGTTAAGGATTGAATATCTTGAAAATGCTCTCTATGAGAAAGGCATTGAGAAAATAGAAAATTGCAATAACTAAGTTGTAGGATGTAACCCTCTTTATGATTGCGTTGAGAGGCGCTCTACAAGTATAAGGGAGATCTTGAGTGTTTGTAGATATTGTTGCCTATAAATAACATTTGTATGAGGGAGATCTTGTAAATCAAGTGTTTGTCGAGTGTATGAAGGAGATCTTGTAAGTGAGTGTTTGTCTTTAACACAAGATAATAAAAAAAACAAATAAAACATATTATGTCCCAAATTAAAAAGACGTGTATTTTCATTTAAATAAAAGGGAACAAACAAAGAAAAAGATTTAGAGCAATTTCTACGAACAGATAAATTTAGTTTTAATAACTTTCGTTTTAATAACTTTCCTTTTAATGAATAGCATGTGCCTCAGGCTCAAATATAAATAATATCCTCGACCATTAATTAAATTTCATGTTCATCATCACTCATAAAAAAATATTGTCATTCCAACATTTTTAATGGAGGCCTTGCAGACCTCCCTTCCAGCTCTTCCGCGACCTCCCAGATCCTCCCCTCCACACACCTCCCTTCGTAGACCTCCCAGCGCAGACCTCCGCGATCTACCCTCCCCTCAACGAGCTGCGTCCTCCCCTCCGCTCCCCTTCTGCGTCCTCCTACACACAACTCCACCCAACGAGCTGCCCTCCCCTCCTGTGAACTGCCCTCCCCTCCACGCATCTCCACGCAACTCCCCTCCTGTGTCCTCCTCCACCCAGCTCCCCCCTCCACTCCCCTCTTGCGTCCTCCTCCCACCACCTCCCCTCCTGCGTCCTCCTCCACGCAGCTCCCACTAGCGAGCTGCCCTCCCCTCCACGCAGCTCCCCTCCGCTCCCCCCTTCGCTCCCCTCCTTCGTCCTCCTCCACGCAGCTCCCCTCCTATGTCCTCCTCCATGCAGTTCCCCCCTCCACTCCCTTCCTGCGTCCTCCTCCACGCAGCTCCCCCCCAACAAGCTGCCCTCCCCTCCGCGCATTGCATCCTCCCCTCCAATCCCCTACCGCATCCTCCACGCAGCCCCCCCCCAGCTCCCCCAGCCTTCCCTCCTACTCCTTCTCCCCTCCACGTCGCCCCTCCTCCCCCAGCCTTCCCTCCTGCTCCAGTTTAAAATTAAATCTTTAAATTTTTAATAAAAACAATGTTTAAATTTTTAAAAACAAAAAACTATGTTTAAATTTTTAAAAATAAAAAACTATGTTTAAATTTTTAAAAACATGGTAGGTCTATGAGTTAAAAAACATTGTTTAATATGTTAAAATTAAACTAATTTTAACATATTAAAATTAAAACACAATTTAAATTTTTAAATTTTAACTTACTAAATTAACAATGCCATTTAAACCTTGAGTTGTATTAACAACGTTTTGTCAGAATCCAAGAATGCCACACCTATATCCACAATAATCATTTTATCTAAAATAAATTATATACATATATATATATGTGTGTGTAATTATACCATATGAGTTACATTTATAAATCTACAACTAATTAAGGACATGAAATATAAATGTTGCAATATTCAAGGCATGAGTGTAATCACATCATTGTCCATGTTTCCTAACAAACAAGAGTAAGTTCAACACATTTTGAGCCACTTTAAGAAAAAGAAAAAAGGTGTCCACATCAAATTAACTCGGAGAAGCAAGCCCATTGAATGCTATCAAATTCTAAACGAGGATTCCCATTGTAACAGATCAGGAAAAAGGAAAAATCGCCTTTGCATCACGATGCAAAGATAATACTTATCAAAGACAAACTTCTGGCGCAAACTAGTACAAAATGAGAGATAAGTGACCAAAAAAACGACCAAAATCCGCAAACAAATGGCCATTTTTTGAGTTGGTAACCACTGGTAGCAAATATGTGGCCATATTTAGCTTGGTCATTTATAGCTTATCTTGTGGTCATATATTTGGTCATTAATTGTCACAATTAATGACCACATTTTTTGTCACGTGATAAATGACCGCTAATTTGCTACCAGTGATCGCCAACTCAAAAGTGGTAATTTATATGCATATTTTGTTCACTTATATTTCATGTTGTATTGGTGGTCGTTTATATGCAAATTTTGGTCATTGTTTTAGTCATTTATCTCTTTTTAGTGGTTTCAGAATATAAATAGGGCACGGTGGAATCGAACTACCAACCTCCTACCTATAAGGCAGGTGCTCTACCATTGAGCTAGCACCCTTAAAGCCCCTCATTGCCCTCAATCACAATGCAACTTCAATATTTCTTTCAAATAAAGTTATTAGAGCGAATAGCACGGGCATGGGAGCGGGAGCAGGAAGCATAATTTTCAAAAGCTTCTCGGAGTGTTTTTTATATAATATATATTTTATATTTGAAAAGCACTTCCAGAATGTCAAATTGATTGTAGAAAAAAATGAAAATATAGATGTAACTGCTGGATTAATGATGATCATTAAAAAAGGGCTATCCTGA
Organism: Larix kaempferi; assembly: GCA_027924585.1. Classification (NCBI taxonomy): domain Eukaryota; kingdom Viridiplantae; phylum Streptophyta; class Pinopsida; order Pinales; family Pinaceae; genus Larix; species Larix kaempferi. The sequence goes on along the minus strand of BSBM01000069.1, from coordinate 7,134,715 downwards.
TCCCTTGTCATTTGTTCAGTAAGTGTATCTGCCTTTTCTTCCCTTCCATAAACAATAAGGGTTATTCCAAGATCCAAACCCTTGCATATCATTTTTAAATTGGGATCATATCTTCTAGGTAGATCCAAGCAATAAGAATATTTTGATAGCTTCAAGTAGAAAAATATTCAAAGAGAGTTCTATGTTACTTCACCATGTTAAATTACCTATAAAAATTACATCACATCTGTAAGGGCTCCCTTTGAGAGTAAAACAAACTGCGAAAATAGGGTGAATCAAAATTTTTATTATAAAATAGTGCATATATGTAACCAAAGGAGATACTTACTTCAAGATTTCCGCTGCTTAAGATTTCGTGAAGGAATTGCTTGATCCCTCCTCCATGGTTTGCATGTATAAGTCCCAAGGAATATAGGGATCCACCCTCGGAAAAAGGGACTTCCACCTCCACTAGCACCATTCTATGGAAGGTAAGGAGCCATCAAAGAATGACCTTATTGAAGATGACCCCTTTGAATGAATCCCAAGCTAGCTGTAGCACTGAACTTTTCCCAGTTTGTGGCTCTGCTCAGCCATTCCTGGTAACACAATAGATCAAAACCATAAAATATCAATATAAAAATACAAAATTCTGTAAGAAACACAGTTAATGTGAAATTAGACTTATTGTAAATATAAAAGCACAGCCGCATCACCAAATTTTCTCTTAGGAAAGTGTCTGCAGTTGTTCCAACATGCATCAAAGCATTGGCATAAATGGTAGTACCCATAGACCCAAATGAGGAAGATGGATGGTAGGGAAGAATTGGACTAAGGAGTTGGAGGTATGGTTCGAAGAGGGGTATAGATGGGTGGAATGTCATTTGGCCGAGACAGAGGATGTGTGGATATTTATTTTGATTTATGTAAATATGGGATGACAGTGGGACTGCTTAAGAGCACTAGCGACTGCATCTGCAGTAATGTACAAGACACCGGATAAAAAATATGGGATGATTTATGCATAGGATGAATCAAATTTTTAGCCTTTTGTTATCAATAATAATCTCCAAATTTGGATCCAAATGACCATTATCAAATCAGAATAGGAGGAAGAACATTACTATTAACCAAAAAAAAGTAAACTGAGAAACAAACAAACAAAAAATCACCATTATCCCTATATTAAATGCCACCAATATGTTATTTAGTACATTTATGGTTCATTTTTAAAAGAAACCACTCTTAACAAAAAGCACCTTAACAGGAAAATTAATTACCTGCATTGGTTCGCCATCCTTATAACTAGAGTTTGGGCTCTTTCCAGAGCCTGCACCACCATTAGCAGATATAGATGTATTACCATCATCACCAGATAATTTTTCAACTATAGTTTTATGATCTGCTTCCTTTTTTCCTCTGGTTTTATCCCTTGCTAGTGTTGACAAAACAATTGTTGGTAGATTTGCAGCTGAGGTAGTTGCGGGAGGGGCGAGGATAGTCAAACAATGAAGGTTTTGCATTAGATATAAATTCAAACTTTGGGGTGTTCAAGTCATATTTAAGCCCAATAAAAACAGTTGGTGCGAAAGACAAACTCAAAAAATAGATAAGTGGATACCAAATTCCAATACCAAAATTGTGTGAAGACTGCCATTCCAATAACAACAGTCATTCTATCATGTTTTGACCTAGAATTTTTTTTAATAGTTACATTTCTACCTCCTACATCTAAAATACAAGAAGCCATAATTACACCCATTAATTACCTGCATTGGTTTGCCATCCTTATAACTAGAGTTTGGGCCCTTTCCAGAGCCTACACCACCATTAGCAGATATAGATGTATTACCATCATCACCAGACAATTTTTCAACTATAGTTTTATGATCTGCTTCTTTTTCTCCTTTGTTTTTATCCCTTGCTAGTGTTGAAAAAACAGTTGTTGGTAGCTTTGCAGCTGAGGTAGTTGTGGGAGGGGCGAGGATAGTCAAACAATGAAGGTTTTGCATCAGATATAAATTCAAACTTTGGGGTGTTCAATTCATATTTAATCCCAATAAAAGTAGTTGGTGCGAAAGACAGACTCAAAAAATAGATAAGTGGATACCAAATTCCAATACCAAAATTGTGTGAAGACTGCCATTCCAATAACAATAGTCATTCTATCATTTTTTGACCTGGAAATTTTTTTAATAGTTACATTTCTACCTCTTGCATCTAAAATACAAGAAGCCATAATTACACCCATTAATTACCTGCATTGGTTCGCCATCCTTATAACCAGAGTTTGGGCCCTTTCCAGAGCCTGCACCACCATTAGCAGATATAGATGTATTACCATCATCACCAGATAATTTTTCAACTGTAGTTTTATGATCTGCTTCTTTTTTTCCTCTGGTTTTATCCCTTGCTGGTGTTGACAAAACAGTTGCTGGTAGATTTGCAGCTGAGGTAGTTGCGGCAAGGGTGAGGATAGTCAAATAATGAAGGTTTTGCATCAGATATAAATTCAAACTTTGGGGTGTTCAAGTCTTATTTAAGCCCAGTAAAAGCAGTTGGTGTGAAAGACATACTCAAAAAATAGATAAGTGGATACCAAATTACAATACCAAAATTGTGTGAAGACTGCCATTCCAATAACAGTCATTCTATCATGTTTTAACCTGGAAATTTTTTTAATAGTTACATTTCTACCTCTTGCATCTAAGATACAAGAAGCCATAATTTCACCCATGTTACTCATGGTGTTATCGTGCTTAACAAGAATTATCTTCTCCAATTGACGCCTGAAACAATGGCATGAAGCATTTGAACAGAGTGAAAATTGCACTATAGTATAGACCAACATTTTGAAAATAATTTGGTGAACTGTTGGACTATTTTCTTTTAAAATTTGAAGTTCTATGTAGTACTCATTGTCCATTGTAAAGTCCAAGGGAGAACATACCTGAACTTACCTACTCGTGGTTCATGTGATTCATTTCTCTGAACAAGAACCATAGCCATTGCTATAAGAGCTCCTTGACGAAAAAAATCAAGTACATCTAATGTCAGAGGCTCTAGCAGTGAAATGGATTCACTCAATCATGTACTAGCACAAGAAAAACCAACTGCTATAGTTTGTCCATACCTAACATGTGGATTGTGTGATTCAGAAAGCAAAGATATAACCTGTGGTGTCTGTGAAAATACAAGGAAATTCGTCAAATCAACGTAGGAATATAGAAACAATAGTAATGCTGCCTATGTATTTGTGTGAAATAACTCCACTCGTGATTTTGACCAAAAAAATATATTCCTGTCAAGATGGTTTAGATTTTGAAATCAATAAGAAAGCATTGAATCAGAAACATGGAAAGAAAATTAACCTGCTTAGGTTCTGAGTATAAAACAAACCCAAGGTCCAACACTGCAGTTCTTCTCACATCATCGCTAACATCTGAGACAACAAAGTGTAGAAGGAATTGTATAGCCTTGTTATTAGTTGTTCCACCGTACGCCAAGGCGAGTGCATACATTCCACCATATCGCAAAATAGGATCCCGATCCCTTGTCATTTGTTCAGTAAGTGTATTTTCCTCTTCTTCCCTTGCATAAACAATAAGGGCTATTCCAAGATCCAAACCCTTGCATATCATTTTAAAATTGGGATCATATCTTCTAGGAAGATCCAAGCAATAAGAATATTTTGATAATTACAAGTAGAAAAATATTCAAAGAGAGTTCTATGTTACTTCACCATGTTAAATTACCTGTAAAAATTACATCACATCTGTAAGGGCTCCCTTTGAGAGTAAAAAAATCTGCGAAAATAGGGTGAATCAAAATTTTTATTATAAAATAGTGCATATATGTAACCAAAGGAGATACTTACTTCAAGATTTCCGCTGCTTAATATTTCATGAAGGAACTGCTTGATCCATCCTCCATGGTTTGCATGTATAAGTTCCAAGGAATATAGGGATCCACCCCCATAAAAGAGATTTCCACCTCCACTAGCACCATTCTATGGAAAATAAGGAGCCATCAAAGAATGACCTTGTTGAAGATGATGCCTGTGAATGACCCCTATGAATGACTCCCAAGCTAGCTGTAGCACTGAACGTTTCCTAGTTTGTGGCTCTTCTCAGCCATTCCTAGTAACACAATAGAACAAAGCCATAAAATATCAATATAAAAATACAAAATTCTGTAAGAAACACAGTTAATGTGAAATTAGACTTATTGTAAATATAAAAGCATAGCTGCATCACCAAATTTTCTCTTAGGAAAGTGTCTGCAGTTGTTCCAACATGCATCAAAGCATTGGCATAAATGGTAGCACTGTGGCATACACTATTACGCATTTCAACAGACTATTTTATGGTCTTCAGTATGAGCAGATTTGACCTACGCAAAATCAATATTGACTTGGGTTGAAAATCTTCTACATTTAGAAGTAGCAACATACATACCTAGACTATTCCATTTTAGTTTTAAAAACCAAGCAATAGCATAAAAATATAAACTTCTCCATCTATAGGCCATCCCTTGGAACAAGAAAACTACACAATTAATTGGATTATTGTCAATACTTAGGTACTTGCTAAAAAAAATTAGTTATATTTTATGAAATTACAAAATAAAATTAATAATTAATTAAATAACAATGGAGAATTTTTAAAAAATACTATTTATAAAATTATAACAATAGAATAACAGCTATCCAGAATTTGATGTTGCTAAAACATTCCACTGGATGCTTGTTGATCACTGGAGAAACGCACACGGGAGGGAGACACTCTCAATATGACCACTCCTTTGAAATAAAAAAGTGTCTATTCCCCTTATAATCATGGGGGAAAGAAGAAATACTAGGGATTTTAAGTTGGTCATGAGGAACAAAAAGAAAAAAGGCAGGGGATAGCATGCATTTGGTGGAATCACGATGCTATATGAAACTTAAATGCATGGGCAGGAACCTTTGATAGTGCGTTGAAGGGATATTGGGATCATGGTAGTCCAATGCTGGAGTTGACATTTGCGTTGAATTGCAAAAAGGGGTATAATCATAGTTAAAGATGTATTGAAGGTAATTGATTTGTTCATTCATTTTTAAGCTTCGGATTATGCTAATGGATTCGATTCCTTTGGGATTTGAAATCCTTATAGAACCAAGATGAGACCTATGGGATGATTCATTGGGGTGGAGTATTTGTTTCTGAGAAACTATTTTGTTCTCTTATGAAATATGGAACTTAATTAATTGTGTTGGAAGCATGAGATAGATAATGAATATACCCAAATAGGAGATTGGTTATGTATGAAGGAAGTTCAATCATTGATATTGATTTGATTGTTTGTCCAAGATATCATTAACTTTGAATATTCCCAGCTATGCATCTTCAATGCTATTCCGAAAAACATCTATCAATGGGAGTTTGTTAGGGTGAGAGAGTCGACGCATAATGAAAACTTCCCAGAGGACACTCTTCAAGATATAGTAAGATTGCATCACATCTTAGGTGAGATGAAAAATTCAGGCATTGAGCCTAGTCTTTCAACAATGCATATGCTTATGGATTCATATGGAAAGGGTGAAGAGCTTGAGAGAGCAGAAAAAGTATTTAGGGATTTACAGGATGCTGGTTTGAATTTGGGCACTGCAAAGTATACTTCTGTGGTCAATGCTTACCTTAAAAGTTGCTTCAACCTGGGCCTTCTCAGCCAACACTTTGTGCCCAGCCACTGCAATGAGGGTAATTTATCCCAAATAAAATATCTATAAATATGTGATAGAACCTGTAGTGTACCATCCTTGGGTTGCTTATGACGTTAGACTCCATAAATTATGATTGGGGATAGTTTGCTTCTATAATTGTCTGCCAAGGCCCAAATTACACCAAAACGTAGCTTCAATACGATAAAAAAGCATTCCGCCTGGCAAAAAAAGCAACCTGAATCCAACAAGATCGCTTTGCTTGATAAAAAAAATAGGAGGGCATTCCAGTTCTTCTAGCTTCCTTAGCTTCTTTCTTGACCATCGTCTTCCACTTTTTAATGATATGAGGATGTAAGCACAGTTCCATCTGCAACCAGTATATAGTTATAAGTTGATTGCATTAATGTCAATTGTAATAAGGTTTCAACAAGCAACAATACAATTCTCTACAAGACTCAAATGACACTCTTAATACCTGAAAAAAACCAGAATAAATGTTGTTCCATAACTGCAGATGGACAAGCTTAAGCATTGTTCCACGCACTATCTCATATTCCAAGCTCTGCAAGTAGTAGTTTCATACTAAATATGAAAACAAGGGTGCAAATATAACTTTGGTCCACCATCAACCCAATGAGCCCATACTGCACGATTCCATTATGCTTCCTTAGATTCTGCCAGTGTTGTCATGGCATTTACTGACATGTAAATATGATGGAAAAGAAGATCAAAATATAAAATTTGATATTGCCAATGAGCAACATGAACAGAAATAGGTATGCCCTGAAATGCCATATATAATGTCAAAAGGCAAAGAGCACATCAATAAGCAAGATGTACACCCCCTTTACTTACAACAGATACATACTGGTAGGACAACCTCACATAGTTCATCATCTGCCATATGCTGGTTTTTGTTGAGAATTTCATCAATTAAGCCTGAAAAGGAAAATAATGCATTAAAAAACAAAAACACACATTCTAGTGATTAATGAATAGCTAAATCCCATCATCAACTTTTATCCATACAAGATCACACATGAAGGGAAGAAAATAAGAATTATTGCCAAAAGGTTAAAACATTTACTTGGCAATGTTAATGCACCACCACCTATCAATGTATTCTTTGCATCATCATACATATCACCAGGAGAGGTGTGGACACTAGATAGGTTCCCATCAATTGAATCAAAATCATTAGAATGACTACTGCCTTCAGTCATATTATGCACAATAGTTGAAGCTACATTTTTATTAGCAACACACGAGACATCCGATGATCTAGAAGGTGTTTCCCTTCTAGTTGAATATGAAAGGTCATCATCCCTGTTGCTCTCCTCAAGTATCCTTGTATGAGGTGACCACAACAGTCCCTCAGAGTTTACAGGCTCATCAGTTTCATGAATAGTTCGAGAAGACTCTCTGGCATTGTCTTCTCGGTTTCTTCTCCTGGAAACCTGCACATAGTTCATACACAACAAAACTCAACCAATATTATAGATTCTGTAAGCAGTTCTTGTAAACGTATTATTTTATTTTTCAGTCATTGGCTCTATCAATTCATTTGTTCAAAAGCGAAAAGGTAACAAAAATGTAATAATAGAAGATTAATAGATTATTTATTTCTGAGAACCTCCAAACTCCAATTAAAATGCAAAGATTACCAAATTATGATCCTTTTGTCCACTGACAGAATTACACTGTGGTGTGAATGTAGTTGTTCTCTTAACAATGGTGCCTAAATATGGTGTTGAGGAAGATGCCAACTGAGGAATATTTCCAGCATGTCGCACACGTGGTACTCGAGGAACTCTTGGAGAATTGTTGAGCTGCTGATGCAACAACAAGGCAAGCTGCACACAAGAAATAAAAAATATTAGTAAGAGAACTAGATATGCAGAGATGCCAAACGTAAAAATAAAGATCATTCAATATAGCTCTTCACCGCTTCATCACTTAGGGTTGTTGGGACACTGTTTGAAGCTTTAGAGTGAGCAGATGGAATAGTAGTAGTAGCCTTCAGCATAGACTGGGCTGCAAGTAAACTTGATTTTTAATTTTTGTGAGCTGTCCCCTTTATAGCATGCTTTGTCTACACTGATAAGGTTTGCTGATGGGTTGCAACAACATGTTTTGTAGAATTAGAATAATTAGGTACATTATGTCGTACAGATGACTTTGAAACTGGACACGAACTGTGTCCTTTTGGACTGGAAGCATCCTGCTTTGAAGCTGCACCTGGGAAACAAAATTTTCCAAGTGGTGTTGTTTTCCCTGTACAATTTGTCGAGCATTTTACATTATCCTTTGGAACAGATTTTGATGATGATATCTATGGAGAAACATGACGAGGGTTTCCTGTGGTTGACTCTTTCCCTACAACATTCCCAGCATCATCTTTCATGACTTCTGTGGAATTACCTGATCTAATGCGCTACTTCAAGGGATGAACTGGATTGCTAGCTGGTGAAGATGACACCATATATACTGACGACTTCGTTCCTTGACCAAATGACTTACTGTTACCCTCAACAATGGGCCCAGATGTATGTGGTCTTGAAACAGAACTTGAGCTAGATGTTCTACTAACACCTTGAACTCCATTCTTATGCAAATGAGATGCCCCTGAACTTGATTTTGAGCCTCCATTTGGAGACTTTGAGCTTGGAACCTGCATTGATAAGGTTGTTTGAAAACATACGATTATAAGCATAGAAAAACTAAGAAAAATCTCTGGAAACATACTAGACTATAAGCATTTAACACCACCTAATATTTCTTCCTTCAGTGTACCTATAGCACTGGAAGTATACAGCGATGAACCCATGCTAAACCTTGGACGATGAGCTGGTGGAAACGGGCTTCTTGTAACAATATTGAGGACTGTTGGGACGATGATTGTGTCGGTTCATAACCTCCATGACATGATTTCTCCAATTTCAATTGTCTTTATTCTGATACAGCATCATCCTGACAATGTGAATCTTCTGTTAAGATTTGTTTTGGATCAGCTAGCAAACTATTCAGTTCAATACCAGAAATGTTATCTCTGCTTTCTACATGGAAATCCTCGATATCTTTGACAACTTGACAATTATTTTCTGGTTCATTTTGAGCCAATGTTTGTTGCTTCTGTGATTGCATGCAGTCATCTGCCCTAGATTTTGCAACTGGACCTAAATGTTGTTTTCTTGAATAAACAGTTTCTAGAAATAGCCAAATGCCTAGGTTGTAAGCAAACAAATGTGTCACCAACCTTCTGTGGTTGTTTGCATCCCTCGCCAATTGATTTTTCTCTTGTTAGATTGGAGTTTGAGGATCGCAATGGTTTGATATCCAATATGGATGGCTCATCATTTACCTCACCTTTAACTTTCAGTAAGGTAATAGTAGATTCAGACGCAACATCCCCATTTAAAGCTGGGGAAGTTATAGATAAGCATGGAACAACATCTACATGTGGACAATTTCCAGAAAGAGATTTTGGTGATGCAATTTCTGAATCGAATGCAAGTTCAGCATGCACAACTGGATCTTCAGAACTTTCGAGTCAACAGTAGACTTCCCAGCATTTGACATTGAAGCATCCTCTACAACAATTTTTAAATCCTGGTACACAAAATAAGAAACTACCCTATCTCAATGAAAACTGATCACAACAATTAGGAAATTTTAAATCTAAAAAGTATGAATCATCCCATTTTCTCACCTTTCTTGAAACAGTTAACACAACAAAGAACTGGAAAACCAGTTGTTCCAAAATAGATGGGCATTTTAGGAAATAGCTAGAATCTAAGTCATAACAGAAAGGTCTAAGAACTTTTTCTAATGACAACCCAAAAGACATTCCACAAAGCAAGTTGTTGAGATTTAATCAATAAAATTAGAAATAAAAAACAAAAAAAATTTAAAATATATAAAAGTTAAGTTAGAAAACCACCATAATGTTCAAAGAATTTTTGCTATGACAAATAAAAAGACATGCCATAGAACAGAGCTGTCAAGACTCAATCAGTAAAAATAAAAATAAAGAACATTTAAAATATTTTAATGGAAATATGACAAAAAGTGACTGCTTAGTAGGATCAAATTACATTTAGGCTTGGATGCAATGTTAAATTAAAAAAGTCCATCAATGTGCATGCAACTACGGAACAATCACTTGGAAGATGAAATGTCCAAGACACTTCCAACAACATAAAAGTTTTGCAAATGAACAAATACCAAACATTATAGGGACTTCCTGTGGCATTAGTTGCATTATTGAATTAGTAATTACTTTAACCAAACAAGCATGCATTTGATGCCGGTAAAGATATTCAAGATTCATATTTTGGTACCATCAAGAGAGGGGAATATATGGAAACTAAATGAAAACAATTCATTTAATTACAACTAAACCATACCCATCATGATTCGATTGTAACATACAGATCAATCCTGTGTCCAACCAACAGGAAGCTAAGGAATTATTAACCTGAAAGTTTCTATGGTAACGCATGTACACCAATTGCACATGTAATCAGGCAAAGCAACACTTAAGTATCAAATGCATTCTTAACGTACCTACATGGTTGACACCCCCTTTAAAATTGAACTGAGAGGTAAAAACTGAAAACACTTGTTTGGCTAAAGACCTACAAAACTTCCAACATCAGGAAAATGCAGACTTACATGATTGAAATCCCCCTCTCAAAAACTGAACTGAAAGGTCACAACACTTGTTCAGCTAATAAAACTTCTAACATCGAGAATCTAATCTTTTTGAACATTGTAAAATGCTTAATAGTTGGGTGGACAAGGGAACCTATTGAAGCATGAAAACTACAATACTGACATTCCAAGAGAAATATTTTTAACTTTTATCTCGTATAGAGAAAAAAAAACATCTCAAATTGCATCAATGCAATGAACATGTTCATTTCCTATTTTAAAATCTACAATGGTCAATGCAAGTTACAATATCTCAAATTCAGCAGGAAGCTTAATGTGCAATCTTGCCACATAGATTAAAATAATAATGGAAACACTACATGAACTGAGAGCAGAAATACAGAAATGTAAATATGCACACATATGAATCTTTCAAGATTTAAAAGACTTACAAAACATTATCAGGGCTCTGATACCAATTACTTCCAAAGATTGAAGTAGCTTAATCTAAAGTGCAAATCATATTTTTTTACTTTGGCAGACTGATCTAGTGACCATTGGGACATCAAGACTTTCAAGTATAATATAGTTCAGGCACTGCCACATTGCATTTTTTTTTTCTGAATAATCAGTTTTATCAATATGTTAATCACTGCCTTTCAATCAACTTCATGAACTATCTAATATGCAATATGTTAGTCATCAGGCTGCTGATAGCCTTAAATCCTTTACCGAACTATTTGTAAAATAAGTTCTCATGCCTGAATTTACTCTATCAACATGTAAAACTTTAGTTATACAGCGGAAAAGAAAATAGTTAATAGGTCATAAAAAAATGAACCTAAACTTGCAGTCATAAGATAAGTTAGCTTAGAACAAAGAAATCTCAGCATCCAAAAGCATGTATTCCCTTTCAAAACCAACCATGCTAAATACATTCATTTTTTTCCCTTTTATACATCCATGAAACAAAACCTAAATTTCTCCGTGAAATATTCCTTAAATATAACTAGATGGCATATCTCAGAGTGAAGTTAAAACTCATACAAACAGGGCCTAGCTAACTGATTTCTAGGTTTCTTTCAAGCAATATATGCAAAGTTATACTCAACGATCTCAGTTGCTTCAATTATTTTCATAAAAATGCATCGCGTCACTTTTTGTGTATATTACAATTTACAAACAGTTTAAGAAACTGTTTGACCATCTTGATTTCCTTGTTATGTTTGTGCTGAAGCCACATTATAACCATTTCAGATTTTGTTCTTCATCAAAGAACTTTTATGCATGTGGAGTTCCACATTTATTTATCACTGCTGCTGAAAAGGATCCTTTTCTGACCCCTAATTTCCAATCAAGCTTATGAATGACTTTTCATTAATTGTCTAAGTTTAGATACATAACATAGATAATTGTAGTAGTACTGGAGGCCCGAGGGGAATTTAATCTTTTATATTGCCTACAGACATATTGCAAGATATTATAACTGTTTGGTTCAAATCGAACTATTTTAGAAATGAAACACTGTGTTTAGCATTACTCAAAGAAGGAATCCAACAAAGAATTTCCATTGTGTAGAATCCAAAGAAAGTACCTATTATCTTATTATGAATGACTACACTGGGTATCACTTGATAGATAAAGGTGGTTCTCTCCCACTACATTACAATACTAAGAACTGAGCAGAATTCAATGCTCTTGCTGCCCAACTTAGAAATGCAATTGATCTGGTATCTTTGTGAATAGGTTACAGACACTTGGAGATTCTAATGATTGGTCAAAACAGATTTCATAACATGGCTCTTCAGAGATTGATGGATTAGAGCTGTTATTCGCGAAGGAGAATTATTCCCCTTTAAGCATGTTTTTCATGAACAAAACACTATTGTGGGCCAACAAACAAAATATGGAGTGTCCATTCAACCTGGACTTTTAATATGGTAAAAGAAAAGGAAAATTTTGCTTCAGACAACCCCATTAAATCCTTTTTGTTAGCCATAAATTGGGTTCTTAGTATTTTTACTATTGTTTTTTTGCTCTAAACTGAACTGCCGATGTAAAAATAGAGACGATATAGCCTATTGGTAGTGAATTTTTTACTTGTATATGCTTCTCCTCTGGAGATTATGATGTGTCCCTGAAACTTTCTACATGTAACATTATATTTTCTATCTAAGAAATAAAATATTACGATTTTTCCCAAAATAACAGTATACAAGAAGGCCTCAATCCAATCATAGGAATTTTATTGGATGTATTCAAACATACTTGACAGGGAAAAAACCATCATTGACCTCAAGGAATACAAAATTGGTTTTTCCCTGCTCTCTACCAGTCTTGACCCATCCTCCCACAACAACCCTATGTCCAACCAATCGTTGGCTGCCATTAGGGCGCCCTACAATATTTTTTATGAGAACCCTCTTTGAATATTTCGCCCATTCAACCCCCACCGTGTCTTCCCCATTTCCAAATTCCATGCAATCCATTTGAGTGGTAAGTGAATCCTCCTGTGTACCCATTTCAATTTCAATCCCAGCTCCTGTTATTCAATAGGATAATACTAACAAGATCTTCTGGCCCTGGAAGAAACAACTTCACAGAGCTTCTACTTATTTTCTTTCCTTTGGTAAAATCATAAGAATTGGATTTAAGGATTTCAAAAATTCCTTTGCTTGGCAGTCACGCAGACTACGTGGTTTTCCAAAGCCCTAGAAAAACCTGAATTCAATTCTTAATCTACTCATCTGACCTGGAATCCAATTCTTCGTCACTTCGTTAGTCAATCTCAAAGGGATAAAAGTCAGTGGACACAAAAACCTCCTATCCTTAAAATATACGGGTTGTTAGTGCCATCTTACTAATTCGACGAGGAGTCCGAATGAGAGAGAGCGGCAGCATGTCCCATACACTCTGGCATGGATCAGAAGCAAGCCTTTCATTTTTTTAGTAGAAGGAAGCAAACCTTTCATACTAGGCATTCCAGTCGTACTATTAATTGTAAGACATATTTGTTGGAGAGATTCGTTGTGCGGTTCCTCCAGGAGGAATTGCTGTTGTATAAATTTGAGTACACGGATTGAAGCGGCCCTTCTTTGATAAATTTTATTTTCTTTATTCTAATTCACTTATTGGCATTCTTTTGGAAAAAAAATCACTTCTTGACATTGAAGCAAATGGAGAAATCATGATTTTTTAAAATTGTTTAATTGGAAGGAAATGCTCGAAGATCACCTTTAAGACCCCCCACACTTTTTGGAAAGAGTAAGATTTAGGATTTATGAAACCTTGTGTTGTACCAAGATGCCGAGGCTCTCCAAGTAAGTTTTACAAGCATGTATGTGGTGGGTCCACATGAGAAGATTCCCCAATTAGGGTTTAGAAGCATGCATGTGGTGAGAGTCCACATTTACAATGAAACCCCTTACTATATAGAATTAATTTATATAAAAGTATGCAAATATTAAGAGATAATCAAAATATGCAAATATTAAGAGATAATCAATTAATATTGTGTTTGAGTAAGAGATAATCAATTAATATTGTCTTTGAGTTTTAATTGAATAGTTCATGAGGCACAATACTTGTTAGGTTTTGCAAATGGATAGGAAGCTAAGTGGGTTCTTGAAAGGAGTTATTGGGCAGATAGAGGAGGTTCACCCCCTATATGTCAATGTGGTTACATGCGATGTGTTATTAAAACTTGTTACTCTGGAGCCATACCATTTTGAAATTCAAACTCTTTAATTAGTATTAGATCTACATAACTATAAGTATCATTTTAATAGACAGGGGAAAATTCCATTGTGAAGTCATAATTAGGTTTATCAATGTGAAATTGTTTCGACTTAAAATGACTTAATTAATGTTGGAGTGTTCTATAATGAACCTAATTAGGCCATCTTCCTCATGAAAAATAGGTTTTTCAAAATATTTTTAAAATTCATTTCATTTATGGAGGATCCTCCATCGACCCATATTCTCCAACATCAATAAAAAAAGGTTGTATATAACTTGCAAAAATAGGGTTTTTTTTAATTTTTTTTTAAATGGACGATATAGGCCTTTTTTTCTCCAAGGTAACACCAAGGTGGTATTTCTAACATTCTAGACATAGACGTGATGAGTTGGTGTCCATAGATAATATCAACAAATTATTACCTGGGAGGCACAAAATAGGCGTATTTCAACTGATGAGATGCAAAAGAATCTTAGTTGTCGAAACTTCAATCGAGTGTCAAAAGGGTCAAACGATGATGATTTTTTCCAAACAAAATATGAACATGATCAATTGATCAATAAGTTGAACACAATGGTATAAAATTCAAGACATGGTGATGCTTTGAACAAGAAACGACCAATCTTTGATACACAACACTAATTGGACTATGACAACGTAAATGACACAACTTGGAAAATATGTCGAAGGGGTCATACAGAAGCTTAAATGGATAAATGAGATACATATGTTATAAGCATATTTCCATAGACACGACTATGTAGACGGAATGAGTTAAAAAAAAAATCACTAGGTTTTCCTATGGTGTCATGTTTCAACACTTCAGAATTTGGAGGGATTGGAATTAAGATAAAAGTAACTTATCACAGTATTTTCATAGCTAGTTGACCAAAGCTGGATATGGTTGTTGCTGAGAAAGACAACGATGATAACAACTTGGAAACACAAATTGGATGGAGATTTAGAGCATACCATATTGTCCTAAGTGATGCAAATTTGCTTCATGCATTAATTATGAGCTGTGAAACATGAGGGGGTGTACAATTTGCTAAATTTTAACACCGCAGGTGGATTCAAAGACCCCCTTGGTGTACAATTTGCTAAATTTTAACACCGCAGGTGGATTCAGAGTGTACAATTTGCTAAATTTTAACACCACGGGTGGATTTAGAGACCCCCACTGGATTCAGAGACCTCCTTGGGGGTCTCTGAATCCACCTGTGGTGTTAAAATTTAGCAAATTGTAAAAATTCATTGTCAAAATTGTAATTTTCCATTGTCGGAGTGACACAACTAAAAACGACCAAATAAATGACCAATTGTTATGTGGTAATTTTTAGTTTAGTTCTTATCCCATGACCAAATTGGTCATTTTTACTTTAGTTCTTATCCCGTGACAAAATTGGTCATTTATGTTGGCCAGTTTTAGTTATCTCACTTAAAATTTCTCAATTTTGGTCATTTATCCCTTGAAAAACTTGTTGTGACCAAATTTTTTGGTCGCCTGGTCACCTAGCTCTCATTTTGTACTAGTGAGTGGACACGCCCAGATCATCTACTTTTTTTCTTTTAAAATATAGAATTTTGTAAATATATCGAATTTCATTATCATGTAAATTGAGTTTTATACTTGCATAGATTTCAGTGTATGGGGTTTATTTATTGCATATTTTGCAGTGTAGATGTTATTCTATGGACGCATTGATTTCAGTGTATGGACGCATAGATTTCAATGTATGGGGTTATTTTATTGCATATTTTTCAGTGTAGATGTTATTATGTGGACGCATTGATTTCAGTGTATGGACGCATAGATTTCAGTGTATGGGGTTTTTTTATTGCATAATTTTCAGTGTAGTTGTTATACCATGGATGCATTGATTTCAATGTAGATTTACTGGATACATAAATTTTAGTGTGGATTTCAACGATGTATAAATTTCAGTGTATATGTTAATGTTTGAATTTTTTGATATAGAGTCTAAACTAGAAATGGAATATCTACATGCAGAAGATGTTATGAGACAAACTGACAAAGAACCAAAAATACAGAACTACGAACGTTGTAAAAAATATCAAGAAAGAAAATATTACGAAATGACAACAAAAGAACGAGAAGAAGACTTGAAACGAAAAGCAAAAGAACAAAAAGAATTTCAAAAAAGGAAGTTGGATGAAATGACAGCAGAAGAACGAGAAGAACGAAGAAAACGAATGCAGATCGACAAAAAGAATATTGGAAAAGAAAGTTCGACGAATTGACAGTAGAAGAACGATAGGAAGAAGGAGAAGAACAAACAAAACAAAATGCATATCAACAAAAAGAGAATCCAAAAAAAAAGTTAGGCGAATTTTCTCTATTTTCCAGTTTAAAAATTTACTCAATCCTAAATACTTATTACTTACATTATGATAATCCTCGTAAATGTATTTTTGTTTTCAACTTAACCTACTCCTTACAATGTTGATCAAACTCTAGTTTTGTGTCACCGCCCACGACCGAAACCAGCCTAGATACAAATCCTAAGCTCTATGAAGCGCCGAGAGGGATCAAATCTCCCGAGGTGCAAACTTCTTCTCAGGTATTGCACTCAAGGAGCTTTGCGAGGAGAGGTTTGCACCTCGGGAGATTTGATCCCTCTCGACGCTTGATAGAGCCAAGGATTTGGATCTAGGCTGGTAAATAGTACAAAGGTGACTTTTCCTTGCGGACGTAGCCCATGGATTTGGGTGAACCACATATATTTGGTCTTGCTCATAGGTGTAAATTATGTTGGCATAGTGGTTTACATTTTGTTACATATATCCTTAAGTTCCTTTTTATATGAAAAATCTATTTCTATCCAATGAGTAAATTTTGTTGTATGATTCATAATGTCCATAAATATAATGTGTGTAGGAAGAGTCGGTATGAACAAATATGCATGCAATTAAGAATGCTTGAACATCTCTTTATTTGATACTAATCGTCATTACATTGATACGAAGATAGCGGTATGTGTTTTTTGACCCAAGTAAGTTCCATTATAAAATGATGAAGATCCTTTCGAGTATTGGATTACAAAGGAAAATCGATTTCTTATTAATGTAAGATGGTGAAGATAGAGCTCATAAGAGTTAAGGATAATTGTTTCGAATGTATACAATGGTTACAACTCTCATGAAGACTTTTATGAATATAGCTTGCAAATTTAGTAGTCATTGGGAATTTTTTTTGAAAAACTCATTAAAATACTAACTCGAACATTTGGGTTTGTGACATACGGTATCAGAGCAGGAGTTGTAACACTCGGGCCTATAAGGGCTCAACATGAGGTAAGGAAGTAGGAATTTTCCTTTTTAAACTAACAAACCAATTGTTGTTTTGGATGCATGGGAGGAATGGCCGAGAGTATATTATCCAAGTTAACCTTCAAGATCTCCAAGAGATAACTAAGGGGATAAAAATATGAAAATTTCATGGAGAAGTATGTTACTGGATTATCGAACAAGACTCGTCGGATTAAATTGTAAGTATAAAATTTACACTTTCATTTCTGTTAGTATCTTGTACTAGGTTACATGCTAAAAAGTAGAAAGTTGACTACTCTTGAAAAAATATAGATGTTGCTAGAATCTTCTCTATATGTAAATACATATATATATGAAAATGTTTAGCAAAATTTTTATGATGACACGAGTTGAAACCCTTCAGTTGGTAAATAGAATAACCATTTGAAATTTTGGAAAGTTATTAGACGAAGCCCTAAAAGATTAAATTGCATGTACATTGTACCTGACAATCATAACCGGATATGTGTCATTAGATTTGGATATTGGTAACTACAGTCATTGAATTTAATTGGATTTAATTGAATATATATGAAATCCTCTTATAAAGTTATAATCAAAATTCAAAGTGGTGTTTTGGTGCAAAACGTTGTAGTAAGACCTTCGGTTGCCTAAGTCTAAGATAAGTTTACCCTTGCAGGATTACTTTAAAGTCTTTTGAATATATATATGTGTGTTGTCCTGGATTATTTTGTTAGCTGGTCCTGTTTATGTAGAAGTGTTATATTGATTATCATAATTGTAGGAGTGTACTCACACACGATGATGCATGTTTCATTGGTTGAAAGTTGTGTTGTAGTGGCGTATTTGTAATCAGTAGATTCAGGAGATATATGGTTTTTCTTTTGGAAACGTTTAAACCTTATCACGATGATAAGAAAGGATGTAAAGGCTATACCCTTTCTTATACAAAGGATATAATTATTGGAATTTGCTCATTTATAAATATTAGAAGTTTAACATGTCCAGTTGATTGGATGACAAAGGAATAGTTAAGGATTTAGTTGAATAATTAATTATGAATTGATGTTGATGATTTTGAATTGAAAGAAACGATTTTTTTGAAAATATTATACCTTTTCTTCCTATAAAATGTTGATAGAGGCATGTTATATGTTTTTCATTTACTGATAGTTTCCAAGGATAGATAAATGAAAGATGATTGGATTGTTATTAATATTTAAAGCTATTTAATGGATGTCGTATAGTGGTATAATCGAATAAAAGGTTATGTACTAACATTGTAGGAGTATACCATGAATATGACCAATCAAAAGGGAATGTTAATTATAAATTCTTTGGTTTAAGTAGTTGAGTTAAACCACTCAAGAGTGAGTGATAGCTTACTTTTTACATCTTGTTATGTTGTCGGATTACAAGATTTTATGAACCATGGATTAGCAGTGGGTTATGTTATTTATGTACTGACATTGCAAGGTTTTACCATGATTATGATCGATGTCATGATCAAAGTGGAACATTGATTATAAAATCCACTTGTATAAATAAGTTGAGCTAAAACGCTCAAGAGTGAGTAATGATTTATTTTACAATTTATTATAGTATGGATTACAGGATTGAATGAACCATGAATGATGGTAGATTTATGTTATTGATGTACAAATCATTAAAAATCATGGAACATGATAAGTAAATAGGTAAACCTATTGATGGTATTATGTTGCGTGTTGTAAAAATGCCAGAAATCATCAATGATTGTTATTAAAAATAATTTTCTTGGACTCAAGCGAGAAAGCTTGAGGGGAAATGGAATTTTTCCTGGACTCAAGCAAGAGGGCTTGAGGGGGAAAGAACCTTTTATCCTGAGTGAACACCAAGTGGAAAAATTGATGATCCAGCTTTACTTTGCTAAAGTAACTTTTCCTGGACTTAATCGGGAGGCTGGGTGGAAAAGAAATTCCTGGACTCAAGCGAGGAGGCTTGAGGGGAACTGTGAAAGAGTCTATGATATCAATGGAAAGACCTAGGCACAAAGTTTGACATTTGGAAGAGGAGATATTGTTTGATGTTTTTGAGGAGAAAAACTTTGACTAACAATCAAAAGGGAGAGTAACCTCAAATTTTAGCCCGAAAGTCCACATAGAAAATGGTGACAGAACTCAAGGGAGAGTTCTGTGTTCAGCAGAGGGTTGCTGAAGTTCAAAAACTCAAGGGGTAGTTTGGTGACAAAAAAAAGAGTTGTTGAAATTTTTTCATCTTCACGATGTGACAATAAAAAACACATTAACGATTTGCCAAGTAACTAGACTGTTGAATGTCTTAATGTGTGAATGTTATGAATACTTAAGTAGGCAAAAATCCCTCAAGGGCAAGGATGAATGATGAAAATTTAAGTTACTGCTTGAAATTATGTGAAGCAAATGATACAAATTGGTGAAATGTCTACTTTGAGTAGAGGACTAGTTAAAGTACCCAAGTATTGGAGGTAAAGGATGTCCACCAAAAGTTAAGTAAATCTGAATTATTTATGAATTCCTTTGAGTATGTTGAAAAATAATCCGGTATTATGCCTTCTTATGATGTTCCATGAATAGAAAATGTTGTGTTGCGTAAGGTCTCATGGTTTATGTTATGAGTTGGATTATGAATTAATGATGTGTTATACTGAACAATTTTGGAAGACCTGGTTTTGTTGCACAAAAGTGCAGGTTATGAGCGATAACAACTTGCAGAAAATCATGAAAGTTTGAAGATGATCAAGATAGAGATGACGAAGCAATCAAAAGATAGCTCAAGAGAAGAAGACAAATTGTTGAAAAGCATGAACACCGAGGATGGTGTTATTCTTAAGGGGGGAAGAATGCAATATCCCTCTTTTATGCCCTATTATCCTATAAATGTAAATGAATATTGTAATGGTTTTCTGGTGAGGAGCTCAAGGCCAAGGCCCCACCAGTAAACCTTGTAAGCTATGTGGTTAATTCCTAAAGTTGCAAATTGTAAACCTAGGAGACTAAAGGAGTACGCAACTAAATGGCGGGAAATTAAGTCCATTGGGGGAGAGAATTTGTCTGACTAGGAAGACATGAAAACTAAGACATTCATGGCGAATGTCATCCTGTTTTCTGTAGGCACTTAGAAACCACTTGTTTTGTTTTTTCTAAGGTCTTATTTGTTACCTTAAGTCCATAACAAAGAAACCAATTATCACAAGTGGATAGTAAAATCCTATTTTAGCATGAAGCTAAACATTTAACCAATGATTCTAAGCAAATTAAGTAATATATATATAAACCCCAACCTGAATATTGGGGAGATTCCTACAATATTATATATACTAAGTCTCCTTCCAAATTCCACCTCAAACATAAGGTGGGAGAATGATAAATTTATACAAATCCATGTGATAAATTAATCATGCAAGGATTGCACAATATTTTTATATACATATGTTTAATTAGAATTCCATTATAAAAATATTATGAAAAGCTAAAAGGTAAATCTTGAACTAATTATTTTAAATATATTAATATACTTGAAATATTTGAAGTATAAGATATTAGTATAATTTACTACTAAATATATATACACATATATATAGTTATACTTGAAGTATAAGATATTAGTATAATTTACTACCAAATATATATATATATATTGAGATAAATATACTATATAAAAGACTAGAGTATGAAACATTACTTTAAGAAAAGTAAGGAAATACTCCCATTTAACTATCTTAACCTATATTTAGCTTCATGCGGGAGAGACATGTCCTTGATTTTACACGGGATAAGCTAAACCTAAGGTAAGAATTATATATATATTCACCTCTTTTAACTATAAAGGTATAAGAAATAAACCTTTATTTTCTTAGAAGTTAAAATAGGATGAAAGGATGAAAATCCTAGGTTAGAAATTATTGTTATGTTAAAAGTAGATTGTATTATATATTAAAAGATATAGATACAAGAGAAACAATATCTTTATTAAGGAACTTTTTATAAAGATAAACACAATATTTTTATTTAGATTAGTACCCATAAAGAAGGGTAATTTTTGTTATCAAAGAAAATGTTTGGAATTTGTATTCAAATTTTAGCTAATTTTAAACAGCCTCAACTCGATCTAGTGATGGGGGGAAACCTAATATCATGGGATTCTAGTCGGCCTCTCCCTCTCAAGAGAGGAAGCTGGGCCTTATTATTGGAAAACTGATTTCTGCCATTTGGCTATCTCATTTCTGAATGGTTTTTTACAACCTCCACTTGGATGGAAGGTTCTCCTAAATGCAGTGGAGTCTCCAAAGCAAGAAGGAACTTTTGGACTTGTAAAGACGAGTCTGTTGGGTCTAGGAAATGCCCCTTTTTGGCCATCCTTATTACATCATTTTTCCCTGATTACATCCTATTTTCATAAGCTATATCCATGTCTTTCTCCAAATCGACCAATAATATTGACTGGTATAATTTGTTATTAATTTATATGTTTTATGCCTAAGATTGTTAAAGATTCTGGATCCTAGTCCTTGGTTTATGCTAATCCGTGTGATTTCATTTAGTCAAGGTCTAAACGCAAGTGTATCATCCAAGTGGTGCCAACTATTACTCTTCAAAGATCCAACTCTTCATAACTCAAAGGGACAGCGCATTCATCCACAAGAATCTGTAACAGGCCTCTACTGAAATAGAACCCAACTGCAATAGACAAATTGCATTCCATCTTGTTAAATTCGTTGATCCATTGATTACTGCAGTAACAACTCCTTCATGAGTAACAAAATTGTTTAATACGGTTGTAACAGTTAGCTGTAACTCCGCAGCTTGAAGATCATAGATCTTCATTGTTGCACAATTTTAGTGGATCGTGATCTGTACTTTCAATGTATAAATATGAGAAGGCTCCTGTAGCTTGGGGTTGGACAATTACCATTTTGTATAAGCTATAAAAGATCACTAAGACTGTCGATTTCCATCATTAATATGAGAGCAGATTTCTTCATTTATGTGTCTTAATTTGTTGTGATTCTCGGCGTCTCTGTTAGAAGGCCAGGGCCCGCCTTCTCACAGAGATAGCCGGTTTAAGTAGGTAGGTTAATTTAGCTTTCTTTCTATGTGTGGTGTGGAATTATTGTAGATGTTACTGTTAGCTGGAATAGAGGTTAGATTTCCTTCTGGTAGTATGATTGCATCTTGAATAGCTGTAACAAAGTGGTGTGACAGTCCACTGTGTAGGTTAATTCAGTTTCATGCATGTGTGCTCGAATCAGCTGTAACAACCAAGCTCAATTCCAATATCTTTCAGTTGTTTATGCTTTCTAGGATTTCCAGTAATTATCAGTTAGAGTTCAAGCTTATGTATAGATTATGGTTGTTGTTGTATCTTCAATTAGTTTATTAGAATAGGCAGAGTGTGATTGAGTAAGAGTAGCTACTAGATGGATCATTTTGGTAAAGATTGAATATTTTAGTTTGATAATTATAGGATTTAACTCCTTGCAAAAGTAATCTAGTTTATTTCTATTCTTAAATTTATAACTGCCAGGTTGATCTCTGTAGGAAGGTAGCTGCAATTGAATTCCTAGGTGTGTGAATTAGATTAGTTCTTCTATGGGATGAGTTTGGCTGAATAGACTAGTAGGATTATTATCTTCATTAGTTAATCAACTGCTTGACATGTTTATGCACAAATTATGCTTATTTCCATTGAAATAAAAGACCTCCCTAGGTTTGACAATTTATATTGACCATCCTGTGTGTTAGCTTTAATTAATTGACATATAGGGTGACCAACATTTTGGTGTAATTGTAGGGGATGGTAATAGATAGACAAAGTTAGTAGTTGGTTTCATTTGATTTTATTTTAGTTCAATTATTTACATCATGCATGAATACAAGAAAAACAAATCGGGAACCCCCTTTGAATACTAACATTGCAGGTGGAAGAGGTCGAGGTCGTAATGCAAGTCAAGGAAGACACACATACATTGATGAGATAATTGCTAGAGCTGATTCTTCCACTAGACCACCGCGGAACTCTACATGCAGGGGAAATTATGTTCCTCCCAATCTTGAACATTCAGCATCCACAGTGGAGAATACAATGGGACCTTCAACTCCTGTTGCAGAAAATAAACCTCCTGAAGATAAGGGAAGTGTTGTAGGTGCACCAGATAGAGAGAAGATCTATCATATCAATGGAACCAGATTTACTAAAGAAGTGCGGTTGGAGACTCACTGAATAGAAGATGAAGAGAGAAGGCGAGAAGAAGAGAGGAGAAGAGAAGAAGAAGCTAAAGCAAAGGAAGAACGCATAAAGGAAGCTGTTGAATTTTGGACTAGAACCATGGCTGGTAGAGAACAGGAGGGTGAGAATGAACATGGGAATAATTGGGAAGAAGAAGGAGAAAATAATCAACCTAGTAATACTGTGGCTACATTAGAATTCCCTATCCTCCAGACACCTGGAGCAGCTCCCACGAAAAATATCTCACCATCAGTTCTCCCGAATTTTCATGGTAAGTCTTCTGAGGATCTTGATGAGTTTATTTTTGTGTTTTATATCCTCTTTCGTAGTTACGATTACACCTCTAGTGCTCAAAAGCTGAAGTTATTCCCAGCCACCTTGAAGGGAAATGCTCTGCGCTGGTTCATGAGTCTGGGTCGTGAGACCATTACTACTTGTGACCAAATGAAAAACACCTTCCTTTCTAAGTACCAAGAATATTGTAGAACTAGGGATAGAAAAGAGGAGTTGTTTAAAATGGTTCAGAAGGATGAAGAAAGTTTGGAAGACTTTGTGGAAATATTGTTGTACAATTTACAAAGATCTGGTCATGCTGAGATTGGCAAGGATGTGCTCAAGATCATTTTACTAAGAGGAATTAGAGAAGACTTCCTTGATATGTTGAATCTGCTGGGAAAAGGGGATATCTCGAAGGAACCTTTCGAAAATATTGTTGAATTATGTCGAAGGTACTCCAGGGGATCCTCTAGAACCAGCAAACGAGACAAAGACTGAGACCAAGATGTCTTCACTAGGACTCAGAAGTCAGCTAGTGGAGGGGCCACTTGAGCAGAAATAGGAAACTTACTAGAGAATTTTAAAACAGACATGATGAGCTCCATTTCCTCAGAGTTAGATGTCATGAGAGCAAAGCAAAAGCAAGTAGTATAAGATCTTACACTTAGTGTATTCTATCCTAAATGTAGGAAAAAGCACGCACTGAAGGAATGCCCATTGGACAAAGCAGAGATATGTGGGATATGTGAACTCGAGCATGCTACTAAGGAATGTCCTTCATTACCTAAGGTCAAAGCAGTCCTGTAGGCATCCATTCTGGATGTGGAGCTAGCTTACTTCATGGCACAGAAGAAACCATGGAAGCCTCGAAACCAAGGTATGAATCCAGAACCAACATTTTTTCTAAATAATATGAATGGAATGAACAATATGCATAATATGAATACAAAATTCCCTTCACATTATTCTAACAATCAGTGGCATCCATCTCAGAACCCAATGCAAAATCCTAATTCATGGACACCATGGTCACAGTAGTCAAAACAAGCTCCTTGGAATTCCAACTAGAGAAATTCTTACCAAGGAAATAACTTCCCCCATCACCAGACTCAGTATCAACAGTACCCTCCTCAACAGTATCAGCACCAACATTATCAGCAACCGCAGCTCCCATTCCAAAACAATGCTGCACCTCTGAATGCACCACTTCGACCACAGTTACCTGCACAGCCTAACCCAAACCAGGGATGATTTTAAGAACCCCCCCAAAATTTATATGTATAAAAAATGGGCGAATCTCCCCGATATATAGGAAAATTTGAAGGCGATTTTATCAATAATATAATATGTATATATAATTTTTTGGCGAATCTATCATTTCATTATATAATGTTGTAAAATATTGGCGAATATTTCACTAAATTATAATATATTGTAAAATCTTGGCGAATATTTCACTTAATTAAAAAAAATTGTAAAAACTTGGCAAATCTTTCACTGATTTATAAAATATAGTAAAAATTCGGCGAATATTTTGCCAATAAGACTCAAGCTTTTGATTCTATAGATTACTAAGGTAGTGCAACATAAGAACATACACTAGAGCTCAACTATGGACTCTCTCAACTCCTAGACTCTTGAATGAACAAGTGTATGATTGAGGAGAGGATGGATTTATTTATATATTTCACAAGGAGTATTTGATCACTCACAACTAGAAGGTGTTGATGAAACACGATTGCACTAACTAGATTCAGGGAAAGTAGGAACTCTACTTGTTATCTCGTCCCTCAATGGTCCAATGGACATGTGGGGTCATGAATCTTGACAGGCCAACAAATTGATAGAATTAATTGAATATCCTAGTAGTGGGTCATTTCCTTTATATAGAGAGATATCTCTTGGACCAATTCAAAGATTCCAACCAATCTTCTCACCAAACTTTCTTCTCTTTGGTTTCAAATGGTAGGAGAGTTGCATATTTGTCAGTGACTACTTAACATGGCTTAATCCACACAAATTTGTCTTAGCAAGTAATAACTTTGCCCATCATTGTTTTAAAATGTCCCAACATTATAAAAGCATCCATACATTGATAAAAAACAACCCTAGGCACTTCTAAATTCACCCAATGATGAGAAAAATGCCCCATCCACTTCTAAATTCACGTAGTGACTAGAAAAACTTCCCAAGCACTTAAATACGCTCGAGCACTTCAAAATTCTCCAAAAGATGATAAAAATTCCCTAACCACTTCAATATTTTCAATGGAACTTCTAAATTCTCCCAAGGATGATAAAAACTCCCCATGCACTTCAATATTTTCCCCAAGCACTTTAAAATCCCCCCAGGCACTTCAATACTTGCCCCATGCACTTATAAATTGACCCAATGATGATAGAAACGCCCCATGCACTTCAATATTCGCCTCATCCACTTCAAAATTCTCCCATCAATGATAAAAAAGCCCAAACACTTTAATATTTGCCCCAGGCACTTCAAAATTCTCGCTGTGAAGATAAAAATGCCCCCGTCCGCTTCCATATTTTCCCAGGCACTTCATTAGTTTCCCTAGACAATTCAAAATTCATCCAATGATGATAAATATGACCTAGGTGATTCAATACTTTCCCTGGGAAAGGGAGAAAAACACCTAACAATGATATAATCACCCAGGCAATCACAAAAATGCCCCAATCCACACAACTTTGCCTCGACAAGTGATAACTTTGCCCATAATTATTTTAAAATGCCCAACACTATAAAAGCATCCATACATTGATAAACAACAACCCCATGAACTTCTAAATTCACCCAATGATGAGAACAATGCCCCAGGCACTTCTAAATTCACCCAATGACTAGAAAAACGCCCCAGGCACTTCAATACTTGCTCTGGCACTTCAAAATTCTCCGAAAGATGATTAAAATGCCCTAAGAACTTCAATATTTTCAGAGGCACTTCTAAATTCTCCCAAGGATGATAAAAAATCCCCATGCACTTCAATATTTTCCCCAAGCAATTCAAAATTTCCCCCAGGAAATTCAATACTTGCGCAGTGTGCTTCTAAATTGACCCAGTGATGATAGAAGCACCCCATGCACTTCAATATTTGCCTCAGCCACTTCAAAATTCTCCCAAAGATGATAAAAATTCCCAAACACTTCAATATTTTCCCCATGCACTTCAAAATTATCACAACAAAGATAAAAATGCCCCCATCCGCTTCCATATTTTCCCAAGCATGTCATTACTTGCCCTAGTCACTTCAAAACTCATCCAATGATGATAAAGATGCCCTAGGCACTTCAATACTTTCCCTAGGCACTTCAATACTCCAAAGAGTGAGCATCTTCAACAGTTCTTGATGATAGATTTTCACTGAGTCCAGTAGGTGGAGGAACACCCCTTGCGAGTGGAAGAAGTGGAACTAGAGAAACAAAGCTACGTGTTACACTATGTCTCACAGTGGGATCAATGTCACTCATACATCCCAGAAGAGGAACAACAGGCAAGGGAGCATATGCCACCAACTTTACTCCTAATTCCTTAACCAATAAAGTAACAAGGATGCCTGCACCTTGCCTTTCCTGAATAGATGATGAATCCTTGAACATAGGAATGGAATTTTCCATTACTACTTCCCTAACATGCACTATTAATGTTTTTCGATACTTGTAATGCATGTCGAGGCTGTTAATGGTTAACAGCCTCGAGATGCTTCCAACCCAACCAACCAAAAAATATGTCTTGTTGTCACTAATCATAGAAACTGAAGTAGAACAAAAGGTATCCAAGCATGCAAGGGATCCATCAACTGAGAGCTGCTCAACACTCACAGAGAGTAGAGTCATATCCAAAATCAAACGAATTGGAATCTCTAAAGGCTCCAGAGAAAAATTCATGTTGGAAGCATAAGGACTTCCCATTTGCTAGGAAGTTGATAGTGGTTGGGTACATTCTGTAAGCTTCACATGTCTAATATGTCTCTTGTTGGTTTCCTAGCAATGCCTATTTTTAGTGCTATTAGCATATTCATAAATCATATTTATGGTCCAAGGATGGTGGAGAGAGGGGAATTCCTATGGTTCCCATGGATGTGTGTACTATGGTTCCCATGGATGTGTGTACCATTCCCAAGGACAAGGGAAGGCTTGGCTTGCTCGATGTCATCGTTGAGGGTCGTATTCTTGTTGCTGAATATGTGTTGAGATGGCTAGACTCTAGAGGGTTCCACCCCCAGTTGGTCTTGTTTAGGAATTGGATGATCATTTTTCATATAGTATATAATTAGTATATTTTGATGTATATATGTTAAAAAAACCATGTAGAATGTCGAATTAGTTGTAGAAAACATGAAAACAAAGATTCAACCACTGTATTACTAATAATCATTAAAGTATAAACTATATAGTACATATATAACAACAATCATCTAGCAGTTATAACATTGTAATCAAATGCTCAACCATAATATCAACCATCAAGTTTCAACATATAACATTTGTCATCAGCAAACTGTAACAAATAACATGAGCCATGAAATGAAACAGAGCATCATATTCATTACTAAAGAGTTGTAGTATGTAGTGAACAATTCAATCATCAAAGGTGGGTTCAAACTTCAAACTTAAACTCTGATATAATGTTTACAATGTAAAACATACTTGTTAACAATGAATTCACCAATGAATTCACCCTTGGTGAATTCAAGTGTCAACTTCGTTATTGTCCGTGAACATGTTTGGCATTAGATTGGACTTATCCTTGGTCCATATTGATTTTTTGGCATCGAAGGTTCATGGAAAAATTCTACATGTTTCCTGCTTAAAATTGATGATGCAGAATTCCCCAACCATTTTCTCTTGCAGGTAGACAAGTTTATGATACAGCCCCTGAAGATGGAACTGGGGGCACAACCCCTCCAACAGTTATTGTTTGGAACAACTCAAAGACTTCATCATATGATTCTACCCTCTTATTCCCGACAAAAAGCCTAAATTCTTCTGCATGAACTTTTAAAAGTTCCTCAGCTTCCTGTGTACCCATTCCAGGCTTGTCTAAATGAATAGGGGCCTTGCAGAGAGCATCCCAAAATTTAGGGTTTTCTTTTCCTTCATAGACAGGAATAATTGGCCCCTGGGATTGCTCATATCTTACAAAATGGGATGCAGAAGCCTCTGCTGCTAAAGTCATTGTGTCCTCGCAACATTGTCCAATCCACACATATATTGCAGAAGGCACATGAACAATAAATGCACCTCTGGAATCCAATGCAGCTGGTGAAGGATTATTTATAATCTTTGGAAATAAATGTAACCGATCATATTGTGAATGTGGGGCCATTCTATACAATCTTAGCACAAATTTTGGACTCAATGGAGTTGCATGCACCCTCTTTTGACACTGCAATAACTGGCATGCAAAACCCATATTTGGATTTGTGGTACCCCGTTGAGCCTTTACATACTGAAAAACATCTTCAAAGTTTCGACCTTTCCGTCACATGAGATAAGCAATAATCAAAGAAGTTAAGCGGGATACAGCCTAATAACAATGGACAAACACTCTACCACCTTGCTCACTTACCTCCTCAAAATAATCAAACACATCATACATTATACTCGTGATATCTTCACATGGAGAATATTGCAACCACACTGTCTTATATGTCAAATATTTTTTGAAATATTCCGGGCATACAAATCCAACACAGTTCAACACATGATTAATGCCATTCTCTTCAAGAATCTCTCTGTTTCTGGCGACTGCATCACTACCTAAATAAATATGATCAGCCACCCTTGAGAAATCCTTATCAAAGAATGAAAATTTCTCCCTCTTGACCTGTAATTCTGTGAGTTGTGCATTTCTTTGAATATAACACAAATCAAGCCTCATCTCTGCCCCATTTCTCAAATTACTAGCATCTTTCTTCTCCCAAGGTGTTGTTGGAGTTAACCATTCTCCAATGTCATCTGACCCCACTTTTGGCCACTCATCCAAGCTTCTTCTAGCGATGGACAGGGGCTATCAATTTGCAAATCTATATTTGAAACTAGCATCTTCTCTTCCATGCCACATTTTTCATTATTGAAGAAGCAAGTAAATAATTTGTAGACATACATCTAAACCGATCAATGATATGATGCTCATTGCAAGATATCTTACCTTCATTAACTTCTTCCTCATATTCTTCCTCTTCTATAATCTTCTCTTCATCAACGGTTTCTTCAGCAATGCTTAAATCATGTGATTCATCTTCATCATCTATGTCTGCAAAAAGTGGGCTATCAATTTATCTATATTTGAAACTGGAACCTTCTCTTTCATGCCACATCTTTCACTTATGAAGAAGCAAGTAATTAATTTGCAAACATACATCTAAAACTGGTAAATGATGTGAACCTCATCGTAATATATCTTAACCTTCATTATCTTCTTCCTCATATTCTTCCTCTTCTGTAATCTTCTCTTCATAAGTATTTTCTTCAGTAATGCTTAAATGATGTGATTCATCTTCATCATATGTGTTTGCAAAAAGTGGCCTATCAATTTGCAATTGGAATCTTCTCTTCCATGCCAAGTTTTTCATTATTGAAGAAGCAAGTAATTAATTTGCAGACATACATCTAAAATTGGTCAATGATATAAACCTCATCGTAATATATCTTACCTTCATTTTCTTCTTCTTTCAGATGGGATTCATTGGAAAAAATTCTATGTCCTTCATATTCTTGGTGACTATCAGACTCACTAATTTGTTCTTCATTAATTCCATTGGAATCCTTCATATCCTCTTCAAGAGCCTCATAAATTTTCAAACTTAACATGGGCCACCAATATTGACTACTGATATCCAAAAGGGATTTCCAGCAACGACTTTATATGGACAGCTTAACCCATGCATCAGTAAAGATGTGGAGGCACTAGCATTGATGTAAGTTGGCATCACAGTATACAATTAAACCTTGAATACAGAAGGCACTCAATGTGACAACTCAAAGGATACACAACAAATGAGGGACCCAAATTAAAATATGTGATCACCACTGTAAGAGCTTGTAGTTGGTTCAGTGTAAATATGCAATATTAAATAGAAACAAATCACCTTGGGGCTTGCTCTGAACCTGAAGTTCCAGTTGTTAAAAAAATAGAAGCATTGTTTTCCAAACCATTTTCCATGGGTGGTCCAGTACCCCACTTTCCTTTGGACTCTAAGGGATCCAAAACTTGCACACCCCCATCAAACAATCCCAATGAAAATTGGTTTGGTTTAGATGGATGAGGTGCAATAACAAGTGGGTACACAACATAAATGCAACATAAATGAAGATCAAATACAAGTACATATTAGATGACAGAAATATTACCCAATACAATAGCCTTTTTTTCAGGACAAACTCTCATGACAATGGCCACTTTTAGCAACAATTGTACTATACCATTTTACTGTACAAAGAACAACTAAGCTAATTGCAATTATATGTATTAACCAAGCATATACAACTAAACTCCTACAATCAAGGTTATCAGGTTTCTTAGATGCAGATGTAGGTTATGCTCCATTTGTTTGGATTTCCCAAAGTGCAAGTCCATGAAGGAGGTGGGATAATGTTTTTGTGTCATGGAATGATATGGGTAGTTGAGGGAATTAGAAACAAAGTTTTATATGAGCAATACCAGGTTACTTAGGGATTTGTTTCTTTATATTTCTCTTATTAAGATATTTGGAGGGATCTTCTTGAATACTATGACAAACTATAGCACACACCCACATATGCACAAGTGCACATGATCCCACATCCCATTGAAATGCATGAAAATCTATCAACATCATATGACATCTCATTAGATTATTTGTAGTGTGACTTACATGATACTCGATGAAATATAGGAATATAGACTAATTCGACATCATAACCGCGGTGATCCAGAATGGAATACACCCACCGCAACATAAAAAAAACTAGCATATATCAGTTGAATATCACATGAGTATGTAGCATGGGATATTGGAGCAGAATGTGACTCCGAAGGGATCCAATGCCAGAAACCAGAAACCAAAAACCAAAAACCATAAGAAAGGTTTAAACAGTAAAATCTGAGTAGATATTGGAGTGAAGAAGAAAGGTCCGAGAGCTCTAACACTCTCTAATAATGCATCCCTAAGAGAGTATATATTCACAAGTTAGAAGAGCAATGCATAGAATCCTTAGAAGGGGACCTTCTTATGTTTAGAAATACCACTTCCTGAGGTGTTTTGCAGTTGCATTGGAAGGCAGACCCATTTGTGTTCCTCGTTGGTGATGGTACTCAGCTGGAAAAAGTCCTCATCCATCAATGTGCAAACTTATGGAGCAGGTTTCAACCTTGAAGGAAACCACAAGCAACCTAAAACAGGGCACAACCCTAATGGTGAGACATTCCAAGTAGATTTCAGAAATGTCCCAAACAAATTTCGGAGATGTTCTGGGCATGCATCTTCAGTTTTGACAATGGACATTGATGATTGGACAATTTATCGCATCTATATTTTTCGTATTGTTATGAATTTAAATTTGAATCCATGCAAGTTGCAGCTCAAAATATGGGTTGTGTATGATGGATTTTTATTTGGGTTTCTAGTGATTTAACTATTGTCTTTTCAGCAACATCATTACAAGCAACAAGTTACAAATCCTCCATGTCAAGAAATAAAGAAATGCAACTACAAAGGTCTGATCCTTCTGGATATTACTCTTGTTCTTCTCATTTTTAAAGTCATCTTAGCTTTTACATATTGTACATAGGTGTCCAAGTGTTATTCAAGTCCAGCTCTTCCCATCCCAACCTCATGAGCTGTGAAAACAATTGGATAGTAAAGACTTAGATTGGGTATTAAACATTTAAATCAAATCCTATTCAATATCCTTCTTAATTTAAAATATGAATCTAATCTCTTTATAGAATGCAAGCATGTATATCCCAATTAAGTGTTTTATAGTGATTTTCAATACAGCTGTAAAAATCTATGGAACCTGTTGAGAAGGGAATTCCTTTTAACCTATTCATCATAAACAAGTAATACAAAGAAGAAAACTTGTTATAGAGATGAACATTCTTCTCATAGAGTCTTTGTATGCCTCCGACAATAGTCCCTGCACATGTTGATGTCAGCGTTAGACCATGATGCAATGGTCATTGAAAGGAATCAACTTGTAATATTTTTGCACACTAAAGAGCATGTCTCGGAAACATTAAATATCTCAGGAAACTATAGATTTCATACATATAAATTTAAACCATGTTATTAAGTTTCCTCACCAAATTGACCACAAATACTCAAGACACTTGAAGAATGTTAATTGAAACTAGCAAATTCAAAGCCTTCGCTTTCTTTAAATTGAACTCTATGCGTATACAATTATCAGAATGCCTCATTAATAATTTCCAAACACTGGTTACAATTCAAGAATTGCTCATCTTTTCCTGGCCTAGCCTTGTCAGCACCAATTAGAGAGACTCTAAGATCGACCTATTTAGACCACTCTTTGTTTTCTATTAGTAATACTTTAATTTAATTGTAGGCATCAGCAAGGGAATAGCATGAGAAAGCTACCAAACACACACGTTTTGAGCAAATATGGAGGAGCTGTAAGAATTGCTGAAATGGAAAATGACATTGCTCAGTAAGATATAATAAATTTGGATATCCAGCAGGTACTTGGTTATCGAAATTGGTGTAATAAATGATGGAATGCTACTTGCTTTGCTATGCTCAACTTGAGAAAAGATTTTGTGCTTTTTCTGAGAATTTGTAGGTGAAACGTCTACCATGTGGTTGCAAGTGGATACTTCTTGTTCTAAGTTAAGCTATCTCAAATATTGCCATAGCTATGTAAGTGCGACCAATGCAGTTTACTATTGGTGGCAATATCAATTATATGACGTTTCCATTGAGATAATCAGGCCAGTAATGTTGGCAAATGATAATAATTCAACTTCTGCATTGGTAAAACGTATTACAAGGGATATGTTATGGATATGCCTGGAGCCCAGTATACACATCACTGCTCGTAGTGCTTTGGAGCATGAGTATTTTAAAGATCTAGGTTTTGTACCCTGACTTGTATATTAGTTGTGGGGATAAGAACATTATTGGACTTGTACTATGGCTCGCATCTTCACGACAATTCAAACTTCAAAAGTAACTGTAAATGTCTCCAGGGTAATCAAGATAGGAATAGTTGAACATTAAACAGTGATTTCCAACCATAACTTCATCATTTATTCTTCAAAAGAATTGGGGCATGAAAAATTATGATTTCACTTCAAGATTCAAAAGCTAATTACAAATGTCCCCAAAACTATAAAAAAACAAGAATGTTGCAGTTCTGTTATTTCCATCCATAATTTCATAATTACATCCAACCATGAATCATAATTTCATAATGTCCAGAAGCAAATAAACTTGTTGGGTGCTCCAAGGATAAGAAAGCCACTGAACATATGAAAATAGACAAAGGAAAGAAGACTAAAGACCCTTGACTCCCACAATTCAGATCTCTCCAATTACTGTTCACCCTATTAATAAGAAGTCAACCCATTTATCCAAGTTCCTATAGAATATGTGGGTATGCCTAAAAGATAGCTGAAGAAGTTCTAAATCATTTTGGACAAGTTTGTGCAAGATCTAGGTAGCATATCCAGTGGTCAAGTATGGGCCATTGAAGGGACTGCAATGGATGTAGGATATGTCATATAAATCAAAATAATGATCTGTATACTCATGTAGCTGTCCTTTGAGGACTGACAGTGTCCCTCTATTCTCACATCATATTTCAGTATGGGAGGGTTTTGATGAAGAGCATCTAAATTGTAAGGATTGTTGTGCCCTGGTTTGAAGATCTATTTATAGCAAATTGACATGGTAAAAAGGAGGTTACTGTTGAACTAGAAATAATGTTTTTGGGGATCTGTTTTGAAAGAATAGTAAGAGAACACATGACATAGTCACCTTAGCCTATTATTTTTCAACATCTTTCTAGACTTGAATATATTTTTCAAGCATTGATGTTGAAGTTTCAAATACTATGGAGTTATTAAAGAGTTGAACTACTCTGTGAGCTTCTAACCTCTCAGTTTCTAGAATGTCTTCAAAATGCTCTTGAAAGCCATAATAATTGAAGAAGGAAATAAAACTATGTTTTTTAGGATACCATGATAGTAGCAATGGGGCTTTGTCCTAATCCTAAAGAAAACTGTGTATGTTCTGACATGATTATAGTAGCAAATATCAAAATATTTGCAAACATAAGGAGAAGTGAGGAGTTTAATATCAACATCAGTGATTTCTAAACACATTGTGAGACAAATCTATGATAGTGCACCCTCGCTACAGGAGTAATTTTGTAGAATAAAATAGTGCACCCTCGCTACAGGAGTAAATGTCATAGAATAAAATAGTGCACCCTCCCTATAGGAGTAAATTTTGGTAGAATAAAATGTCCACTGGGTGGTGATGCATTTATCCAAAGTCTTATCTGGTTCTCTCCAATAGCCTTTCCTATAATAGTGTGCCCTCCCCACAGGAGTAAAGTTCATAGAATAAAATATCCACTAGGGGTAATGCATTTGTCCAAGTTCTTATCCAGTTATCTCCAATAACCTTGCCTATAATAGTGCACCCTCCCTACATGAGTAAATTTTGTAGAATAAAATGTCCACTGGGAGGTAATGCATGCATGAAAGAAAGAGAGTACCTCACTCCTAAGGATATGTGCCCTATTCTAACTCCGGAAAAATATCTAACTCATGTGCTCAGTCTTCCTTTAGTTAAATCTATGAATGCTAAAATGAAGTAAGAAAACCAATTTATAATTCTCAAAATAACTAAAAATACAAATTGTTCAAGAATGATGAATGCATGCTGGCATGCATGGGACCTTTATCAATGTCTACTTATGTTGCACCCCATCTAAGACACTTTTTGTTGCACCTTTAGTCCACTATCCTTACTGCAACACAAGGGAATCGAGGCAAGGAAACTGTGTATGCTGCACTAAGTCTACTGTTGCTATAGACTATGCTCATCACGTTGTGCCACAACAACAAGGAGAACACATACATAGAAACATGTAAAGAAACTAACATAAGGGCGAATGTTGGAGTGGATGATGTCCACTAATAAGACTTTTTTTACTCATGAGTTAAACAACGAGTGAAGGTTCTTTAAAGTCACAATTTCATCTTCATGGCCTTGTCCATAATATTCACGTTCTCTTGATTTGTCATTGTCCAACTCAAAATTGGTATGGCTATTATGAATGCTGATTTCTTCAATGATGGCATTTGCATTACCTCTTCCTCGCGCTTCTTTGTTGTTGCTTCAACAAAAGGATCATGTGAATGATGGAGGGATGTAGAAT
This sequence comes from Larix kaempferi, assembly GCA_027924585.1. NCBI lineage: Eukaryota > Viridiplantae > Streptophyta > Pinopsida > Pinales > Pinaceae > Larix > Larix kaempferi. Next base: position 7,098,416 of record BSBM01000069.1, on the reverse strand, counting down.
CCATTTTAAAACCTACATGTTCTTCATTACATTAAGAATAATAAAATAATATTTATCTTCAATAATCTAAGGGGCTTCGTATTCTATTCCCTCCATTGATTCATTATCCTATTCAAAAAAATTAGTTAGGAAAGATAGTATCTATGGTTTATCATCTTCCTCGAGCATAGAAATGTTATTAAATTCTCGTTCATTGACATTTGGACACTATCCTTGGGTTAATTTAAAAAATTCTAGGAGAAAAGAAAGAAAAATGTTATCATTGTCTTAGGCTTACAATCAACAATATACTTTATATTTTATAGTGCTAGAATGTTTACTGGAATTGGAAATTCCCTCATCACATTCGACAAATTCGGGGCATGCCATTTGTTTAAAAATATCACAAAATTTCTCTAGATGAGCTCTACAAACTCTACACCAAGCCTTACATGAAGGAGCATGTTGTTCTTCTTTTTCTTCTTCTTGAAACCAACTAGCATTGAATTATTCCTCTTGTTCTACACTTTTACCTTTTTTAATCTTGTGAATTATCTCACTAATGAGTAGGAGTTGATCCATCAGCCTGACAAAACTCATAATCGCTATGTCAAACTTTCCATGTAGGGGATTATCTTCATGTTCCATTTTTTATAGCTTGAATCATGTTGCTTGAAGCCACCAAAGGAGATAATTTTATTACCTTAGACACTATTGTTTTCTCTCACCAAACATGCAAACAATAATGAGTTTCAATTTAAAGAATTTAGACTTCATCCCTTGGTAGAGTTGCTATATGAACCATGAGTTCTACAAAAATATTATGCTCGTAAACTAGACTCTTGAACACCTGACGAGAATAATATTTAACTATTGTCTCCTAAGCATACACCTTGAAAAATGAAAATCATGAAGAGCAACATTCTAAGGATATTTTCCAAAAGGTAGTGCAGAGGTAATACTCATTTTCAACTTAGTATTCACCTCTCTTGATATAGTGATGATTGTTTGCATACAACGGAAATAGACCTTGAATATCTTGGACTCAACTTTGAAGCACTAAAGTTTTGGTTTGACATGAATCACAAATGTTAAAGGAACAAAAGAGAATTAAGAGGCTGGCAGATGTGATGATTGTCCAAATGTGTGGAGATAAAGGCATTTGAGAGGTGCTAGCACTTAAGTGGTCATAAGTGTTGTGGGAAGAGAAGTTAGGCATTGAGGGATGAATGAAATGAATGGGAAAAAGGGTGTGAATGGAATTGTGGGTACCTGTATATTGAAAAATGTGAGGGAGCTCATGAATGGCAGTCAAGAGATCCTTTCAATGTCTCTTCAAATTGTGGATTCATATTACACAAGGAACGTTCCAATAAATAAAAGAAGTGGTTTTGGGGGTAGGAAAGTGAGTTCAAGGATATGAACTTAGACTGTTGACTAGATAGCACATAGATATGGCACTAGGAAAGTGTGTTGAGATAGAGGAAGCGAGCAGAGGGTAGTTTGAACTTCATTTGTTAACTAGAGATGACTTATAACTTGAACTGGGCTTGATCATATTGAGATAGAAAGAAAGCTTCTAAAGTGATTTTAATTTTTGTTATGTAATGGGAGTAAAGTAAGAATAAATAAAGGGACTTGGCACATTAGGGAGAAGGATTTAAAGGATCTTTAGTTGGGTTACAACGTAGTGAATGAGATAAATTTAAAGTAGTGATAAAAAACTTAGTGCAATATAATTTCACTTCAAAATTGAAACATCTTTATTACGGTTCTGGGTACATGAAATTTCTATATTCATAATGTTCATGTATTCTTAGATACATTGTGAGATGGATTGCATTACTAATATTATCATTTTTTGAATTTGATGCAGTGTGGAGCTTCGATATCTCTTAAAAGATAAAACCTATTAACTAAGGACAGTTATCGCACACTATAGAATCAATCCCCCACATCCTAACAATGCAAAGAAATTTAGGAGGAAACTTAAATTTAAGACCATTGTAACTGAGAGTACTGATGTATACTCACAAAAATCCGTAATTCTCATTGCAAAAGAACACTGCCTAAAGTAACAAGCATGAATCGGCATAAGAACCTAATTCTTACAACAACATTTGAAATATCTACAAAATTGAAGTGGGCATGGAAATAAATATAAAATTGTGGAAATACAGAGAACCCATGATGTTACTTTTCTCTGGTATTCAACCCTAAGATTTCAGCTCCAATATTTGACAACTACAATAATCCATGTGGAAGAAAGGCTAACCTATAACTCACAGTGGCATCAAAGATAGACTGAACAGATGCAAAGATGACTCGACGAGACTCAATTTCTCATTCGCTGGTGCAGAAATCCACGAGAAATGCTAATCAAACTCAATGTGATTACCATATATTGTTTGCCCTTTAATAACCATGCGGAAAATGAAAAAACCCATCGGGGATGCTAAATGGGGCTCTGTAAATTGTCATTGCTCGAAATCAAGGGCGAATGGGGCTCGAAAAATTGCCATTGCCTAAAATCGAGGGAGAATAGTAACTCTAGAAACCAACATCACTTGAAATCAAGGGCGAATGCTGCTACACGAGCTGCCATAGCTAGAAATTTCTGGTTGGGCGAACCAACTGTTCGCGGCCTCCATTACCCTAAATGGTGGGCGAACCAACTCTTCGGGGCTTCCATTACCCAAAATTCTGGGCGAATTCACCATTTCGCTATTATTTTACTTGGCTACATTAAATTTTCCTCTTTCGTGAACTTGGCTATTCGATTTCCTTTGACTACGGGTTAAATAAATATGGGGCTAATATGTTAAATTTAAAAAAACTCGTTTCATATTAAAAATTCGCCTAGGGTTTTTTGGTGATCCCTATAATTTCGCCCATGGGCTATAATTCGCCCCTAAAATTTTCCCTGACCCAAACCCAAACAATAAAGCAGTCCACTAATTTGAGACTGACAACATGTCTGCGTATTCCATCATCTAGATTCCCTACAATGATATAGAATTATGATCAGGAAGGGTGGTGGAACCTATTATCACTGAGGATATTTCATCCCCAGTGATTGAAACTGGAGTGAATCAACACTATGAGAATATGGTTAATTCAACAAGCCCCATAATTGAGGATGCTGATACTCCTACCGAGACAGTAGCTAAGACTCAGAGAGTAACACATGAAGTATCATATCCTACATAGTTGATGAGAGAACCGCCATACCCTGAACGATTGGCCCTGCAGAAAATAGTGGAACAACCCCGATTCGATCTCGCGGGAGAATTGAAAAATTTGTATGTTAAAATTCCACTGTTACAAGCCCTCCATGATGTTCCCATTTATGCTAAGATGGTTAGATATTTGTGTGTCAAGAAACTAGGAAGAAGGCCCAGGGACCCCCCCACTGTCCACGTATTGGGAAAGCTTTTAGAATTAATAATGGGGAAGGCCCCTGTATCAAAATACAATGACCCTGGGAACCCGGCTATTACAGTTCACATAGGGAACACACAAATTCCCAACTATTAATGTTATGACCATAGAGACTGTGAAGAAATTGGGACTCACTAACCTTTGGCCGACCCCTACTGTTTTGGAATTTGCTGATAGATCAACGATCAATCCTGAGGGGATCCTAGATGACCTCGTGATTTCAATTGACTCGTGGGAATACCCTGCGTATTTCTTGGTGTTATAGCCGAAATCCCAGTTGGGGGGACACCCACTAATCCTGGGGAGACTGTGGTTGGTCACAACAGATGCCTGTATCAGCTGTCAGTCAAGATCTATGACCATTTCAGGTGGAACTGAGATCAAGAGCCTAACCCTACACCCTCTAGCTCGACCAAGCACAAAAGCTGAAACTCCATTGTGGGCATATTTGGAGGAGGAAGAAGGTGTGCAGCCATTATTAACAATAGGGAGAGCCTTATCGTTTAAAGATGAAACAGAGGATGATGCCATTAATAGTTTCATCAGTGAGCCCACGTCAGTCAATAAAAATGTCTATCAGATCTTGGACAGTACTCTAGCTACAATAGAACAAGAAAATCTTACAAAAGAAACTCTAATCGGTGATGCCAGTATAATTCCAGTACTCAATAATTCGAAGAGTGTTCTAGTAGAAATTGGGCCAGGGAAAACATTGAATATCAATCCCAATCTGGCACCTAGCGAGCTGGAACAACTAGTCACTCTGCTGAAACAGCGTAGGGGAGATTTTTCTTGGGAGTACACAGACATGAAAGGGATTCCTTCTCATCTGTGCACCCATCACATTTATATTAAGAGCGACTCCAGGCTTGTATGTCAACCACAACGAAGGATGAACCCGAACCTAAGAGACATAGTGAAAGAAGAAATCCAAAAACTTTTGGAAGCAAGATTCATATACCTGATTTCAGACAGTGAGTGGGTTTCTCCACTTGTGATTGTGCTAAATAAGAATGGGAAATGGAGGGTCTACATGGATTATAGAGAATTGAAAAAGGAAACGTAGAAGGACCATTTCCCCTTACCTTTCATCGATCAGGTCCTTGATACCTTGTCTGGGAAAAAGTATTTCTCCTTTTTGGATGGCTTTAGTGGCTACAACCAGATCAAGATTGCTCCAGAAGACCAGGACAAAATCACTTTCACCTACCCTTGGGGAACTTTTGCATACCGAGTACTTCCTTTTGGGTTGTGCAACACACCAACTACATTTCAGAGAGCAGTGATTGGAATATTTTCAGAAATGGTGAATGATTGCATGGAATTTTTTATGGTTGAATTTACTCCATATGGTGATAGTTATGAAGAAGCACTGAAAAACTTAGAAAAGGTCTTGAAACGTTGTGAACAAATCCATCTCTCTTTAAGCACTGAAAAGTGCCACATGATGATGAGTGAGGGCATAGTGCTGGGGCACTTCATCTCTTCTGATGGTATCCAAGTAGATCCATCCAAAATCAAGGTAATTGAAAACATACCAACTCCTGGAACACAGAAGGATGTACATAGCTTCTTGGGGCATGCTGGCTATTACAGAAGGTTCATAGAAAATTTTTCCAAACTAGATTCTCCTTTGTTCACTTTGTTGATGAAGGATGTACAGTTTGTCTGGAATGATGCATGCCAAACAACATTTACTGAGCTAAAGAAAAGGCTACCTACAACACCCATCTTACGAGGGCCCAACTGGGTTCTACCTTTTCACATTTCTTCAGATGCTTCAGACACTGCCATTGGAGCAGTTTGGGACAACAGGAAGGTAATGCTCCTTATGCAATTTATTACATTAGCAAGAACTTATCTCCTGCTGAACTAAACTATACTGTTGCAGAAAAGGAATTCCTTGCCTTTGTTTATGCCATCAACAAATTTAGACATTGTATTGTTGGATATTCTACTTTTGTGCACACTGACCATTCTGCTATCAAGTATTTAATGAATAAACCAATCATGAATGCTAGAGTTACTAGATGGTTGTTATTGTAATAGGAATTTGATATCACAATTATTGATAGACCAGGGAAGGAAAATGTTGTTGCAAATTTTTTATCTCGACTTACCAACAGTGATGACAATTTACCTGTTGAAGATTCGTTCCCTGATGAACATTTGTTTGTAGTATCATCTCATTCCCCATGGTATGCAGATATTGCTAACTTTTTAGCTGCAAGTAAGCTCCCAGCACATGTGTCGAAGAGAGAAAGAAAGAAGATCATACAACAGAGTGCTAGGTACTGCTGGATTGATGGTCATCTTTTCTACATAGGGCTCGATTTAGAGATCAGGAGATGTGTTAGAGAAGATGAGATCTTTAGCATTCTTAAAGCTTGCCATGATGATCCGTGTGGGGGGCATTTTGCTGATAAAAGGACAGGTCATAAAATTTTGAGAATGGGCTATTTCTTGCCTACATTGTTCAGGGATGCAAAGAAGTATGTTCAGGCATGTGATAGCTACCAAAGGATGGGCCAACCCAATAGATTAGATGAAATTCCTTTGCAGCCACAGCTTATGGCTGAACCATTTGATAGGTGGGCCCTATATTTTATAGGGCCTATCAACCCTCCCTCAAAACAGAAAGTTCACAACTTGGTTTGCATAGATTACATGACCAAATGGGTAGAAGCAATAGCCTTGGTTAAAGCTAATGATTAGGCTGTGATTGATTTCCTGTATGAAGAAATGTTTACTCGGTTCGGAGCACCTAAGGAAATCATTATAGACGGTGGACCTCAGTTTATGTCTCACAAGATGGAAGCACTGTTACAGAAATTCCATATTCAGCACAGAATAACTTCGCCATATCATCCACAGGATAATGGCCAAGTGGAGAGTACAAACAAGGTTATCAAGGCTATTCTGACAAAAACAGTGAAGAGCCATCGTAAAGATTGGGCTGAAAGACTTCCAGAGGCACTATGGGCCTATCGTACTACATGGCGTAACACCACTAGTTTCTCCCCATATGAGTTATTGTATGGTAAAAATGTTGTTTTTCCAATTGAATTTAAAATCAGGACTTTGAAAACAGCTGTGGAAGCAAACCTTGATTTATCAAAGGCACAGAAGGACCGACTGAATCAGCTCAATGAGTTGGATGAGAAGCGCACAGCTGCAGTATATCATACAGCTCTAATCCAACAACGATGCTCTAAGTGGCATGATCGATTTATAAAGAAGAAAGTCTTCCAAGAAGGATACTGGGCTCTGTTGTATGATTCACGATTTAAGAGGGACTTTAAAGGAAAATTACGTACCCATTGGTTGGGCCCCTATCAGATAGATCGGGTATTTGATAATGGAATAGTTCGGTTGATCACCATTGATGAAAAAAAAATGCCATTATTCACAAATTGTCATCGGCTGCGACTGTATCACAAGCCGATATCAAGGGAAGCTTTCGTTTCACATGTTGCAGGTGATCCAGACTATCAGCTAACACAGGGACAGGGATTTTTCTCAACACCTGTCAACTTTTAAGAATTGCAATATCCACATATTTGTACATAAATAATTCATTTTCTTTTTCATTCTGTATTTTATCTATTTTTCATTTTGCATTTGATCGGATTTGTTTGAAGAATTCTGTGCAAGAATTAATTGGAGGAACAACGGTCGTGACTGAGCCAGAAGACTGCGGGCACCTTGCATTGTTCCTGATCTAATAAAGCTCTTTTTAAGAAGATGGATGATTTATTACCTTTCAATAGTCAACTGAAAATTTTCATGTTACTTCACTATCGCGCAATTGCGACTCCTTACCTTGCTCATTCTTACTATTTCAGCAGCCGTGACTCTGCTATTCCTAACCAATCCGCCAAATGCAGTAGCTGTGACTTCGCTATTCCTGACCAATTCGCCAAATGAAACAGCTACGACTCCGCTATTCCTGACCAATACACCAAATGAAGCAGTTGCGAATCCACTATTTTCCACTTCATTTTCGCTCTTTGCCAGTAGCTACGACTCCGTTATTTTTGGCCATTCCGCTAAATCCAGCAGTTGTGACTCCGCTATTTTCCACTTCATTTTCACTCTTTTCCAACAGTTGCGACTCCGTTATTTTTGGCCATTCCGCTAAATCCAGCAGCTGCGACTCCTCTATTTTTTTCCATTCTTCTAAATCCAGCAGCTGCGACTCCGCTAAGTCTAGCTACTATGATTCCACTATTTCTTTTCCTATTACGCTCTATTCGTACAGCTGTGACTCCGCTATTCTTGCTTATTTCGCTAAATCTAGCAACTATGACTCCGCCATTTTCATTTCTATTTTTTTTCCCGTACACTGGTGACTCCATCAGTCCGCTTGCTCTCCGAATAATAATGCCAATAATGATTCAATCGGGCGTCAGTTTAGTTGCTTGCTCCACAAGATCCAATCATAGTTCGCCACGAAGGAAACTTTCGGGTGCCTTGGGTATCTGTCAGCTCGGGTGGTGGTGTCCACATCACTTTAGCACATGTGCATTTATGCTTGTTTTAATGGAAGAAATGACGAAAGCAGACGATGATGATTAATTCACGGCTGAATGCATAACTCAAAGGTACGGATTCAGAACTTTTAGATGATTTGGCAAGAAATTAAATACGATAATAACAATTATTCACTGTCTTAGCCCTCGATTAGCAAACCAATACCATTTAAACCTCCAGAGAATATGTCAGAACTATGTTAATTGTATTTATTTCTTGGCACCTTACCCGAGTTATACCGAAACACTCCAATTATGCCAATTTTCCATAACTGTCTCATCTTACCTGGATTTCACACCTGTGCCGACTTTCCTAAAATACCCTATTTTCGAACTCCAACTATCTCTTGCATGTTCGTATGCTACAACTCCCACGTCCAGACTGGTAATTGTTGCATTCGTTCTGAATTTTGAGGAGAGATTAAGATGGGAAACCCAGCCCGGTATGAACCAGTAAATACAAAAGTTGTAAGTGCCAATGTAGAAGTTCTTAACATTTTTACAGCAGCAAGTTGGATGGAATACTTTGAATGGTTGAACGGTTTCCACATGGAAACCGCATTGCAATTTTCCCTCAACCTGATTGATACTCACTCCGACGTCAGGGGACTCTGTGTGGATGTTACAGAAAAAATCATAGCAGAGGTTACTGGCTTACCCCAGGTTGGGAAGAAATTATTTGGACAGAAGGTACATAATGCAAATGCTGTGAGATAATTTTTGGCAGTTGGAAAGCAGGTTAGTCCAAAGCGCCGTGGGTTGGAACTGGAATCTTTACCACCACCCTGGAATCAAGTGGCAATCTTTGTGAAAAGATACATCTCTTGTGAAGGTATTTACCAAATCGTTTCCTTTTTTGAACTTCCCTTATTGTCTCATTTACTCCATGGCAATTTGGTGAATATACCATTTTATCTGCTTAAAGCCCTACAAACCATGGTTGGATATGCAAGAACTGCCCAACACCCAGTTTCCTCCCTTACTAATCATGGCCTAATCAAATTACTAGTCTTGAGAGCCATTGCAAATCGTAATTTAACCTGGGAACAATTTCTGGCTGGAGATGGGCCAATCATACAACCTGTATTAGAAATGGAGGGTGTTGGTGAAGATAATGAGGACCGACGTTCCTCAAATCCAGTTGGGGGGGAGGATGAAGCATTAGGAAACCAGACCAATGATGGAGAGGAGGTAAATATGGCAGAAGCAACATCAATAGAAAACCCTGTTGCTGAGGAAATTGTGATGGAAACCATGGTACAGGAGGCAGTAATATCGGAAGCTGTAACTGCAAAAGCAGATACTCAGGTAGATGAAGCTAAAACTGGAGCAGCTATTGAAGCTGCGACAATAGAAGATGCAATTGCAGAAGTAGGAATTCGGGAGGAAGGATATCAGACAGGAACAACAAGAGAAGGGACTGTCGAAATTTTGGAGGTTGTGTCCTCTCTTGAGATAAGGGGGACCATTATTGAATAAGAGAAGACCAAGGAAAAGACCCATGTGTCAAAGAAATGAAGAGGAAGCTTAGGAAACAAGGGTCAGACATCCACTACAACAAAGAAAAGAAAAACTAGAGTTGTCACAGCACCAGTAGCAGTCAGCATTGGAGAACACCCAGTGAGAATGGTGAGGAAAAGAAGGACTCGATCGACTGTAGCAGCAGAAGCAGCTGCAACAACAACAACAGTAGAAGCAGCTGTAATAGTAAAGACAACAGAAAAAGCAGTGACAGTGGATGCAAGTGGGGATAATGATGAAGCACCCTCAGCAGAGACAGCAGGAGCAATCAGAGAAAATAGTGAGTCACATATGGCAGAGAAAGAACCTGTAATAGGGGTAGATATAAATATTCCCATTTTGAACCCCAAGTCATTTGCTGCTATGCAGGAACCTTCCATAGAAGAACCTCAAATCGAAAATCTCCTGCATGAAAATTAATTATTAAAGGAGGATGTATAGACATTGCGACATAAGATGGAAAGATGGAAGGGAGTAGTTGGAAAACAAGCAGAGAAGAATTTGAACACATTAGTAAATGCTGTAAATTTATTAGAAAATTCATCTTTTGCATTTGAAAATGAGGAGCAAGGAGAGACTGTTTGTCCAGAGTGTGGAGATATTTTTTTTTTAGTAGGACACAGAGTTGTTGTGTTGGGATTTGTATCACAAAGGCATGCACAGATAGAGGAGGTGGAAGAAAGAATGCCAGAAATAGAATTGATGGGAGAAAATGAGCCAAGAATTGAAGAGATTCCTAATTCGAATTTAGGAGATGAAATAGTGCAGTCCCAACCATCAGGGGATACTGAACTTCCTCAGGAACAGTCTCATCAGCGAGAGGGATTTGATATAACCCAGAAACAATCTCAGCAATTCAAAGAAATTGAAGAACAGGGGACTGTTACACAAGAACCAGTACCCTTGAAAATATATAGTGAGGATGCAACTCAAACAGCAACATTTGATATCAAGAACCAAGAAGAGAACACTGTTACACAAGAACCAGTGTTTTCAAAATCATTTGCTGAAGTTGCAACACAAACTGAGATGTCTGAGGTTGAAATGGAAAGGAAGGATGCTATCACACAAGAACCAACAGTCCTAAGAATATTTTTCGAGACTGTAACACAGACTGAGGGGGTTGAGGTTGATATGGAAATAAAGGATGCTGTTACACAAGAACCATCATCCCCAAACTCCATGGCTGAGACTACATTACAGGAACAGACCACTGTAACTCCAATAGAGGATGAAACTGTTACAGTGCCAAAGCAAAACGGGAAGTCATTTATCTGGACTCTGATGATGAGAAGGAGGTGGAGAATAGAAGATTTCAATGGCTAGAGAAGAGGATTCTATGGCTAAATCTCGAGCTGAATAAATGGCACAAGTGGATTGATCAGTTCAGGATAGGTATGATCTCTCTCGAAGAACATAGAAATGTCATTAGGGGGTTGACAGAAAAATGGGCTGAGGAGTTATTCTTCCAAAAACTCTAGTGGGAGAAACTTCAAGAAAAATTGGAAGGATTGAAGAAACTGAAGTCCCTACAACAAGAAAAAGACAAAATGTATACTCTTTCCTTATAATTATTGAGTTGCAGGGCTCCATCCCCCTATTACCCTATCTTCCTCCATGAATAGACAACTTTATTTCAATTAAGGGCTCTGAAGGAAGGGAGATCATTTGATTTGGCAACAGCTACTCAATTTTTGGAAACTTTTCTAAAAAGTGATTTTGAGGATCAGCATTTGTTATGCGAATTGTATTTGCATGATAGGGCTTGTTATATTGACTCTCCAGCCAATTCATTTCCTTGTTTGGGGGATGTTCAGCTGAGGGAATTTGCCTCTTTTGTCATTAACCATGTAAGATGGCGAGATGCTTTGTAGACCATCCTCAAGAATGAGGAGAATTCTACTCTCTGGATTAGGGGTGAACCTCAGGACCCAAAAGGACTCATAAAAAACCATGTTGGATCTCTCAGGCTTCCTGCAATTTCCCAATACTTTGAAATTTTGAGAGTTAAACTCCTCACCACATGTGTCTTGATGATTCTTAATATGCAGCAGGATGCTCTAGAAGGCAGTTAATACAGATGGTTGTATTCTTCTTTATCTATAAAGAAAATGGACCCATACTGCTTTGAGAATTTCAGACAAGCCTTGACAAGAGTTCCTAAATATGTTCAGTGCATGAAGAAATGTGGACCCTTGTGGATTGGGTTAAGATTCAGGTTCCCTCTCATCTGGCTGCCTGTGGGTCCTTACAGAAACAACTATGCTTTGACTAAAGAAGAAGAAAAGCTGTGTTGGGAGAAATGGACGGCCTGCTATGGGTTCATGTCTCAAGGGGAAACACCAAAATTTGCCTACAATCTTAAAAATCTCCATAGATTCAACTCAGACTCAGATTCGGACTAGTGGAGGTTGTTGCATGAGGACATGCAATTGGATAGTTGGGGGGAGATGTTGGGTCTAGGAAATGCCCCATTTTGGCCATCCTTATTACATCATTTTGCCTTGGTTACATCTTATTTTCATAAGCTATATCCATGCCTTTCTCCAGATCGACCAATAATATTAACAAGTATAATTTGTTATTACTTTATATGTTTTATGCCTAAGATTGTTAAAGATTCTGGATCCTAGTCCTTGGTTTATGCTAATCTGTGTGATTTCATTTAGTCAAGGTCTAAAGCGCAGGTGTATCAGGCAAGTGGCGTCAACTGTTACTCTTCAAAGAACCAACTCCTCATAACTCCAAGGGACAACGCATTCATCCACGAGAATCTGTAATAGGCCTCTACTCAAACAGAACCCAGCTACAACATTTAGATCGCATTCTAGCTTGCTAAATCCGTTGATCCATTGATTACTAGAGTAACAACTCCTTCATGAGTAACAACCTTGTTTAATACGGTTGTAACAGTTAGCTGTAACTCCGTAGCTTGAAGGTCATAGATCTTCATTGCTGCATGATTTTAGTGGATCGTGATCTGTACTCTCAATGTATAAATATGAGAAGGCTCCTGTAGCCTGGGGTTGGACAATTACCATTTTGTACAAGCTATAACAGAGCACTGGGACTCGATTTCCATCATTAATACAAGAGCAGAGTTCTTCATTTTTGTGTCTTAATTTGTTGTGATTCTTAGTGTCTCTGTTAGAAGGCCAGGGCCCGCCTTCTCACAGAGATAGCCGGTTTAAGTAGGTAGGTTAATTTAGCTTTCTTTCTGTGTGTGGTGTGGAATTATTGTAGATGTTACTGTTAGCTGCAATAGAGGTTATCTTTCCTTCTGGTAGTATGATTGCATCTTGAATAGCTGTAACAGAGTGGTGAGTGGCGTGACAGTCGACTGTGTAGGTTAATTCAATTTAATGCATGTGTGCTCGAATCAGCTATAACAGCCAAGCTCAATTCCAATATCTTCCAGTTGTTTATGCTTTCTAATATTTCAAGTAATTATCAGTTAGAGTTCAAGCTTATGTTTAGATTCTGGTTGTTATTGTATCTTCAATTGGTTTATTAAAATAGGCAGAGTGTGATTGAGTAACATTAGCTACTAGATGGATCATTTTGGTAAAGATTGAATATTGTAGTTTGATAATTATAAGATTTAACTTCTTGCAAAAGTAATCTAGTTTATTTCTATTCTTAAATTTATAAGTGCTAGGTTGATCTTTGTAGGAAGATAGCTGCAATTGAATTCCTAGGTGTGTGAATTAGATTAGTTCTTCTATGGGATGAGTTTGGCTAAATAGACTGGTAGGATTATTATCTTCATTAGTTAATCAACTACTTGACATGTTTATGCACAGATTATGCTTATTGCCATTGAAATAAAAGACCCCTCTGGGTTTGACAATTTATATTGACCATCCTGTGTGTCAGCTTTAATTAATTGACATATAGGGTGACCAACAGAGGCACTCCACCCTAATAGGGGATCGCTTCTTTTAGTTAGTCGCATAGGGTTTTACAGGCTTATGTTGGGAGAACGATTTGCAGCATTTTTCTAAATGTTATGTATAGATATATTAGAGATAGCGTATGGGGAGAGGAAGGCAGACAAGCCCCATCCCAAGCCCAATTATCTGCGTAAGGTCCTTGTCCGCGAATCAGTAAGCAAATCTACGAATTGGTTCATATTCGATAAAGCCATTTTATATTATGCTTGGGGATAGGATGGCTCTATGAGCCCGATCCCATGAGATCTTATCGAATCCTGCATTCATTACCTTTATGCATAGTAGGATCATAACTAGGAAGAATCACATGCTTCTTTGGGTTGGAATAGGACGACTTCATGAGCCGATCCCATGAGAACGTGGTGGGTGCAAAGAAATAAATTAAAACATACATTTGGATCTATATATGGTTTTTAGAGATAGCGCTAGCATAGCTAATCTCTCTAAGAATAGAGTTAGCTCGTAAATTCTTATTACCTCAGTTTTGGGTTGGTCTCTGCGTGAATAGAGGTAGAGCCTCTTTGTATGAATAGATTAATTTGCAAAGTCGTTAAAAACCTCTACTTTTAATATTGAACTTTGTTAAGGAAAAGTATAACGTAGATAAATTTATTAAAACTGATCTGCTTGATCTGCTTGATCTCTGTCTCGGTGATATACTAGCATGGGATTGATTCCCATTATGTGGCTTTCATTTTAATTATTTTTATCTCTGCAAAAAGAGAATGCGACCTCTCTACAGAGATGGATCGCATCAAATGCGTTAACTTCAATGATCTCAGCTTATATCTTGCTGCCAATGGTCGGGGTTAATCACTAGTTAATATCTGTTTGATATATATTACCATAGATATATTAAATGTTTTATATCCCTGTTTAGGTAGACTGCGGTAGAGAAATAAGTGGATCCCCAAGATCTCTTTTATATTGCTGCCAACAAAGGCATTGGATCTATTGTATATTATGCTGCCAACAGAGGCGTTGATCCCTGGATTTATTTTATATTTTATGCTACTAAAGAATGCGTAATGATTCCTTAATATATATAATCATTACAAAAGAAAAGTATGTATATATATATATATATAGGAATTTTCTTGCTTGACTACCTGAAGCCTTGGGGAAGGATGAGGAATCCGATCTCTGTGCATTGATGCCAACGTTGATATTAGCTCATTCTCTTTCTATGGTGTGTGGGGTGATCTTTCTCTAGATAAATGAACCCCGTAAAACTTGGATGTAACTCTGTTATTGCGTAAACCAGAGGACTAAATCTCTCTGTGAAAATTTAAACCCTGTCCCTATTGCTGTGATAATTGCGTCCGGGATTTTTGATCGACAAGAACAATCTTCTGTAATTAAGTTTCTGTTTTTTGCTTTTAAATGATTGAAGTAAATCAACTCGATCCCAAACTCTGTAGTGTTTCTGCCATTTGTGTTTCTGTTTCAGTTATTTAAGCTTAGATCGCCAAAGCCAGCATAGATCCTTGGAAACAAGTTATGTAGAACTAACGTTGTTTATTTATACATATATCGGGTCAAATAAATCTCTGTAATCGTTTTGATGTTTAGGGATTGAATGTCTTGAAAATGCTCTCTATGAGAAAGGCATTGAGAAAATGGAAAATTGTAACAACTAAGTTACAGGATGTAACCTTCTTTATGATAAATAGTACAAAGTTGACTTTTCCTTGTGGACATAGCCCATGAATTTGAGTGAACCACGTATATCTGGTCTTTCTCATAGTCTATATATATCTTATATATATCTGGTCTTTCTCATAGTCTATATTAATTAATATGCATGTAATTAATAATACTTGAACATCTCTTTATTTGATACTAATTGTCATTACCTTCATACGAAGATAGCAGTATGTGTTTTTTTGACCCAAGTAAGTTCCATTATAAAATGACGAAGATCCTTTCGAGTATTGGATTACAAAGGAAAACCGGTTTCGTATTAATGTAAGATGGCGAAGATAGAGCTCATAAGATTTAAGGATAAGTGTTTCGAACGTATACAATGGTTATAGCTTATCTCATGAAGATTTTTATGAATATAGCTTACAAATTTAGTAGTCATTGGAAAAAGTTTTTGAAAAACTCATTAAAATACTAACTCAAACATATGGGTTTGTGACAGTTTTTTTGTTGTAATTATTTAAAGTTGCCCCAGGTCATTGTAGGAAATGGATTCATAATGAACCATAACACATTTATCTTTCACTATTAGATACATTAATTGATTTTCCACTACACAAACATTTGTCCAACAAATTGCGAAGTAAAAACAATTGTTTATTTTAAAATATTTCAGTATACATTAATTACTTCGTAAGGTTTTTTCCTTTTGGTGGAAATTTCAACTAGTTATATGATTGACGTGAAAGTTGTAACTTTTTAACAAAAACTTTAATTTTAACAATTAAGCAAAAGAAATTTCAATGATCAATATTTGCACTTTCAACAAGTGGAGAATTATGAAAGTGCAATTTTACCATACATAGATTGTAATTTCAACAATTATTTGGTTGCAATTTGGATATAGGCAAAATTGCAATTTTATCATCCACAAATTGTAATTTCCTCAATTTCACCAATTAATTAATTGTCATTCCAATAATTGAATATTTGTAGTTTCAAGAAGTTTTGATTCAAATTACAATATCAAATCAAATAAATTGCAATTTTTAAAATTAGTATTCATAAATGCAACAAAATTTTTGATTCAAATTACAATTTCAAGTCAAATAAATTGATATTTTGAAAATTAGTAAATTCATAAATGCAACAATAAATTCTGGGTTTTGGAAACTACAAATGACCAATTTTAACTATTAGATGATTGAAGAGAAATTCAAACTCTTTTAAGGAAAAAATTAAATTTCAATAGTGCAATTCCAACGATGAAGAATTGCATTTTCAATAATTACAAAATTATAAAATTTATTTATTTTTTAAGAAATTGCACTTTCAACTTTAGGAAAATGCAATTGATTCAATTTTTTTAAACAAAAGCTCAATTTCAACAATTAATTTACTATAATTCCAAGAATTGAAAAATTATAGAAATTGCAATTCTTATGAGAAATTGCATTGAATTGCAATTTCAACAATTAATGGGACCATAAAGTTTCAATTTTGACAATAGAAATTAGCCATTTGAACAAAGTATATAGTTGAGGAGAAATTGATATTTTAACAAAAAGTAATATTTTAACTATTGGTTGATAGCAATTTGGACTATCAAGAATTTCAATTTCAAATATGTGCCGACAAAAGTATGCAATACAAATAGGGATGATTGAGATCTACGAATACCAGCGGTATTAATGGCATATATGACAACTTGTAAAAAGTTGATAGGTCAAAGACCTTTCAAATTACCACATGGACAAGAAGACGTCATGCCCATGGAATACATAATACCAAGCTTGAGAATTGCAGCAATCACAGACATGGATGATGATGAGAAAATGGAAGAAAGGCTACTACACTTAGTTGGGATGGAGGAAGATTGCTTCATTGCAGGTTTTCACCAACAAGTGCAGAAAGACAAAGAAAAAGCGTGGCATGATAGGCATATCATGTACAAATTATTCCAGTTAGGAGACCTTGTCCTCCTCTACGATAGTAAGTTCATGAAATTTTCTGGAAAATTTAAAATGCACTGGCTAGGACCATATGTTGTCAAACATGTTACTAATGGTGGCGCAGTTCAGTTTGCTACATTACTAGGAGAAAACCTACCAAGACTTACAAATGGAAGTAGACTAAAGCCTTACAGGTATAGTCCTACTCCTCTAAGCATCATTTAATCAATAAAGAGAAAATTTCAAGTGTCAAGTATAGTTGAAATTGGACACTAAAAATTGAGTAGAGTCTGTACACTGTTTTGGTAAAAAGCGCAGTTCCATGAAACAGAAGCACATGCTGCGAAGTACATGTCGCAAGCTGAGATGCGAAGTACAAGTAGGAAGCCCAGATGCAAAGTTAAGAATGAAAAGAAGGAAATACATAGTTAACTTCACGGATTTTGTCTAAGCCGAGAGCGCAGTCCAAGGAAAACTAACCGTTACAACTTTTTGGGTCAAAAAAATAGCCGTTATACAGTGTTTTTGGAACCCGCTAGTTTCTACATTTAAGGCATATTTATCCGTTCAGGCACATTCAATGAAGGAAAGGACCAAGATCTCAACGAGATTTGACCAACGGACATGGCATTTAATGCCTAGTTAGCCATTTTTGGGCACGCCTCAAGTCAGTTGCGCCTATAAATAGAACTAAGCACATACTTATCGGCTTTACCATGATTTTTTTATTTTTACTGCCTATAAATTCTAATTTTTTACCAACAAGAGCATGCAGAGTGATTTGCAAGTGAATGTCTAAGCAGTCGACTCTAGACGAGATTTTGAGAGACTTTAACCAGTCCGGGCTCAAGGGATTCATGAAAACACCCTCGAACAAAGTTGTTCTAGAAAGGGGTGCCCCGTCAAGAAGATCACCACGCCACACAGTAGAAATGAAGCGAAAGGATAAGCAGCCATCCACAAAACCAGAGAAGCCGAAGGCAGGGGGTGTGTTGAAGCAACCTCCACAGGAACAACCTTACAATAGGCCGATCACCCTCATGCCTGAGTACATTCCTCTGTGAAGAGCTGATGCACCACCTATTCGGCTCCTAAAGAATTCCCAATACAAGATTCCACTGTCGCCAATCTCAAGACATGTCCTCATCCGTGAGAATATGCTAGGAAAGATCCCATATTGTATGTTTTCAGATCATGATTTTCTAGAGGGGAAGGACCCTCAGGTGCCAAAGTATCCCCAGTTTCAGCCTGACCAGTACATGTGCCGACGGGTTGATGAGTGCACGAAGCAACCATCTCTTCACACGCAGGAATGTCTTACATCGCTAGTGCCATTCGGGTTGCTAAACCTTCTGTGCATCCTTCACTTTGACCGAAGTGTTGAGCTCACTGTAGTGGTGTGCACTTTACTATCATGCACGCACCAGGTATATATGTGGCTAGACCGCAAGGTTGACATAAATATTGACCTCATCTATCGAATCACACATCTCAGCAAGAGAGGTCTTGATCTCGCAGCGGAGTTCGTGGGAAAAACCAAGGACAAATATCTTGCGAAGCAAATGAAAGAAGAGTTCAGCTTGCAAAAGGGAAGCCACGGGTAGGGTATTTTTTAAAGATTCTAATATTATACTCGAGTATAGTATCATAGGCGATTATTTTGGACTGAAAAAAACATGTATATAGATAGGTAGGCAAATATTAAATATGAAACATGCAATTTACTGCTGAAATGTGTTAATTTTGACGAATATTATGACAAAAAAAACATATTTTATGTAAATATAAGCGATATTAGAGACTAAAAATGACCAAATAGCGAATTTAGTTTTTGAAAAACTGCCCAAAAAATAGTCAATTGGCGAAATTTCGCCCCTAAAATTTACTCTACCTGCGGGTATATCAAAGCTGGAATCAAGGACTAAGCTACGTGCTTCACAGTCCAGTTGTTGGTAGGAAAAGTTTTGAGGAAGTGCAGACCGATAGAGGTGCCAGCTATTGCAGTCTCCTTAGCTATGAAGGCTAAGGATGGCACACTATACAATTGGTCTAGTTATCTGTGGAACGAGTTCTTGGACGATGTCTACGAGACTCGGGAAAGTGGAAACCATTTCCATTATATTTGGTTGCTGGTGCTGATCGCATTTGTGGGCTAGAGAGATCCACTTTAACAGTAGAATATCCCAGTTATTATAGGAGATTGTCGAGGAACTAGGTTTTCAAACATGTGGGAAAACGTGAGGCCAGAAAGACGAAGGGTGAATAATGAGCAGATGTTTACCTACTATCAGTAGTTGTGTGATGTGATTCAACGCACTCCGCACATTGCAAAGGAGATGACAACTGCGCATATCCGCAGGCTCATATTCAAAGCTGACCTTCACTTTATATACATTCAACCAAGGGCTGAGACACAGAACCCAAAATGGTTCAAAGGGTTGTACCAGCTAGATGCAGCCAAGATTGAATTGATCATGGAAGACTGGCTGTTAGAGTGGAAGGTTGATTTGCCAGTAATGATCAACACAACGTTAGAGGAAAGCGAAGTTGGAGATGCACAAAACGGGGAAGAAACAAGCAACGCACAAGCTAAAGAAACATACCGAGAATTATTTCAATAAGAAACTGCTGAGGAGCAGTCAGGAGAGAAGAGGAAGGACCTTGATAGCGCAGTGCTAGAAAAAGGGCAAAGAAAGAAGTAGAAGGAAGTTAGAACTTCGACTGAAGCGCAATTACACGCAGATGACTATGAAATCATCGTAGTGCGAGTCAATGAGCACCCGGAAGAGGTGCTCGCTCTGAAGGAAATTAAAAGCGAAGAAGTCCAAGTGAACCTCATCCAGAGCCTCACTGAGATGAAAAAAATGGCTGCGAAGATAGAACAAGTTCAGTAGTACTGGGTGCACGAATCCGACTCTGAAGGCAATTCATGCGAGTCAATCCAAAGGAAGAGAAAGATGCCTTCCTTGATGATGAGACCTCCCTTAGTCAAGATTGATCCAATGAATGTTATCTTCCCAAATGATAAACTGGCTGAAGGTGCGAAGTGGTTGGCGCACCTGGATATTAATGTCGGCATGTTACCCATTGAAGAATTACATAATATGCATCGTAGGTTGTGGAATAAATTCAGGATAGAGACATTATTTCTTATAACCAACACCTACAGTTAGAGGTAATCTATAAGGAGTTGAAGGGTGAATCCATGGAAAAGAGCAGAGAGATAATGAATGTTTAAGAGAAACATCACAGACTCAAAGAAATGGTTGCAGCAGTCTGCGCGAAGATAGTTGATTGCAAAGAGGAACCTGAGGTATAAGCCACAATAATTAAGATTGGAGCCGCAGTGGACAATATTAGGGAAGAGATGGTGGATATGGCGATTTCCTATAAAGAGAAGATTGCTACTCTAGAATCTCAACAGAAAGCTGGAACTCCCCATGATGAGAATGAAGCCAAGAGTTGAGGATGTCAACATAAAACATCTCAGCAAAACTGGCGAGATGTCAGGAATTGCTCGACGAAGCCACTGGAGTATGGGCTACGCTACAGGAAGATCCTGAGTTACAGAATATATAAGATGATTTGCAACGGAGACAACAAGTTCTTGACTTTGTGAACACGACTATGAAGACTTTGCCACCAAAGTAGAACATCCAGAAGTTTGCAGAGACCATGGAGTTGCAGAAGGAGTTGAAAGTGTTGAGAGAAAAAGAGGCCAACACTTAAACAAAGTTACATCCCATGTAGGAAGAAGCGCTCGCTCTTTCGGAACAGATTGAAGAGAAGTTACAAGAAATTAGCACAACGGAGTACACAGTAAAGGAGCATAATCAAGAAGCCACCTCACAGGCGATGTTGGAGACTATTAAGGAGTTTGAGCAAGAAACTAAGGAAACAGTTATAAGGCTAAGTGCAACTCTTCAGGACTTCACTGCAAAGTTGAGTACCCCAGCGGACGTGTAGTCGAAGCCTCCCAACAAAAGTGGATCGGGGATGACCCACGAGTGAGTGTTAGGGGCCTGTTGGGAGAGGCCCAAGTTGGCATAGTTTTGGTGAAGCGAGGTCCAAGTTAGAGCCATTTTTTTGAAGCATAGCTCAAGCACATCAGTTTTGAGTCAAACGTACAAACTCGGCAAGGCTTGGTACTGGCCTAGTTTGGGGAGAAATGACTCTACGATTCCCGTGAACAGGGTATGGAGCAACGCGAAGAAGGTGGATAGGGGCTTGCTTCCTTAGAAAAGGAAGAAGTGCAAAGGATGACCAGAGTAGTTAGAAAAGTTAAAGAAGAAGCGGCGGCCTGACAACTATAGGAACAACATTGATGAGGCGAGAAGTGTAAAGGATGCACCAATGTATAGTCGGCATCGTGCATTCAGAGCAAGTGGTTGTCAAAAGGACGTCAAAGCCAAGGAAGTGACACAAAGGACAACCAAGGACAGGCGAAGTAGCTGAGAAGTTATGGAAAAGCATGGTTAGCGGGATAACTCTGCCAAGTTTGGGGGGTTTAAGGGTATTATGGGGTTTTGGCCCATAACTACTATAAAGATGTAACCTTCTGGCACAATCTATAAGAGGGGAAATTTAGTATAGGGAAGGGTTGGATTTTGGGTTGGTTGTTAGATCTTGGTTGAATATTGTAAGATCTCAGAGAGAGAAAGAGGCCTCGCAGTTGTGTGCGCAGAGACCTATTGTAGAGAAGAGTTTGCAGTTGTGTGCGCAAACTAAAACTGTTAACCCTTCCCATTAAAATAAACAATAGGTCCCGTGGACGTAGCTCCCATCCGGGGGGTGAACCACGTAAATACTTGTATTGTGTGATTGCATCTGTGAGATTGTTTCATGTTTGTGTACATGTTCATGCTTTTGTTTGTATTTTCATGTGTATGGTTGATGAGAATAATACGTTAAGTGTTGGACACATCTAACTGAATATGCAAGTAATTCTTAATATGATGAATGCGTAGTTGCATAGATAACACTAATCAAGCGTAGCATGTAGTGTGTGCAACTTCCCAGAAGCGCAGTCTCAGACTCGCATTGTTGAAGTGCAGTGTGGGTAACTATCACTACTGCACAGTTCCAAAGTGTGATGTGGTATTAGAAGTGGGAGCGGATTAGGTGTGACTTCACTCAGTGGACCGGTTCCATAGCTGCACATCACCGAGTTACAGAAACCTGCTTCTGTAGTCACCCCATAACTTCGCCTTGGGTGAGACCTCAGTTTGTTCGTAGGCTGTTGCCGAAAGGGCCGGTGAAAAGGGGGTTTTGTTGGGTCTCTCACTTACACAGAACCCAGGTCAGTATAAGAATGAGTAGCAAGCCCAACATATCTGAAAGAATGTGTATTTTTGCTTTAAAAATGCCATGCATTCTACATATAAGAAATCGTGAATACTCTCTTTAACGTAATTTATTTCTAATGAAATATTATACATTACCTTTGTGTTCAAATATGAAATATCTGAGTATACATTTCAATTTTGAATAAACTCATTATACCTATCACAAATTGTGCATATTTTGTATGAAATACTATGCGTTAGATTTTCGGATCTGAAAGAGTGTGTATTTTACATTAAACATTTCATGCATTAATTCTGCATTCAGATTGGAACACACTCAATATACAGTTCATGGATTTAGATTTGGATAAATTGAGCTAAATATATATGTAATTATAAATATAACATAGAAATTGTGTATTAGAAAAGAAAGGAAGCATCTACACATGAAATCAGTTGCATATAAACTAAACTAGCAATTGCCCCAAAAAAGGTGCAATGATACGTCGATAAGTTGTTGTTGGAAAACTAAAATTGAATTGGTATTTTAGGAAAAACAATTTAAAATTAGTCAATGGACTAATTTTTTCCCCTAAGCTTATCATGTGCTAGAAGAAAAAACCTCAATCAAATATGCAAAAACATAGTGATCCCAACCAAAATCTACATTTGTGTATATGGAAGAGTATCATCCATATATTTTTTGTCAATGAGTACATACATCATTGCCATACATGTTTTATTTTGAGCATGTACACATGGCAACATCATGCCCAAGCAATAATCTTACATTATATAGTAATTAGATAGAAAACATACCAAGGGAAAAGACCTAATGATGAACCACCATCGGGTGACTCCATCTCGAGATCTAGAGGTATCATTACCTGGAGCTACAAAAAACGATCGTACCCCAACCACTAAGGTGAAAGATGTGGGAATTTTTAGGAAAATGGTTAATGTCAAACCCATCATTGCATTGCCTCTACCTTTCCTTATTCCATGAGAAGATAAAATCAAGTGATAATGCATTGAAATAATCATTGTTAAAAAAATCCACCACTCATCTTGTGAGTATTGCTCTTTTGTAACAACCATGAAGCTATTAAATTTGGAGAACCGAAAGAGTCAATTTGTTATATAAATTGAATTCAAATGCTTTAGGTTGCGATGCCCATAGTCCGTCTTTACATCAGAGATTGATGAAATTTTGGAAATTTGGCACAAGCTGCACCAATTAAAGAACAACTTGTCTGCATAAGCACAAGTGGCTTGACGGCTCATAGAACATTAGTGCACATGCAGATCTTTTTGGTAAAACCCAACTAGAAACGAATTAAATTGGATTAAATTGTACTTTAATTAGATTGAGATGGGACTTTTGGTACCAATAAAAAACTAACATCGTATTCAATGTGGTCGTGATCCTTGATTGAAATATAAGGAATTTTATTTTCTATTTTCACTCACTAAGTTGTTATATGTAAAATAATTTATAAAAAAATATTAATATAAAAGAAATTCCTATAGCCTTTTTAATTTAATTGAGTAAAAATATTATGATTTTTAAAAATACATTTACATGTTTTTTTTAACATGTATTTTTTAAATATGGGTTTATGTTTGTAATTTCATAACAAAAAAGGATTAATATCATAAAATGTTTACAATAGGAATTTTAAAATACAATTTTTTTTTTAATTATAAGTAATTATTAAGCAAGATTTTAATTACACGTTTAATTTTTTTATCATAAATTTAATAAATATTAGCAAATTTTTTAAATTGTATTTCATCCATAAATCTTTTTTTTTTATTTCAAATGAAATTTCACTAACATTTAGTTTACCATATTCACAAATGCATTGACATTTTATTATTTGTGAAAATGTAGTTTATTCAATATTTTAAGATTTTATTAATTTTATAGATAAATGTTTTCTTCAAAATTTCATTGACATTATAATATTTTTTAAGTTTTCATTTCAATATTTGTTATTATTTTGTATTTTACATGATGTTTTAATAAATGAAAAATGAGCATTTTGATGATGAGGAAACACTTCATGATACCTATTTTAAGGTTCTATTTTTTTTTCATTAAATATCACATTGTGATGATTCTACTCTAAATAATATCACTTACTATTTACAACTAACTGATAACATCTTAAAAAATGTAACTAACCAATAATCATTATATTCATTCTATATATAATTCATTGAATTTTTAATTATAATTAAATTCAAATTTCTAGTCTATTTGGATGATGTAATGCCATTTACAACATCTTCTATATAATGCCATTTACAATTTACAACTAATTGACAAGATCGTCTAAAAAGTGTCACTAATCATTTTCAACTGTTATGCACCAATTATATTCTTGTAATTATAATTAGATTCAAATACTTTAACATGTTATTTTGCTCATACAAATAAATTTAAAATCGTGTTTATAAAATCAATAAAAATTAAACTTAAGTTCCTTTCAAAAGTAAATAAATCTTAAAACAATAATTTATTTTTTCATATATCTTATTAAAATACTCATTATTAAATTAATATAACTAAAAGCTATGTATTTTAGATTTGTTTTTTTCCTAAATATTTTCTTAAATATTCTAATTAAAATAAAATTTCTTAAATATTTATAATTATAATTTAAATAATTTAAATAAAATAACATTTCCTTTAATATATTTAATAATATAATTTACCTATGTTTCCTAAAATAATTTACATGTGTTTCATTTAATATAATTTAAAAAAAAAATAAAAAAATACATGTGTCTCCTTGAAAATTACAATTCAAATTTTGATCTTTCAACAAGTATTTATACAAGTTATAAACTTACTTCAAACTTTGATATTTCAACAAGAAGTATATACACAAGTTATAAACTACTAGGTGTTTTTAATGTGGCAAATGAAATTAAATTTGACACTCTCACTGTGATACAATGAAGATTTTTGTTTGTCATGTAAAAGGTTTAAGGTATTATGAATTTTGTTTGTTTATCATGTACTTACCTGGTTTGGAACCTTTTCCCAAGTAACATTTCAGTTCTTTTATGGAATGATCTTAAATTCAACTTCGTTTATGTAGCAACATTGTCTTTTCTTTAGGAATATTTTGGACAACAAATTTGTGTATTTTCATCCTTATAATGTTTTATATGCTTATTCTATTGGATGCAAATCACAATCATGGATTGCGTTAATATTTGCATCTTCGTCTGTTTTATATGCTTCTACTATTGGATGCAAATGGAAAACAAGGCTGTCACTTCTTGTGGGGGATTTTCTCCCAACTTTCCTATATTATATCTAGTTTTTGTAGCCATATTCAACAATTCAATCTTTTTTTTCATATTAATCACTAAAATTCAACATTGGCATTGATGTTTTCCTCGAGGATATCTCTTTTTGTTCTTTATCCCTATCCTGGGAATTAATATGTTGAACTGAATGGCCTACATCCACATTGTTTGTTGTTTTGTTGAGTTATATGTGTGCATAATCTCAGATTTGGGAACTTGTTTCCTCTTTTCTTCAATGTAAGCATCATAACCTTATTGTGCTTTTGTACTTGTGTATCGCATGCTAAGAATTGGCAAGGGTGTGATTCTTCCTGTGTAGGACATTACCACTTTGCTTTCTTCACGTGGACACATATTTCAATGGTTGAATTATTTGGTATTTCAGTTCCTTGTGGTTGTGTAAGAGGTAGGGATTCAGGTAGGATAAACAATAGATTATGTAAAAATCAGCTTCTCTCAGGGTTGCAAATTTTCCATTTCATTGTTTTGATTTATGCATATAAAAGCAATCATAGTTAGAAGATGGTTTTCATTCAATTTCCCAACATGATGCATAATTGCTCGATTTTTTTTAATGTTCCAACTATATTTTTTGTGCTTCACTGCTAAATTGAAAAAGCTCTTAATTAAATTTCTTAATTTTCCTGGATTACTACTTCTCAAAAAAATGAATTAGTGTTTTAGGTTAAGCTCACCAGGAAAACAAGGATGAATGTTTATTTTCTTTGTCCACATCAGGTTACGGTCCTTGGCGTGTGGGCATGAAATCCTTTATCCTCCTAAATATTACTATATTAGTCACTTTAGCAAGAGTTCATAGTTGGTGCATACTGTTGGCAGGCAGTTTGATAAGAAAGAATCGCAGCATCGCTGATACTGCGACACATTAGAAGAGGTTGCAGAAGGTAGAAAGATGGATTCTTTTATGCATTTTTGTGCAATTGTACTGCAGTTTGTGGGTTTTGGGTCATGTGGACCACATATGATGTATTTTTGAGTCATTTGTACTGTAGTAGGCAGGTTTTTGGGTCATTTGGACCGCGTCAGTTAGATTTTTGGTTAGTTGTCCGGAGTGTCAGTTAGGAAGTTGTTAATAAGTGGAAAAATATTATAAAGGCGGAAGCCTATTTATAGTCGTAGAGTCATATGTGTTGGATACCTTGATCTGGAGCTTGAGCGGATATGCGTCTGTAGTTGTCATCTACAATTATCTGCGAGGTCTTTTTTTTGTGGAGATATTGTATCAAGGCTTTGCTAAAGTAATATGACATGACAGAACTATTTGGTGAAATTCCCTGAGTATCTTTTATGGTAATGCATATTGTGATTCCCAAATAATGCTATGTTTCCTTGTTGCAGCTAATGCTTTAGATGTTATACTTGTTGCGATGAAAGATCCTGTTGAATGATGCTATGAATATGAATGATGTTAAATATGAATGTATGTATCTATCTTTGAATGTGGCGATAACTTGAGTAAACATCCTCCTTCATTCGACAGAAACATGGTTCCATCCACTCTCCCTTGAACGCCTCGGGTGAGACCTCATCTGCTCTGCAGGTGTTGCTGGATGGGGTAAAACCTGTCTGGGCCGGTGCTTAGAGAGATCGCGGTGAGTTGGTGTCGATAGCGATGGGAACCCCTGTTGACTGGATTTGAGTTAAAAAATGGTTCTGTTGTCGAGACCGTGTGTGAAGTGAAAGGAGGACATGTTGTGGCATCCGACGCAACCAGAAATAGAGAGCTGGTTTGATCAGAAGTTGCAGGAGTTTGCCGAAGAAGAAAGATGGAACACTCAACTGATAGGAGATCAGAGGGTGGATAGATATATTCACAACAGTCCACACGAATACTTTTTCTGTGAATTCCCGGTCCTTTTGTTCGAGTGGTTGGCGAAGTTGACATTTCAGAAGAGGAACCACCAAGGTGGTGATCCGATGACTTGGACCCCGGAGTTGATCCAAGAACTACAGGAGGTCGAAAATAAAGCGTCACAAGCTGTCGAAGTGTGGCTGGATAGCATCTTGGAAGGATATATCACTGAATTTGCAGTTGATATGCAAAATTCCTATAGTGAAGCTGAAAGATATTTCTTCCGTGAACCCCAGGGTAGGTTTCTGCTTTCGCTTCAGCTGTCCATTAGGATGCTTATTTGCAAGAAGGGTATATTGAAGATGCATTTAGATCAGTAAAAATCTTGGTGGGAGGAGGCCGTGGGTATCGCGACGGCTGGGGGCGGTACATGGACTGATAAGGGGTATATGGGTGCAGTTCATGATGGGACTGTGAGCGAAGCCGAGGAAGAGAGAAGTCTTACAAGGGGAGGAGCGAGGTTTCGACAGGAAAAGAGGAAAAGGATAGGAGAAGGTCCTCCTGCGATCGAACCGCAAGTTCATGAAGGAAGACCACACGGGACGAAGTGACCTCACAGTCCGGACAAGGACAACCAAGCTGCGCCCATGATAGAGGCAGGACCAAACCCCAGCAGCAACGTACCCACACCTCCGCTCACTATCTGTCAATCGGTAAGAAACACAAACTCGACCCCATCGGGTCAACAAAATTTGATTGCTAGTAGTTCAGTGACTGCAGGAACAAATCCCAGGATGGCGGGCGAGGATGCTAAGTTGCCACTATTCCATGGAGATGGAAAAGACAATCCTGAACAATATTGGTTCTTATGTGAGGCAGTATGGACCATAAAATAGATTACCAATGATAACGCTAAGAAATAATAGTTAGCGACAACTCTGCAAAGTCACGCATTAGATTGGCTTATGAAGTTTGTTCTAGTCCCTACAGGAGCTCCAGAGAAGACACTAGATGACATCCGGGATGGTTTGATTGCAGAATTCAGAAAACCCAAGTCTGAAGCACAATATATTACAGAATTAAAAGATATTAAGCAGTATCCCAATGAGATGGTGTGGGATTTTGATCAGTGGTTTATGATGCTGATGGTGAAGGTTAGTTTTGATATAAGCGCTGTCCAACACAAAGAGTGGTTCATCGCGGCACTGCTCCCGCATATTCGACTACCACTGATGAAACAAAACATCTCGACGCCCAGTGAAGCTTTGGATATTGCGATGCAGTTGGAAGCGTCGCCGATTGGGGAAAATGCCGCTGAGATGTCGCAGATACAAATGCAGCTAGCTAACTTGCTCATACAGCTGCAAGATATAAAGAAGGGCAAGGAGCGGTGCGAAGAAGTATGGTGTATGCGATGTCGAGGGGAAGGACATACTAAGGAAAATTTCCCTGACTTACACAACTATTTGGTTGCGGGGGCACCCAACCCGTTGAATGGTGGTGGCATGCCATGGTGTCATGTTTGTCAGTTATTTGGGCACCGCCACGAGGAATTCCCATACATGCAGAAGATGGTCACCAAACCGATGAATCTATATTGCACTTTCTATAAGTCTGTGGGACATGACGACAAAGATTTTTAGGCATATGGGTTGCTTCATGAGAGAACGTACGATGCATTCTATGTAAAGGATGACTAGCGTGTCGTACAACAACCGCAACCACAGCTGCAGGTATCCCAGCCGCTACATCAACCGCAGGTGTAGTTTGTACCACAAAAACAACCACAAGAGTTCATGCCACAATATGTTCCGATTCAAATGGCTCCACAGCAGCCATAGTACGTTCAACAACCGCAATATGTGCAGCAAGGGCAAGGCATGCAACCAGCTCCGATGCAGCAACAGTATAATCGACAACAGTACCAACAGCAGGGTGGATTTCGTGGAGGATTCCAGGGTGGACATGGTGGAGGAATTGGTCACGGAGGAGGACGAGGAGGTCGTGGACCTGTGCAATGCTATCACTGCGCGGTATGGGGACACTATAAGCGCGATTGTGTTAAATTTTGAGCATTAATTCACAATACTCTAGGATCTTTACTGAGAGAACAACATCTAGAGTATATCAATGCATATCAATCATAACAAGCATGTCAATCATTCCAAGAAGCAAAATCATGAGAGACAATAGACACAGAGTTTCCGTGGGGAAAACCCTAATGTGAAAAAAACCACAACTTCCTCAGAGATAGATAGAGAAATAGCCCAACCAAAATACAAGAGATAATCTTCTACTAGCAGATGATCCTCCTCCTCACATGTGCGCCACTTTTCGAGTGAAGGAAGAATGAGTTTCTAAGTGATCCAAATAGAGATCTCCCGATCTCTATTTATAATTGTCCTGTTTTCCCAATAACCTTATGGGGCCTACTTGTCTAGCTAGGTACAGCAACCATATATTATATAAATCGGGGCCGACCCCACACATGGTGGTCTAATAACCCATCGACAATTTAAAACACTTGCGACACTTGTCAATACACATGACGACACTTCTGTATAGAGGAATGGCACATCTCTATAGGAGTACAATAATATATAAATGAAATACATGGATGAAATACATTCCAAAGTTACATATACATCAACACTCCCTCTTAACTAGGAAGGTATTTCCCGACACAAATCTGCTAGCACAAGTCTTCTTCTCTGGATCATCATCATCGATGCATCATCATCATCATCGTCACAGCTGCTGCTATCTCAACCAATCTCTGAATCTACTCATCATAGGAAGTTCTACAAAGCCAATCCTTTTTCATACTGGATGTAGGCCCACTACCTGTAGGTCTTCATCATCTGTGCGAATGGTCTGATAGAGGTGGTCTCTCAGGAATAATTGTATGTGCAGATGCAATACCTGACAAGAGCATCCCAGGAACATTTATGTGCCTAAGCACGACCTGCAACATCTCCTAGGACTGATTACATGCATCCCCTTCACAATACCTTTAAAGAGCATCCCAAGAACATTTATGTGTCGTAGCACGACCGACAAGATATCTAAGGAGCATCCCAGGACTTATTACGAGCACACAGCTCAACCTCTTGGATCTCTAGGATTGATTACATGTGAATAGACAATACCTTTAAAGAGCATCCCAGGAACATTTATGTGCTGCAGCACAACCGACAAGATCTCTAAAGAGCATCCCAAGACTTATTACGAGCACACATTCAACCTATTGGATCTCCAGGACTGATTACATGTCTCCGTAGTAATACCTCATCCCAGGACTGATTACGAGCACACAGCTCAACCTATCGGATTTCTGAGGACTGATTACATACTACATAGCAATACCTCATCCCAGGACTGATTACGAGCACACAGCTCAACCTATCGGATTTATGAGGACTGATTACATGCTATTTGCATAACCTGCCACATATCACACTATAACAAAATAGCCCTTTAGGGACGGTTTTGTCTTGTGGGGGTCTTGGTAAAACCCCCCCTAAAAAAAATTTCAGATATCTGGAGGCAATCTTCTAAAACCGCCCCTAAAATTCATGGAAATTGGACTTTTGGGGGTGGTTTTTTTAAAACCGCCCCCAAAAGTCCTGAAACTTGACTTTTGGGGGTAGTTTTGGGAAAACCCCCCCTAAAAGCCCAATTCTCAGAACTTTTGGGGGCGGTTTGTCAAAACCCCCCCTAAAAGTCATGAGAATTGAACTTTTGGAGGCGGTTTTTTTGGAACCCCCCTTAAAAGTCCTAAAATTTGACTTTTGGGGGCGGTTTTGGGAAACCCCCCCTAAAAGCCCAATTCTCATAACTTTTGGGGGCGGTTTGTCAAACCCCCCCCCTAAAATTCATGAGAATTGAACTTTTGGAGGCAGTTTTTTTGGAACCCCCTTTAAAAGTCATGAGAATTGAACTTTTGGAGGCAGTTGTTTGAAAACCCCCCCTAAAAGCCCAATTCTCATAACTTTTGGGGGCGGTTTGTCAAAACCCCCTCTAAAAGTCATGAAAATTGAACTTTAGGAGGTGGTTTTTTTGGAACCCCCCTTAAAACTCATGAGAATTGAACTTTTGGAGGTGTTTTTTTGGCACCCCCCTTAAAAGTCATGAGAATTGAGCTTTTGGAGGCAGTTTGTTGGACCCCCCCCCCAAAAAAAAAAAAAAAATTCATGAGAATTGAACTTTTGGAGGCGGTTATTTGGAAGCCCCCCTTAAAATTCATGAGAATTGAACTTTTGGGGAGGGTTTTTAAAACCCCCCTTAAAAGTCATGAGAATTGAACTTTTTGAGGTAGTTTGTTGAACTCCCCCCTAAAAGTCATGGAAATTAAAAATTTGGAGGCACTTGTTTAAAACCCCCCCTTAAAAGTCATGATAATTCAATGTTTGGAGGTGGTTTTATGAAACCCCCCTAAAAGAAATGAGAATTGAACTTTTGGAGGCGGTTTATTGAAACCCCCCCTAAAAGTCATGCGAATTGAAATTTTCGAGGAAGTTTTTGAAAACCCCCTAAAAGTCATCTATGTATGTGGGTTAGTTGTGTCACATAGGTTCAACAATGCATCTCATCAAAACATTGGAGCTAAGCGCACACAAGCTATTGTAGTGTTAGGAAGGTTGTGCATCATCATTCAACACCATATCCCATTAGAGCTCTACAATTGAGGCAGTCATGCTAGGTTTTTCACATCAAAGATGGTTCTCACACTCCAACTTTTGATGATCCATGGTCAAAATACAAACTTGTGTGCCATAACATTATCCTTTATGGATAATGGGCCATGTGTAGGGCCCTAATCACCACATGATTCCTACAAAAGGAATATTTAGCTTGCAAGTGGGTATGGTGTCCATTTCAATATTTACAACATCATGAATGGTTCTTGAAGCCCAATCCATGGTGTCCATGGTGTTAGATCAAAATCTAGTTTATAATGACTGGTAGTTAACTCAAGGTATTGTGACCTATGGGCATTTCTTTGTACCACCACATAGGCCATAGGCAAGGAATATTTAGCTTTTGAGTAGCACATTGTCATTTTTTTTAGTATTGTCATGTTGTGGATGGTTCTAGGAGCCTATGTTATGGTCTAGGGACAAAATGTAGGTTCTTGGGCAATAAAAATTTATTTTGAGACTCATGGGCCATGCATAGGGACTTGAGTCATCATACATACCCTAGATAGGGAATATTTTGTTTATAGTCTAAGTTCTTGTGTTTATTTTTGCATTAATTTTGGTTTGATAAAATCCCATATAGTGATCATTCAAACCTTGATGTCAAAGTCTTTGATCTAAAACCTTGGTTATAAATAACCCAAGGTCAAAGTTTATTGTGTTAGTGTGTTGATTTGGTGCAATAGGCATGTTAGTGATTGGGTTAGGGGGTAGTGGGTTAGGGTTAGAGGGACTCTGGCTTAAAGGGATATTTTCTACAATTTCATAATGTGGTAGGCTTTGGGTAGTTTTTGGATTAGAAGCGAGGCACCTAAGGGATCAGTGGATTAGTGGGAAAGGGGTTCTAGTTTTGTTGGTACTAGTGTTTCCTTTCACCCTAAGGTGATGTACTCTAGTACAGGAAGGGTTTAATTAACATAGAGTAGATATGATTTCCATAATATGATGAGAATAATGATCTTTTACTTTCATACTAAGTATTGATGTATTATAAATTCCTTACTGTAATATGCAGAAATTAATAGTTCCAGAGGCTTTCTCTGTTTACATTTAAATAGTAAATTTCAGTAGAAACCAAGTTACATAACAAAAGATAATATCGTAAATGCTATCATCTTAATATTTGCATATGCAGTATATATGCTTGGTCATTCATAAACTGAAAACAAAGTTTTTTTTAAGTCGAAACATAATATGTTATTACACAGAACTATATTACAAACCCTAGAATTGTAAACATCACAATTTAGGATTAACATTCATAGTCTAGAATAAACATTATATAATACACAATATTAATACAAGTACTTTTAACAGAGTATTATATATGTATACATGAGCATCGAAAATATTTTCAACATAAACCAATAAGTATGTTTAGATCATATCTCAAATCCTTATCAACTGCCATGTCCCCAATTTTGGTTCATCCAGTACCATGGGTGAAAGGGGACAAAATCAACCCCTAAGGGAATATTTTTATTAATAAATATTGCTAATAAATATTGGCAAGTGGTGATAATATGGCTAGGAGGTCGAATTTGGTCATGTGGACCACTCTTGCCTTAGTGGCAAATCTCAGGAAAAGCAAGGAGTCCAAAGGAGGAAAGAAGACAAGGCAAACAAATTAGAAACTGGCAAAAGCAAACAGAAAAGCTGGCAAAAGCATAAAAGTGGAAAGTAAATAAAGTGGAAAAAACAAGAAAAGTTGTAAGTAAAGATTTAGCAACATCCAGAAAGCTAACTAAGGCGCAGTTGCTAATATGGGTGAAGAGAGACAAAAGTTGGCAAGGTTTTCTAAGACAAAACTTACTAATTATTCCAAGAAGGCACCTACATGACTTGGAGTAGGATGGGAAATGGGTAACCTACTCTCACAAGTCACCAAAGATAAGTAACTTAATCAGCAGGTCATCATAAAGTTTATAAAAGAATCCAACCAACTCCAATGAACAACTTTTGATCATTTATGTTTTCTCATGAGAGCTCTGATGCTTCTCTAGTTGAGTGTTGTGCCTCAGCTGTGCTTCTTGGGTGATGTGCCCCAAGGCCCTTAGTTTCCAGAGAGTGTTGTGCAGGTCTATGTCAATATATTGTAGCCAGTAACATATGCTTCTAGCCTCCATTGAAGATCTATAGTCATTCCGGAGAACAAGTTCCTCCAATAGTGATTCTCCAGCTAGTTTTAGTGAAGATCCATCCATTGAAGAAGATAGAACTTTGGAGTGTGCCCAGGGGCAAAAGGAGAGTTGGTGCAGCAATTTTTGCAGACATAAAATGTGTTCAAGATCAGTAACCAACTTTAGAATAGATCCATACTTCTCTTCTCACTCGTTCTCCATTCACAGCTAAATCTAGAGGAGTTTTCCCTGAAGGAGAGGGATGACTTAGTGAATGCGCTCCAGACAAGTTTAGAAGCTTAGTAAGAAAAAATTTACAGTCATATGACTTGTAGATGACCTGATCGTATCACCATAGCAAATCCACAGTAATATTCTATTTCTTCTCTTCATTCTCCATCAAATGTAATGAATATTTAGCCTGTGAGGCACTATTGTGTTGGGAGACAGTTAAATCAATAAAAGAAGGATTCTAATATATTATTTTCAACCTGCATATGTTTAGTATGTTATATCAGATCATTATTTAATGTCATATCAGATTTTATCATTTATTGGAGCAGTTTAAAGGATTAAAATGCAAGACTAGCTAGTTTGGTGCTTAATCTAGACTAGTTTCACCATATTTGCTGCTGAATCTTTTATGAGGATCCATTTTCCATTATGTCAGTTGGAGGAGGTTTTTAGTTCAATAAAATATCCATATCATTCCCTTTAATAATAATTTGAATGCTTTTAACTTTGTTTTGGAAATCCTGTATTCTGACTAGCTCAGCAGTCCACCATCTGCAAATAATCCCCAAATTATTCCAAACCTTTCCAAGTCAATCTAGTATTTATCCCAGCATTCCTTATGAGTTGTATGACTGATATATCTCTGTCCTAAACACCTTTAACCCTTACCCAGTCTTGTTGGCATATGCTAGAAGCCCAGGAAGCCTCGAAGTAGGCAATAGTTTCATTCTATTGCTGAAAAGTGAATGGTTCTAGTACCTTGTGCCAAGGACTCCTTCTAAAAACATATTTTTCTGCTGCTGCACCTAATCCCATATCATTCCAGAATCAAACATTCATCCCACCATCCTCAGTCTGCACACCTGCACCCCTCACTTACCTCCCGTCCGGTTCGAAGGATTTGTCACAAAATTTCACTAGTAAAAGTTGTAAAAGTTTAAAAGTGGTGTTAATATCTAGGTCAGATCTTGCCCAGGATATTACAGTCATATCAGAGCACTTTCCTTGGCTCAGCTTGTGGAAAGTAATTCTCATTGGAAAAATATCTCATCACTTTCTTCAAGATTGCAGATGTGGAATTAGTTCCAGTTATGGAAGATTTAGACTTTGAGATTTATGAGGAAGAAGATTATTCTTATGAGGAATATGATGAAGATTATGATGAGCAGTATGAAGAATATTTTAGATAGTATGAGGAAGATAATTCCCAAGAAGCACCTTCCATAAGCATCCCCCATTAGATCATGATTGACAGAACATACTATGATTATTCTGATAGCCATATTCAGGAAAACGTTGCATGTTCTATAGTCATAAGTAAACCTTCTATGGAAGATATAATAAAAGATATCAAAGTTGCATTGGATGCATGTGACTTCACAAGAATTTTTGGATCCTCTTCAAGAATATCCTCCAATAATATTCATCCTAAGACAACCAAGGAGAAACATGACCCAAAACCCAATCATGAGATTGTTGACAAAATAGAAGAAGAATCTACTGCAAGATTCTATGATGAGGATCTCAAGATCATCTCGGATGAGATTGGTACTGTTAGGGGTGTTGAACCGTATTTCAGATCAGATCTAAAAGTAGATCTTAAATCAGATCTAAAGATACAACTTGAGCCTCACCAGGAAGCAGAAATTGAGCACATCACAGTAGGGTATGAAGCAAAGAAATGGGTGGATGAACAATCCATCATAATTCCACCAAATAAGGAGGAGAACATGACACATGGTGAATTAGTAATTTCTGATTTTTATGTGTCATTAGGTCAAACTGATATGGCAGCCATGTCCATTGAAAATTTCATAATGTTTGAGCCCCCTAATGATGAGGTTCATAATTCTAGTGTAAAAAATGAAAGCAGTGTGAAGGCTGAAACTTTGAGAGAAGATATTTCTATTGCACCAAGGATGAATGAGCACTTATGTTGCAGCACAAATTATGTTTTTGAGGACCTAAAATATGAATATATTGCAGCAGCAACATATGGATAAGATTTCGAAACCCCAAGTGCACTGCTTGAAATCGATCCGGTGATGGGGAATGAAGAGGAGGAACATCTGCAAGAACCTCATCTTCTTGCAGGGTCATTGAAGATGGATGAACAGAAGATCCAAAGGCCCTGAAAATTCTCCATGACACTCATTCTTTAGTGTCGAGGTTCTGTTGGGAAGCTGCTTTAAGGGAAGATCAATATTTCTTTGCAACCATGGAGAATATCCAAAAAGCAATGTCCACAATCAAAGGTAATTTCTCACAGTTGCTTTCAGATAAAAATGACATGTGTGAGCTTACAGAATTGTTGCGGGATGCATCACTGCATGATGAAGAAAATATTTGCAGATATGAAGAAGAGAACTACAAGCTCAAAAGTGAGTTGTTGGCCACCCAAGATTCTTTGAGATACACTCAAAGTTCTCTCTCAGAATCCCAAATGAAGATAGAACAATTCCAACAAGAGTGGAAAGAATTGACTGAATCCTCAATTTTTCCTAAGAGTCATCCCTTTTGGGTCAATGACATAAAATATTTCATGAAGGAACCTCATGAGTGGGTGGACCATGAGGAGCAGTCTGTAATGTCCCTTGTTAGGAATTTTATTAAAATTGCAATTTTCCACTTTTTTCCTTGGTTCGACCTTTGACTAGTTTCGATCTCTAGGTCCCAAATTTGCCCCAAATGATCCCAAATCTTCTGAGAAGGTATATGAATGATATTAGAACATAAATATGTGTTTCAGGGATGCCTTTGTACATTTAAAACACTTCTGCAAATACTCTTTCAATTCTGGTCAATGTAGGTAACTTTACTAGTGATTTCCCTTTGACTAGTATTGGTCTCTAGGTATCAAATTGACTCCAAATGCCTTCAAATCTTCAAGGAAGGCTTATGAATGATATTAGGAATTGAATATGATGTTCAGGGATAACATATGTCCACCAAAATACCTTTGAAAACTCTCTTAAGATTCTGGACCAAGTATGCAATTTCACTAGTAATTTGGGGTTCAAATCCCCCTAAGGTAAGTACTGAAAATGGCTTCCCAAATGCCTCCAAACCCACTCAAATTTATGAAAAGAGGTATGTAATGTGTTAAGTATGTTATTAAGGTCTCATATGCACCATTAATGGTTTATTACAACTGTTCTCACCCTCTCCCATTCAACTGCAAAAATCCCCAATTCGACCCTTGGGGAAATGACACTATTTCTTCTCCCAATGCAATTAAACTGAGTAAAAATGCTTCAAATGCTCAAGTACAGTACATGAAACTTGTATAAGACATCCATGGAAGTATATTTATCACAAATATATTAGAGAATCATCCATTCATTCGAAATCATCATCAATACATTGGCTCACAACAAGGTAGTGGGGAAATGGCATTGTTCTTCCATTAAAAATGAGATTTACACATTTCTACTTGGAATTTCAACCTGAAAATTTTTGGAGATGAAGAACAGAGTATTTAATTAATATTACAAAAGAAATGGGGCATTAGAAGCTCTCCCAAAGAGTACAATAGCTCACCAAAAACGCCCTCCCTCAAGGATCAAGAATATGCCATCAAAACTGGAAATGGTTGAAGGAGCGAGCTGCAATAGAAGAAACCATGATCTGCCCTATAGCTTACACCTGAAAATAAAGACTCCATTAAAGCTCCAAATGAAAGGTCTGAATGGCCTTTCCAATTGCCAACTTGGATGGGAATCTTTCACCCTCGAAATTGGCTAAGGCAAGAAACTAGTCATCCACTAGCTCTCCCTCTTCACAAATGCAATTGCAAATTCTACAAATGATCAAAATCCATTCTCATACTTAATTTCTACATTTTATAACCAACATTAGCCTTCTAAGGGTCGAAATCCTCTCAATAGATTCAATATATTTCCATTTACGAAATATTCCACATTTGCCACTTGTCTCCTAGTTCCAACCTTCCATCTTCTCCCAAATTCGATTTTGAGTCTCTTTGGCTTCTCCAACTCCCAAATTCGCCTTCTTTGAGCCTAGTTTTGGGGCTGACATGTCATAGTGGTCAGATGTCAGAGGTTAGGTCCGCAATTTGTCATAGTTGTCATAGATGCTCCATCATTGGTGTCATAGGGGCTAGGGAATCTAGCCCAAGTGTCCACAAACTTCCACTTTGACTCTTTATCTTCCATGGAGGTTACCAATCCTTCCCAATTCGACCTAATATGATCAATGACATGTGTTATGACTTACCAAC
The DNA here is from genome assembly GCA_027924585.1 of Larix kaempferi. Lineage (NCBI taxonomy): Eukaryota > Viridiplantae > Streptophyta > Pinopsida > Pinales > Pinaceae > Larix > Larix kaempferi. The sequence goes on along the minus strand of BSBM01000069.1, from coordinate 7,059,678 downwards.
TCACCCAAGAGTGTTCACATTCCCATTAATTCGAATTTGCAAAAGAGAGATACCATGTATTATGAAAAATCAAGCTAGTGTGGGTCCCACATCCTCCATATGTCTCCAAAACCATTTGTCACCTAGGATTTCTCTTGAATTTATTTATTAACTCTATTTATTAAATACTTGAACCCTTCTAATTTCTAAACATCATTTATTATCCCCGTTATTCCAAATCCCAAAGCTTCCACCCCAAACCTAGGAAACTAGTAATTTTCCTCCTTGGCAATTATTTGACCCCTAACATCAATTTTACAAACTCTAATGAATATGGCTAATGTTATTAGGCCATTGTGACCCAATTCCAAATTTGGGACATGAGACAGTCTATCCGATATGTGCTTGAAGAATGTGCAGAAAAGGTGGGTGAAAAGCGAGTGCATGATTTTTTCCAGAATGAACATGAGAGGATCATTGAAGAAGGTCTTTCTTCCAAGGAAGGTGCAGTTGATTTCACCATAGATGGTTCAGCCATCAATAGAGAGGATACATCCACAACTTCAGTAGATGAAATGTTCAGAAGCATGGCTCACAACCCTACATTCCCCACCTCACATTCAGCCACAAACTTTGGGAATGAAAATTGGGTAAAAGGATTCTATTTTTTTGTGTCACATGATGAGCAGAAAGATCCTAAATTTGAGGCAGATGACATGTTCCTTAACCTGCAGCAGTGGAGGAATCCCATGTATGTGTTTGCAACCACTTTTGACAAGGAGGCATCAGATCCACACTTACTTTCAACATGTGGGTCATGTGATCGAGTTGGGAACCCTTGGATCAATGGCAGCGAGTTGAGCCATTGGATGAAGACGGGAACACCTGTGGAGTTCTGTAGAAATCATGAGTTCTCTTTATCTGAAGAGGATAGACATATGGCTGATAACATTCCATATGATTCAGCAAATAAAGGTGTTTTTCCATCCATTGGTTGGATGGATAGAGGCATCACTGAAAGGGAAAACCTAGAAGGTAAGAATCTTATGTTTTGTTGCAAGAAAATTGTTTTCATCATTTCTGATTTTTATATGATTTGAAAGCAGCAGAAAAGGCATAATTTGTAGCCATTTGATGTCACTCATCCGCATATGGATTGGGTGAAAGATTACCCGACAGACATGAAATCTCCTTGCAAAAATGTTTCTGCTTATGGTCAAGGGAAGGCAGCTAAACATAAAAGTTGCCAAGATAAATTAAGGATTACTTGCAGAAGTTGGCCTATGTGGAGGGAATCCACATGCTTGGAGATTGGAAAAATGCAGTTGATACTTTGGGATCCAGGAATTCCTTGGAGTGATAACTTTCTAGAGGTGACAGAAAATTATGGGTCCTTGCGGAGGAAGCAGTGGGATCCATGACTTCTACTCAGTTATATTAACTAGGTTAAGATTTTTGTTCATGATTTAGTATAGATAGAGTTTACAGTGCAGTTTAGTCATATTACTTTTTACTTAGATTTTTTGAAGGCCTCAAGTTTAATTTTCAGATTGTTCAGTGTACTGGCACAAATAAAATTAGAGTGGTGCAGCAGAAGCTTGGTGGAATCCTAACATTACTTGAGGACAAGCAATCTTGGGAAGGGAGGACTGTCATGTCCCCAATTTTGGTTCATCCAATACCATGGGTGAAAGGGGACAAAATCAACCCCTAAGGCAATATTTTTATTAATAAATATTGCTAATAAATATTGGCAAGTGGTGATAATATGGCTAGGAGGTCGAATTTGGTCATGTGGACCACTCTTGCCTTAGTGTCAAATCTCAGGAAAAGCAAGGAGTCCAAAGGAGGAAAGAAGATAAGGAAAACAAATTAGAAACTGGAAAAAGCAAACAAAAAAGCTGGCAAAAGCAGGCAAAAGCAGAAAAGTGGAAATTAAATAAAGTGGAAAAAAAAAAAAAAGTTGTAAGTAAAGATTTAGCAACATCTAGAAAGCTAACTAAGGCGCAGTTGCTAATCTAGCTGAAGAGAGACAAAAGTTGGCAAGGTTTTCTAAGACAAAACTTACTAATTATTCCAAGAAGGCACCTACATGACTTGGAGTAGGATGGGAAATAGGTAACCTACTCTCACAAGTCACCAAATCTAAGTAACTTACTCAATAGGTCATCATAAAGTTTATAAAAGAAGCCAACCAACTCCAATGAACAATTTTGATCATTTATGGTTTCTCATGATAGCTCTGATGCTTCTCTAGTTGAGTGTTGTGTCTCAGCTGTGCTTCTTGGGTGATGTGCCCCAAGGCCCTTAGTTTCCAGAGAGTGTTGTGCAGGTCTATGTCAAGATATTGCAACTAGTAACATATGCTTCCAGCCTCCATTGAAGATCTACAGTCATTCGGGAGAACATGTTCCTCCAATAGTGATTCTCCAGCTAGTTTTGGTGAAGATCCATCCATTGAAGAAGATAGAACTTGGGAGTGCGCCCAGGGGATGAAGGAGAGTTGGTGCAGCCATTGTTGCAGACATCAAAGGTTTTCAAGATCAGTAACCAGCTTCAGATCAGATCCATACTTCTCTTCTCACTCGTTCTCCATTCACAGCTAAATCTAGAGGAGTTTTCCCTAAAGGAGAGGGAGGACTTAGTGAATGCGCTCCAGACAAGTTCATAAGCTCAGTAAGCATCCATTTATAGTAATATGACTTGTAGATGACTTGATCCTATCACCATAGCAGATCCATAGTAATATTCTATTTCTTCTCTTCATTCTCCATCAAATGTAATGAATATTTAGCCTGTGAGGCACTGTTGTGTTGGGAGACAGTTAAATCAATAAAAGAAGGATTCTTATATATTATTTTCAACTTGCATATGTTCAGTATGTTATATCAGATCATTATTTAATGTCATAGCAGATTTTATCATTTATTGGAGCAGTTTAAAGGATTAAAATGCAAGACTAGCTAGTTTGGTGCTTAATCTAGACTAGTTTCACCATATTTGTTGCTGAATCTTTTCTGAGAATCCATTTTTCATTCTGTCAGTTGGAGGATGTTTTTAGTTCAATATAATATCCATATCAGTCCCTTTAATAAGAATTTGAATTCTTTTAACTTCGTTTTGGAAAGCCTGTATTGTGACTAGCTCAACAATCCACCATTTGCAAATAATCCCCAAATTGTTCCAAACCTTTCCAAGTCAATCCAGTCTTTATCCCAGCATTCGTTATGAGTTGTATGACTGATATATCTCTGTCCTAAACACCTTTAACCATTACCCAGTCTTGTTGGCATATGCTAGAATCCCAGGAAGCCTCGAAGTAGGCAATAGATTCATTCTATTGCTGAAAAGTGAATGGATCTAGTACCTTGTGCCAAGGACTCCTGCTAAAAAAATATTTTGCTACTGCTGCACCTAATCCCATATAAATTCCAGAATCAAACTTTCATCCCACCATCCTCAGTCTGCACACCAGTACCCCTCACTTACCTCCCGTCCGGTTCGAAGGATTTGTCACAAAATTTCACTAGTAAAAGTTGTAAAAGTTTAAAAGTGGTGTTAATATCTGGGTCAGATCTTGCCCAGGATATTACATCAACTCTATAGATCATAGTGTATCCTTAAAACTTATAGGAATCCATCCTTTGGATAAAGAAGTATAGTTAACAAGATCATTTCTACTATATCAAATTAAAATTTTAATTCCTAAACAAACCCTATAAAAGTAATCTTTCATAAAACGGGATATTATATATGCCGAATCGAAACATAGTTCTGAGAAAAACATATACGAATAACATTCACAACTGCTAAAATATATTTAGGGTTTGTACTGAATATCTCTATAAAAGATTAAAACAAATTATATGCATTCACATTTCAGTATCGAATGTACCGAGATCAAACCCTGAAACATATTAATCTTTCCAATAAGTTGTAAGATAGTAGCAACAATGCAATCATTTTCCAGAACTAATAACTCCATAAACAAGTTAATAATACAACACTGTACCAAGCAGAAAGATGGGAGGATACATATAGAAAAGGCAAGAAGCTCGTAAGGGCTCACCCTGAACTCTTAAAGTGAATACTGTTTCAATACAATCCAGTTTATCGAATTGAATACAGTCATTTGTATAAAATTTCAAACACAATTAACTTCCTAAATATTTCAAAGTAGAACACATCTAGGGTTAATCTTGATGGCATCTTTTAGATGCATTGATTTTGTTTTCCATTAAACAAGTTAAACAACAGAACGTTGTATTTAATAAGCCACGGGTTCAAGCCTCGGTAGAGAGCATGCCCAGGCATAATCCTTACAATGAAAATTTTATTACCACAACAACACTAGTTACATGACATATTAGGGTTAAATCCTATAGAATGCATTTCATAACCGAAAAAAAAACAGAGGCACAATTTATTTTAATATCGAAGATATGAGGTCGGGCTGGGTCCCCACAACCAAATATATATCAACATTAATATATATTGAATGGAAAGCCAAGACCATAATTTAACATAGGAACTGAAAACAAATAATGAAACTAGTGAACCATTGTATTTCCATAAAAGAAAGCATTACATTCGCAGTCACACTGCTCAGTGAGACCAAGGGTCTCCATTCTAGTAAACCCTGTATCAAAAACCTCCTTGAAACTTTGACAGATGAAACCCCAACCCGAGTTTATGCCAAGATAAATATCTATCACAGCAATGATTCCCTATGTGGTCTCATGGCCCACTCAACAAATGATTATACACTAGAGAATAAAAACAAAAGAACAAACAACCCAAACATTTTGTTGAAAGAGGAACAATCTGGGATGGACCCTAGGCTTACCGTGGTCTCACAACTAGTGGGGTCTGTTCCCTTCTCTCTTTTAGCCATCACCGAGGAACACAACTGTTGGCCCTGCCATCACAACTGAGATGGGGTTGATAGATGAACGATGTTAATGGTTGAAGCAAACTCACAAACTGTAAAAAAAAGTGGGGGGGGGTTTAATGCTATAGAAGTTTCCTTCGCAGGATTTGAACTCGTGCCGAGAAGAAAACAAAACAGTGGAACTCCATTGCATGATGGAAACACCATAATGTAACACGACCCAGTGCTAACAGTTTCAAACTACCTCAGCGAGTGGTGTTGTGTTTTCCCAAACAACCATGGTGGCTGAGAGAAGTTCATCCTTCCACCATAGTGTAGGAACAAACCATTTTGGCAAAAGACTAAACCCCGAAGCATAGCGAGCTTATGCCATAAAAGTTTAACATAAGAATTAATTATCAAACCCTTACTAGGTTAAAAACAAAACCTATAACATGGACAAGTAAATGGCACCATGCATTAGCTTTAAGCTTAGTAAGCCTCATGTTAGTCCCAGTATTCACTTGTCAACAAAAGAAGTTAAATTTAATCAAATGGCAAATAATTTCCTAATAGACATAATTATCGTAGGTTAAATATCAAACATTTATGACATAATTATTAAGTGTCCATTTCAACCACATAGAAATCATTGTATGTAATAACAAAAAGATCATTGGATCATAATAAATATACGACTGATTTCATAAATACTTATAATAGTACAAAGGGCTCATAGTAGTACTACCATACCTTAAGGATAAAAGAAAAGGATGACAAATTGATGATTATAGAAATAACATCGTCAAAGACATAAGTACTTTAGACATTATTGATCTCCACAGAAATGATGGCCGTAAATCTGGACAATATGATAGTTAATTTTTTCTTAGGATTAACTATCCACCTAGATGTTGTGAGAACACTTTCATTAATCGATGACAGTTGTATTTAACTAATAAATGTCGCAACTTAAGAGTTTAGTTAAGCAGTAAACACAGAAAATAAGCATAAAAGTTTTTACTTCCGCATAGCATTAAACTGCAAATAAAATTGCTTAGAAAACTTTTACATTTTTGGTGAAATTTGGGGAAATTTGGGGATGTTACATGTGGTATCAGAGAGCAAGTTCAAACACTAGGCCTGAAAGAGGCTCAACTCGTGCAACATAAAATTGAAAACAAAAAAACATAGTTACTAATTTTTATTTTTATTTGTTTATGTACAAAACATTTGTTAAATAATTTGCAGGTATGGAAGGACCAGAAGAGTCTGCTGAGGACAGATCTTAGCACAGTGATCAAAATAATAATGAACATGAACAGAATAACACATAAAATATTTTTGTAGAATTAAATGATAATTCTGAAATACTCAAAATAGTTAAGGATCTAAAAACTGAAATACAAACTCTTAAAGAAGAGAATGAAAGGATTTTAAAAGCTCAAGAAGAATTAAATCAAATATTATTGGATAAATTTCATAATGCCGAAAAACGATGAACGAACATAATGTAATTCTGAATCTGGAACCATGTCCTACTAGCACAAGGGTAAGAAGTTAAAATTCTCGAATGCTGGTAGAAGTTCTTCATCTGAAATTAATGGTAAAACACATAAAAAGAAACACAAATACTCTAGTGACAGCAATGAAAGTGACTACAGATAAAAAAGGAGAAATAGTAAACCATATGAACAGTTTTCAAGGGAGTTCAAGAAGATAAAACCCCCAACATTTAATGGTGAAAATGAAAAGGGAGAGGCATCCGAAGCATGGCCGTCAGGTATGAAGAAATACTTCCACATTTATGATTATTCAGATACACTAAAAGCTAAGATGGCCATTTATAATCTGACTGGGAAAGAAGATATATGGTGGCAGGATATAAAAAGAGTTAAAGGCATTAAAGAATTGAATGTAACTTGGAAAACATTTAAGAAATATTTCATGAAGAAGCTTTTGTCTGAACAGTATTATGAAGAAATAGCTAAAGAATTCTATGACTTAAAATTGGGTTCTATGAACATGAAAGAGTTAAGCAGTAAATTTCTAAGTTTGTTAAGATATGTACCTTACCTTGTGGAGGAAAATCCTAAAATTCAAAGGATTCTGAGTTGCTTACCTTTTAATATAAAAGACATAATTGAGTATGACAGTCCTAAAACACTTGAGGAAGCCATGAGAAAGGAAAATTTCCGTTTTGAACAGAACATAAAAAGAGGAGTATCTAGCTGGAGGAGTAATAAATCAAGTAATTTTGAACATAAAAGGAAAAGTTTTAATTCAAATAAGCATGCTGGAAATAACAAACAAAATTTTACCAACATAAATTTTCAAGGGAATAATTATAGAAGTAACGCATCACATAATTTTATAGTTGCAAGAAACATGCCTAATAATGCTAGAAATAATGAACAAAAGGCACCTATAAAATGTTTTGAATGTGAAGGACCACATTATGCAATAAATTGTCCTAATAAGAAAATAACAGTCAACAACATTCATACAGTATAGGAAGAACCAATAGTTGGTGACTTAGCAAGGGAAATGCCTAGAATCAACACAACATTGGAAAACCGTCAAGCTGATCATCAAACTTCAATGGTGGAAATCGAAGGTATGCTACAGAACATACCTATATCTATTTTAATTGATCCAGGTGGAAGTTTGAGTTATGTATCACCTAATTTTGTGAAAACTGTAAATTGAAAGTAGAAAAGTTTGACAAGCTTTGGCTGGTTCAGTTAACTACAGGAACCAAAAGAAAGGTAGTTGATTTTGTGAAAAGTTGTGATTTGCTTATGAGTCAGTTAAAGGCACAAGTAAAGTTGAATGTATTACCATTAGGGTCTTATGATGTGTTAATTTGAATGGATTGGTTAGAAAAGCATAGTGTAGTTCTGAACTGTTTTGAAAATACTTTTACATGTTTGAATGATAAAGGAGAAACATAAACAATAAAAGGTGTTAAGTCAGTAAATTTTTCTGCATTTTTAGTTTTTTCTCTCCAAATTTTGGTTTGTTTTTTGAGTTTACCTTAGTTAATTGTTGGTTTTCAGTTTTGGTTTTTTTTGCCTTCTTAAGAACCTTATGAATGATTGAATAAAGTTTGAGCCCAGTCCTTTCAGATTTCATTTGATTTTGGTCATTTGTATATTGAAAAGTGGGTCAATGTGAGTTATATATTCAAAAGGAGAATCATTAATGACTTTAGAGAGTAGCTAAACTAATGTCCTAAACCAAATAGCTGCCAAAATCTCCGACAAGTTGGCAAAAAGTTAGAAAATTGCTAAATTTTGGTTAAAAGATATTCTTGTAGCGCTACACCAAAGTTTAACACAGAGTGCGCTACAGGAATATCGTGGCATGAGTTTTTTGTAAATTCTCGATCTGATTTCAATCATCATGAAGAGTGTGAGTATCTAATCGCATTGTGTGAAGTGTTTAACACGTGTATGCAGCATTTTGAGCATGATGTTAGTTGGTTGATAATCACGAAGAGAAGACAAGGGCATCATTACAGGTTATGCGGGTTCAGTTGCACAGAGACCAGCCAATTCCGGGTTTAGCTGTCAAGTTTCCCTCGTCACACGCATCATCACTGAGGAGTTAGTGTTTGAGGGTGAGACTTCACTGTTGAACGTTGGATTACGTTACTATGGAAGGAGACAGCTGTGTTCTGGCGCCATCAAAAAATTAGGGCTTTTGAATTCGTTCACCTGCAGCCAAAGAATCGTTAGGAGGACACCTGTGCTCGAAGAAGAACATCATTGACACCCCAAATTGAAGATATTACGCCACGATGGATGAGTAATTGACAGAATAGGGCGTCGAAAAAACTCACAGAAATATCTGTAAATTCAGTTTTTTTTTTACACAGAGGGAAGTTTGCTAGCTTGATACAGGTGTTACACAGGGAGGTTTGTTAATTTGTGCAGGTGATTTAAATATCATTGAAGTTGTTATAACCTGCAGTATTATTTGCCCAGAAAACAGCTTATAAGACATTTCTGAAACCTAAAACTAGACTGTTCCAGTTCCTTGAAAAGAAAGATATGGGAAAAAGCAGTAAAAGTGGTAAGGTTAATAGAGTTGAACCCACAGACTTGACATGGATTCAAAAACTTCCAGATTGTGCAGAGCTGTTCCAACAGGTAGAATGGTTGAAATTCTTTAAGAAGATAGATGGTTTTAATGCTCAAGTATCCTGCAATTTTGCCAAAGGACTTAAGAATGAGATGATCATAATGGATCCTTTGAGATTCAAATTGACTGTAGATTTAATTTCAGAAGCCACTGAAATTAGTAATGAGGGTGAGCTCTGGTTTAAGAAGTCTCCTTTTGAGTTTGATCCTTAAAGATACTTATTGCCCAATGTTGTTCCTGACTGGAACAAAGGTATTCTCATAGATAATTTCAGGAGGGAATGGATTGAACCTATAAGGATTCTTCAGAGTTATGTAACTTGTGAAGGGAGGTACTCATTAGTGTTCAAATACCATCTCAGGTTCCTACAGCACATGGCAGGGGTGTCTAAAATGAATTTGCCATTCTTTTTCTTCAAAAGCCTGCAGAAAATGTCAAGCAAAATTAAACAGCAGGATGATCATACTTCTCAATCATTGTTTCATCATGGTCTCATCAAGTTAATCATCTCTACAGTGTTGCAGCATGAGGAAAAAACTTGGGACTTCTTTTTGTTTTGGTCAGGGATTCATTCTAAAGGAGAAGAACAACAACCCAAAAGGCAAACTGATAAGGGAAAAGTAATGACACAAAAGTTGGGGCATTCAGCTAAACCTGCAAACAAACATGGCATTAAAGCTAAAAAGGAAACAAAGCAGGTAGCAGATGAAGGACAGACTGACAGTCAGCCTCAGGAAATTCCACAGCACAATAAAGTCAAATTTTCATTATTTGATGACAAAAAGGAAAAGGAAATTCTTGAAAAGAAGTCATCATATATAACAGTGGTTCAAGAAGAGAGGAAAATTGATATCAAAGTTATTCCTGTAGCAAAAGAAAAAGTCCAGAATCAGCCCAAAAGCCCCATCACAGTCCTCTCAGATGATGAGGGCTATATGTTAGAGGAAGAGCAGTTCATTCCTGAGATCAAAGTTAAAGCCGAGATTAAAGAAAATCAAGCTATAGAGGACAAAACTACCAAGCCTAAGAAGAAGATCAAAAAGCTGGAAGTGGTAGAGTTAGCATCTATCCAATATCAAGGGAAGAAACTAAAAATGATGGGAGAGACAGCTTCTTTATGGAGACCTAAAACTAGGTCTAAAAACAAATTAAGATTAAGTATGAAAAAGTTGTTAAATCCAAAATTGAAGACTGATAAGGTGAACATCTCTGATGAAGAATCCATGGAGGAGCAGTCAAAGAAAAATGAATTGCATTCAGTTAAAAAAGAGGATTTTGGGTCTGTAAAGGTAACAGGTGAAGAAAGCTCTAAATCCATTGTTGAAAACAATTCTGGAAAATTGTTAACAGAAGAGATTAAATCAGCACAGGTAACAGGTGTTTCAAACCCTATCATCGAAGATACTGCTGTAAAGCCATTGACAGAGGAATTAATGTTTAAGAAGTTTGACATGTTTTAGAAACCAAGTGAAGATCAGGATGCTGCAATAGAAAAACTGGTTAATTCTGACAAGGAGAATTTGAAGAAGGTTGTCAAACAGTACAAGCATCAAATGAACTACATGCAAGAAGTTAATGATGGTCTAATGTTGGCAAATAGAAGATTGAGAGAAGATCTTCAAGATACTCATGACAATTTTCAGGAGTTGGTGATTGATGCAAAAGAGGCACTCAGAAGAAAAAGGGTTGCTGACAGGAATTGCTCAGAATTAGAAAAGACAGTTCAAACCTTGCAGCATGAAAATGAACACCTACACAAAAGGATAGCTGAGCTGGAGCAAAAGCACAAAAGAGTGAAGAAAAGATCCTCAAGTCCAGATGGCATAGCTTTGCTAGTGGAGGCATCGAAAGAGATCTAGAGCAGTTAGGTTCATTTAAAGCTTTTTGTTAAAGATTTGCTATTTTTAGCAAAATTGTAATTTGTAAAAATGTAAATGTTATTTTACCTAATCTAGTCATTCGATGGAGGATTAGTAGGAAATACCCTAACTGTTTTTGAGAGATGAAAAAACTATTTAGAGAGGGAGAAAAGAGATTGTAAAGGTTCGAATTTTTGGAGAGCTAGAGGAGGTCTGCAAGCTGTGCATTATTCCAGACTTGTTCACTGCTAAGTACTGCAAACTCTCATATTGCATTTTTGATGAAACTATGAATATATGACTCCTTATTCCACTTCTGATATGTGTTGGCTTCATTTTAAACTTATACACTTTCTTGATTGACAAATTCATTTCTGGTTTTAGGTATAATTTCCAGTGGTGCTTGTCTTTTATTGTATGAACTTCATTGCAATCTTTTGTTGGATTCATGAGATATATATGCATCTTCATGGATATATGTATATGAATTAGTTTTTACTTATCTTTTGAATGTATTCCCTTATGCTCTTGAAGTTTCTAACCAAAACCTACAAAACAAAACCCTAAAAACCTAGTTTGGATTGATTTTATTTTTGAGATTGTGTTGGCTTGTTACCCTAGCCTTAGTAACAATTTCTGACACAAACATCTTTGGCGCCATTGCCGGGGACGAAGCTGAAGCATATCTTCCCTGGGATACTCATCATTTTCCTGGTTTAAGAGGTGAACTTGAACCAGCATTTTTGAAGGCTATTTTCACCAAAAAAGTCACACTGGCTTCTAAAGGGATTGGGACCAGGAATAAGCCTGTTTCTCCATTAAATCTGGGTGTGACAGACCCTGAGCAGATTTTGAAAACAACAAACAAACTCAGAAAATCTAAATCTTTGCCAACTTTCTGTGATTCTCATCAGTTGGGTGAATCACTAGACCCAGCTGACATTTCACCGTGTATAAAACCTATCTTCTCTGAGAGCAGTTTTCAGGTTTTCACTAATCCTCAAAGTTTCTTGAAGGCTAAAACCTCTTCTCCTGATAAAATACCAATCTTTCAGTTGAAACTAGGAAAGAATACCTTTCAAAAAGGGTCCAGTCAAATTCCTTCCTTCTCAAAACCTAATTTGAAACTTCAGTCTAAACTTCAATCCACAATGGCAGCTCAAAATCCACCTATGGATATGATGGACAGAATGGTAGCAGCTAGGTATGCACCATTAGTTTTACCTCAGCCTCTATATGCTTTGCCCGGAGGTGATTATCAGAAATATATGCCTAGATTTAATGGCCAAGGGGAAAATACTGCTGAGGAACATTGGGAGGCTTTTATGAGTTATGCTGACAATCAGAATATTGAAATTAAAGATGTGTGGATGAGGGTTTTTGTTCAGAGTCTAGATGGGGATGTAAGAAAATGGTGTAGGGATTTGCCTGCTAACTCCATTACTATTATTGAAGAACTCCATGAGATTTTCATGAGACAATGGGGAGATACGAAAGATCACACATACTACATAACTGAATTTGGAGCTCTCAGAAGAAAGAAAGATGAGACTGTTGCAGATTTTTCCAAGAGGTTTAATAAGATGTACAGTAGAATTCCAGCAGAAATTAAACCCACTGAAACATCAGCCAAGTTGACTTATGCAAATGCTTTTGATCATGAATTTTCTTTATTACTCAGAGAGAGAAGACCTATCACCCTGCTGAACATGCAAGATGCAGCCCTAGAGGTAGAGTCTAATTTGTTAGCCTCAAATAGACTTAAGAATGAAACATCTCAGCAGTTGTATGAAAGAAAGGGAAAGAAAGAAGCTGTCACAGTAGGCTCTGCTTCTCAATCTGCTGAGGCCAAAATAGATGAGATGGCCAAAATGGTTAAGGTCCTTACTGCAAAGTTGAATAAACTTGAGCTTGAAAAGAATTCTGCCAAACATGCTCCAGAAGCTCAGAGGAATCCAAATAGCCAAAATCAGTTTAGAAGACAATTTGCACCTAGATTTATGCCAAATGAACGAAGAAATAATGACATCCAGCAAGAAAGGAGAGAAAATGAAGATCAAAAAGTGCCCCCACCTTTTCAAAATAATTTGGTTGATGAGGAAGAAATTGATCAGCATCTGCTTTTTGAAGAAACTGAGACTGATCAGGACATGAACCACATTGGAGATAAAATGTTTACAGGCTTTGTTACTGAAGAAGATTTTCTAAATTCTGAATATTATGATGCTGATTTATATGAGGTTGAAGATGATTTGGAATGTGAAAAAACTGCTGTAAATGCTGCTACCAATCATAATGGAGTTAAGAAAATTATTAATCTCAGAACTGGACCGAAACAAGTAGTTCAAGCTCCTAAGAAGAAGGCTGCTGTTCCTGCTCCAGTTATTCTTGATAAACCAACTGTTGATCCTGTAGCAGAAAAGAAGCAACCTGCAGAAAAACCCAAGAAAAATACAGAAATTGAAGAGGTAAACAAGTCAGGTCAACATTTTAGTTTGGAAAATGAATTAGGAAAACTCAAAATTCCTGTGCCATTTTCTGAGCTTATAAAAAATCCATCATACAAGAATACAGTTTTGAAGGTAATGAATATGCCAAATAATCAGCCAGTTTCAGATACAGTGAATCTTCAGGAAGAAAACCCTAGAATTTTTATTGGATCAGCTTTAGCTGAGAAGACTGAAAATGAAGCTGGTGCTTCTCCTCCATTTTATATAACTCTGACTGTGCATGAGCAGATGATTCATAACTGTCTACTAGATTCAGGAGCATCCCATAATTTGATGCCAAAATCTGTGATGGAAGTCCTGGGCCTTAATGTCACTAAGCCTTACCATGATCTATATGCCTTTGACTCCCGAGCTGTAAAATGTCTAGGAGTGATAAAAGATATGGTTGTCAATCTTACTCAGTTACCCATGAAAAGTGTAATAATGGATGTTGTGGTAGCTGACATCACACCAAAATTTGGCTTACTTCTGTCTAGGTCATGGGCTAAGAAAGTTGGAGGAACATTACAGATGGACCTCTCTTATGCAACTATTCCTGTTTTTGGTGGGGAAAACAGGAGACTTTATAGAGAGTTACAGTTGGCTTATATAGTCACAGATGAGAAAAACCCTACAAATCACCCAATGTATTCTGTGGATAAAGATCTTGGTTCATGCATACTACAGTTTAGTGAAGAAGAGAATTCTGCTGGTGTGTTACAAGTACAAAAAGATCAGCCTGTAAAACACAGTCAAGAAGAGAAGGATGTATTGTGGCAGTTGTATTTTGATGGGTCTTCATGCAAAGAAGGTGCTGGAGCTGGAGTTTTATTGATTTCTCCCGGAGGTGAAATGGTGAAACTTATGTATAAGTTAGAATTTGCTACCACCAACAATACTGCTGAGTATGAGGCCCTGCTACTGGGATTGAAGGCTGCAAAAGATTTGGGAATTCAACAGATTTCTGCATTTGGCGACTCCGAACTAGTTGTTCAACAAGTGAAGAACAAATATCAAGTAAAGCAGGGTTTGTTGAAAGTATATCGAAATGAGGTATGGGATATGCTTGAAAATTATTTTATAGCATTTAATATCACTCATATTCCCAGAAATCATAATGAAACTGCAGATTCTTTAGCCCTAGCTGCCACACATTTCAGAATTCCAAAAATCACTCAATTGAGGTATCCAATAGAAGTGAGATATAGACCATGTGTTCCAGATAATGTGAAACATTGGAGGGTTTTTGAAGATGACATTGAAATAAAAAATTTTCTGGAGCTTGTAGATGAATTCTCAAACAATCAAATTGATCAAGAGATAGATGAAGGGAATGAACAGTTAGATGAGTTTACTGCAGAAGAGATTGCTGGCCATAAGATTATTGAATTGAAGAGCAATTTCATTCCGAAAGGTCTAGTACCTCTGGAGAGAATATTCACTAAGGATGATACACCTTCCAGACCAGTAATCCAGTCTTCAGAAGACAATGTAGAGGACTACAATATTGGCTCAGCAGAACAGCCCAGAATGGTAAAATTGTCTAAAAACCTAACAGCTGAGCAAAGGAGTAGATATATTAGGCTGTTGAGAAAATATATAGATACATTTGCTTGGTCTTACAAGGAGCTGAAAACCTATGACACAGCAGTTATTCAGCATAAAGTTCCTTTGAAACCTAATGTTAAACCTTTCAGGCAGAAATTAAGAAGAATCAATCCAGCACTGTTCCCTGTAATTGAAAAAGAATTAAAGAAGTTGTTGGATGCAAAAATAATAGTGCCTCTTAGGTATTCTTCTTGGGTGGCAAATTTGGTTCCTGTTAGAAAGAAGAATGGAGAGATTCGATTATGTGTTGACTTCAGAAATTTGAATCGATCATCATTAAAAGACAATTATCCTCTCCCCAAGATTGAACAGGTTTTGCAGCAGGTGGTTGGAGCTCAAAGGATTTCAATGCTAGATGGTTTCTCAGGGTATAATCAGATTGCTATGCACCCTGATGATAAAGAAAAAACAGCTTTTACAACCCCCTGGGGGACATTTATGTATGACAAGATGCCTTTTGGCTTGATGAATGCTGGAGCAACCTTTCAGAGAGCCATGAATATTGCATTCGTGGGTGAAAAAGATAAGTTTGTGGTTATTTATCTGGATGATATTACAGTCTTCTCCAAATATGATGATGAACATTTGAAACATTTGGAGCAAACCTTCATAAAGTGCAGAAAATTTGGCTTATCCTTGAACCCTAAAAAATCACATTTTGCTGTATAGGAAGGTAAGTTGCTTGGTCACTTGGTATCAGCTGATGGTATCAGAATTGACCCTGAGAGAGTCAAAGCAATACTGAAAATTAGCTTGCCCAGGAGTAAAAAGGATGTGCAATCATTTATTGGCAAAATCAATTTTCTGCGATGGTTTATTCCTAATTTTGCTGAGACCATTAAGCAAATTATAGGCATGTTAAAAAATGATCAAGAAGTCAGATGGACTGTTGAAGCAAAGACAACTTTTGAAAAGATTAAAGTGGCTCTGACTGAAGCACCTGTTCTGGTGAGTCCAAATTTTGACAAAGAATTTCTTACATTTTCTTTTGCTTCAGAGGACACCATTGCTGCTGTATTACTTCAGAAGAATGAAGAGGGATTGGAACAACCAATTGCCTTTTTCAGCAAAACACTTAGAGATTCCGAGTTGAAATACAGTATCTTGGAGAAACAAGCCTATGCCCTGGTAAAGGCTTTAAAAATTTTCAGAATTTATATTTTACACTCCAAGATTGTTTCATTTGTTCCAAATGCTGCAGTGAAGGATGTTTTAACACATCCTGATAGTGAAGGAAAGAGGGGAAGGTGGATTGCCAAAATTATGGAATATGAAGTGGAAATCAGACCTACTAAGCTGGTCAAAGGACAAGGATTGGCCAAACTGCTGGCTGACTCAAATTGTCAGGCATTAGGGTTACATGCTATGACAGAAGAATCAGCACCTGAAGAAAATCAAGTAATCCTGGAAAAAGAAAGAATCATGGATTCTTATTCATCTTCAGATTGGTATGCTGACATTGTCCATTTTCTGTTATTTTTGCAATGTCCAGAACATTTAGACAGAAAAGCTGCCAGGTCCTTGAAATTGAAAACTACTAAATACTGCCTGATAGAAGGTCAATTGTTTTGGAAAGATCCAGCAGGAATATTATTAAGGTGTTTAGATCAAGCTGAAATAAAGGAAGTGATTTCTGAATCACATGAAGGAGCTTGTGGAGGACATAAATACTGGAAAACAACAGCTTATAAAATTTTAAGAGCTGGTTACTATTGGCCTTCACTCTTCACAGATGTTTATCAAACTGTAAGAGCTTGCATACCTTGTCAAAAGTTTGCAGGTAAACAGAAGTTGCTGTCTTTACCTTTGAAGCCTATTATAGTCAATGCCCCTTTTCAGCAGTGGGGACTGGATTTTATTGGAGAAATAAACCCAACATCTTCAGGCCAGCATCATTGGATTTTGACTGCCACAGATTTCTTTACAAAGTGGGTAGAGGCTATCCCCACAAGGAATGCCACAGATAAGGTAATTATGGATTTCATAGAAAATAATATTCTGAGCAGGTTTGGTTGTCCACAAAGATTGATTACTGATAATGCCAAAGCATTCAAATCCAAGGCAATGGTGGCCTTTTGTGAGGAAAATGGTATTATGCTAAAACACTCAACTCCCTATTATCCTCAGGGAAATGGTCAGGCTGAATCATCTAACAAAAATATCATTCAATGCATCAAGAAATTGCTCAAACAAAATAAAAAATCCTGGGATTCAATGTTGAAATATGCATTATGGGCAGATAGGATTACTGTAAAACAAGCCATTGGTACTTCACCCTTTCAGCTGGTTTATGGAACAGAAGCAGTATTTCCAGTACAATTGGGAATCCCAGTAATGAAGTTCCTCCAAAATTCTCAAGAGGAACCAGATGATTTGCAAAGGAGAATTTTTGAAATGATTGAGTTACAGCAGAACAGGGAAACGGTAGATAAAGAAGGCCAGCTGTATAGAGCTAAAATGAAAACCAGGTTTGACAGAAATATCAAAGATCACATTTTTTCAGAAGGTGAGATGGTTTTAAGATGGGATGCAAGAAAGGAACAGAAGGGGAAACATGGAAAATTTGATAATTTATGGTTTGGCCCTTTTCTCATAGCTAAGGTTTTGGAAAATAATACTTTCATATTGCAGTCTTTGGAAGGAGAGGAATTGCTCAGCCCTGTTAATGGGCGATTCCTCAAGCATTTCTACAGTTAAATGAAGATCATGGTCACTTTTCATTGTATATACCGGTGTGAGTGAGATTGAATAAAGACTCCATAGCCCAATGGAAGACTGAAGGCACTAGTCTACAGGTTCTTGAAGCCTCACAGGGAGGACTTCATCCCGCAGCTGGAGCCAGATGTTAAGTCAGTAAATTTTCTGCATTTTTAGTTTTTTCTCTCCAAATTTTGGTTTTTTTTTTGAGTTTACCTTAGTTAATTGTTGGTTTTCAGTTTTGGTTTTTTTTGCCTTCTTAAGAACCTTATGAATGATTGAATAAAGTTTGAGCCCAGTCCTTTCAGATTTCATTTGATTTTGGTCATTTGTATATTGAAAAGTGGGTCAATGTGAGTTATATATTCAAAAGGAAAATCATTAATGACTTTAGAGAGTAGCTAAACTAATGTCCTAAACCAAATAGCTGCCAAAATCTCCGACAAGTTGGCAAAAAGTTAGAAAATTGCTAAATTTTGGTTAAAAGATATTCTTGTAGCGCTACACCAAAGTTTAACACAGAGTGCGCTACATGAATATCGTGGCATGAGTTTTTTGTAAATTCTCGATCTGATTTCAATCATCATGAAGAGTGTGAGTATCTAATCGCATTGTGTGAAGTGTTTAACACGTGTATGCAGCATTTTGAGCATGATGTTAGTTGGTTGATAATCACGAAGAGAAGACAAGGGCATCATTACAGGTTATGCGGGTTCAGTTGCACAGAGACCAGCCAATTCCGGGTTTAGCTGTCAAGTTTCCCTCGTCACATGCATCATCACTGAGGAGTTAGTGTTTGAAAAGGAGACTTCACTGTTGAACGTTGGATTACGTTACTATGGAAGGAGACAGCTGTGTTCTGGCGCCATCAAAAAATTAGGGCTTTTGAATTCGTTCACCTGCAGCCAAAGAATCGTTAGGAGGACACCTGTGCTCGAAGAAGAACATCATTGACACCCCAAATTGAAGATATTACGCCACGATGGATGAGTAATTGACAGAATAGGGCGTCGAAAAAACTCACAGAAATATCTGTAAAATTCAGTTTTTTTTTACACAGAGGGAAGTCTGCTAGCTTGATACAGGTGTTACACAGGGAGGTTTGTTAATTTGTGCAGGTGATTTAAATATCATTGAAGTTGTTATAACCTGCAGTATTATTTGCCCAGAAAACAGCTTATAAGACATTTCTGAAACCTAAAACTAGACTGTTCCAGTTCCTTGAAAAGAAAGATATGGGAAAAAGCAGTAAAAGTGGTAAGGTTAATAGAGCTGAACCCACAGACTTGACATGGATTCAAAAACTTCCATATTGTGCAGAGCTGTTCCAACAGGCAGAATGGTTGAAATTCTTTAAGAAGATAGATGGTTTTAATGCTCAAGTATCCTGCAATTTTGCCAAAGGACTTAAGAATGAGATGATCATAATGGATCCTTTGAGATTCAAATTGACTGTAGATTTAATTTCAGAAGCCACTGAAATTAGTAATGAGGGTGAGCTCTGGTTTAAGAAGTCTCCTTTTGAGTTTGATCCTCAAAGATACTTATTGCCCAATGTTGTTCCTGACTGGAACAAAGGTATTCTCATACATAATTTCAGGAGGGAATGGATTGAACCTATAAGGATTCTTCAGAGTTATGTAACTTGTGAAGAGAGGTACTCATTAGTGTTCAAATACCATCTCAGGTTCCTACAGCACATGGCAGGGGTGTCTAAAATGAATTTTCCATTCTTTTTCTTCAAAAGCCTGCAGAAAATGTCAAGCAAAATTAAACAGCAGGATGATCATACTTCTCAATCATTGTTTCATCATGGTCTCATCAAGTTAATCATCTCTACAGTGTTGCAGCATGAGGAAAAAACTTGGGACTTCTTTTTGTTTTGGTCAGGGATTCATTCTAAAGGAGAAGACCAACAACCCAAAAGGCAAACTGATAAGGGAAAAGTAATGATACAAAAGTTGGGGCATTCAGCTAAACCTGCAAACAAACATGGCATTAAAGCTAAAAAGGAAACAAAGCAGGTAGCAGATGAAGGACAGACTGACAGTCAGCCTCAGGAAATTCCACAGCACAATAAAGTCAAATTTTCATTATTTGATGACAAAAAGGAAAAGGAAATTCTTGAAAAGAAGTCATCATCTATAACAGTGGTTCAAGAAGAGAGGAAAATTGATATCAAAGTTATTCCTGTAGAAAAAGAAGAAGTCCAGAATCAGCCCAAAAGCCCCATCACAGTCCTCTCAGATGATGAGGGCTATATGTTAGAGGAAGAGCAGTTCATTCCTGAGATCAAAGTTAAAGCCGAGATTAAAGAAAATCAAGCTATAGAGGACAAAACTACCAAGCCTAATAAGAAGATCAAAAAGCTGGAAGTGGTAGAGTTAGCATCTATCCAATATCAAGGGAAGAAACTAAAAATGATGGGAGAGACAGCTTCTTTATGGAGACCTAAAACTAGGTCTAAAAACAAATTAAGATTAAGTATGAAAAAGTTGTTAAATCCAAAATTGAAGACTGATAAGGTGAACATCTCTGATGAAGAATCCATGGAGGAGCAGTCAAAGAAAAATGAATTGCATTCAGTTAAAAAAGAGGATTTTGGGTCTGTAAAGGTAACAGGTGAAGAAAGCTCTAAATCCATTGTTGAAAACAATTCTGGAAAATTGTTAACAGAAGAGATTAAATCAGCACAGGTAACAGGTGTTTCAAACCCTATCATCGAAGATACTGCTGTAAAGCCATTGACAGAGGAATTAATGTTTAAGAAGTTTGACATGTTTTGGAAACCAAGTGAAGATCAGGATGCTGCAATAGAAAAACTGGTTAATTCTGACAAGGAGAATTTGAAGAAGGTTGTCAAACAGTACAAGCATCAAATGAACTACATGCAAGAAGTTAATGATGGTCTAATGTTGGCAAATAGAAGATTGAGAGAAGATCTTCAAGATACTCATGACAATTTTCAGGAGTTGGTGATTGATGCAAAAGAGGCACTCAGAAGAAAAAGGGTTGCTGACAGGAATTGTTCAGAATTAGAAAAGACAGTTCAAACCTTGCAGCATGAAAATGAACACCTACACAAAAGGATAGCTGAGCTGGAGCAAAAGCACAAAAGAGTGAAGAAAAGATCCTCAAGTCCAGATGGCATAGCTTTGCTAGTGGAGGCATCGAAAGAGATCTAGGGCAGTTAGGTTCATTTAAAGCTTTTTGTTAAAGATTTGCTATTTTTAGCAAAATTGTAATTTGTAAAAATGTAAATGTTATTTTACCTAATCTAGTCATTCGATGGAGGATTAGTAGGAAATACCCTAACTGTTTTTGAGAGATGAAAAAACTATTTAGAGAGGGAGAAAAGAGATTGTAAAGGTTCGAATTTTTGGAGAGCTAGAGGAGGTCTGCAAGCTGTGCATTATTCCAGACTTGTTCACTGCTAAGTACTGCAAACTCTCATATTGCATTTTTGATGAAACTATGAATATATGACTCCTTATTCCACTTCTGATATGTGTTGGCTTCATTTTAAACTTATACAGTTTCTTGATTGACAAATTCATTTTTGGTTTTAGGTATAATTTCCAGTGGTGCTTGTCTTTTATTGTATGAACTTCATTGCAATCTTTTGTTGGATTCATGAGATATATATGCATCTTCATGGATATATGTATATGAATTAGTTTTTACTTATCTGTTGAATGTATTCCCTTATGCTCTTGAAGTTTCTAGCCAAAACCTACAAAACAAAACCCTAAAAACCTAGTTTGGATTGATTTTATTTTTGAGATTGTGTTGGCTTGTTACCCTAGCCTTAGTAACAATTTCTGACACAAACAAAAGGAATCCCTAGAAAAACTTCAACTAGACAGATTTCTGCTTTGCAAGTGAAAAAGGTTGTACGAAAGGGATGTAAAATGTTTTTTGTAAACCTAATTAATGATGAACACACAACTAAAGAAGATAAGTTAAAACTCGAAGACATACCAATTCTAAGAGAATTTTTAGATGTATTCTCAGAAGAAATTCCAGGATTACCTCTGAAAAGGGAATTGGACTTCACTATTGAGCTGGTACCCGGTGCGGTACCAAACTCAAAATCTCCTTACAGGATGAACATCCTAGAGCTTAACGAATTAAAATCATAATTAAAAGAATTAATTGGTAAAAATTACATAAGACCAAGCGTGTCTCCTTGGGGAGCACCTGTAATTTTCGTTAAAAAGAAATATGGTACCTTGCGTTTATGCATAGACTAACATTAGTTAAATAAAATGATGATTAAAAACCGATATCCTTTTCCCCACATAGATGATCTGTTTGATCAAGTACGTGGAGCGACGATATTTTCTAAAATAGACTTGAGATCTGGATATCATTAAGTCAGAATTAAAGATGAAGACATCTTCAAAACTGCTTTTAGAACTCGTTATGGGCATTACGAATTCCTAGTTATGCCTTTTGGGCTAACTAACGCTCCAACAGTTTTCATGTGTCTAATGAATCATGTCTTACATAAGTGTTTGGATAAGTTTGTAATTGTTTTCATTGACGACATTTTAATTTATTCTAAGACTAAAGAAGAATACGACAAACACTTACAAATAGTTTTACAAGTCTTAAGAGAACATCAACTGTATTTGAAATTTAGTAAGTGTGAATTTTTCAAAGATAAAATACAATACTTAGGTCATGTGATATCCAAGGATGGAATCATAGTAGATCCTGATAAAATAAGAGAAATTATTGAGTGGCCTGTCCATAAATATGTAATTGGTGTATGATCGTTTATGGGGATAACATGTTACTACAGAAAGTTTATTGAAGGATTCTTAAGAATCGCGAATCCCATCACTTCTTTACAGAAAAAGGGAAAGAAGTTTGTTTGGGATAAAAAAGGTGAAGAAAGTTTTAAGAAATTAAAAGAACTATTAACGACTGCACCTATTTTAAAAATTACTAATCCACACAAGGACTTTATTGTTTGCATTGATCCATGCAATGATGGCCTTGGCGGATCCTTAACACAATAGGGTCACGTAATAGCGTATGAGTCAAGAAAGTAAAAAATTCATGAAAAGAACTACGCTACCTATGATTTAGAGTTGGCTTCCTATTTATGCCTCAGGTATCTAGGGTACTTGAATGGGTTCCAAAGCTCTCAACAAGGGAAGAAAACTTAGCCAAAGGCTTCAGATAATCCTGCGCAAGTATTAACCTATCCTCGAGCTGTTTGGAATAGTGATCTCCCATGGATACAAAGGCCTCCACTGGAACTTTAGGTTTTGATCCTAAAAGGATCTGTTTTCCAAAGAAGAAAAACAAAGTGTGTTCAGTTTGTAACAACTCTACCTAGGAAGGAAATCTAATCTAAGTTAGACCTACTCTAAAAGGTGTCTTGTTTAAGTGCAGATTAATTTGATGTGAAAATAGATAAGTATGTTCATCCACTTGACATAAATGTAAAGGAGATCAATTCCTTATCTTCTTAAATTACAACCAATCAATTAAAATTAACTGAATGCAATATTAAGTGCTTAAGCTCGTTCAAGATTAACCTGTAATTGATATGTCAATTGAAAAATTAACATAGATTATAATTTACTGCGAATCATTTGCAGAAATAGATAAATATTTTAGTTGAACAAATTCAATTAAAACATAATGCATATTTAGATCAAATGTAAGGACAAATCCAGATTATAGATCTCTGTACAAAATAATAATTGCAAACAATTAAACAGTATAGATAACGATCTGAAGTAAAAATCAATATTTATCAAAGAAATTTGATCATTGAACAAAAGATGATGCAAGAGAATAATATTACTGTATTAGTGAAAGTCTGTAAAAAATTACAAGCTCTGCATTAAACAGAGTATCTCCAGTCTTCTTCTGTTGATTTCTACCCCAAAAATGATCATCCCTTTGCCTAAGAAATATCTACCCCTTAAATAGTAATTTAAAAAATAATACAAAGGATAAAATCCCCCTTAAATAGGGATTAAAAATCGGACTATTCTATTAAGTGAGGAAATCTTTCCACTTGGCCAAAATTTCCATCAGTTCATTTATATCTGGATAATGAGGAGATTCGAGCCCCAGCTGGGCATCACATGTGAATCCTTCAATCTCATTTTTAGCCAATTTATGCCACATGCGAATAAAAACATAGATCTTTCCCTCCATGGAGACAGATTTCCTAATCAACCAATCCACGTCTTCAATCTGGATGTGCTCAATCGGCCTGATCTTTTGTATGACTTCATCACCACAAGCTTCGACCTGGTCAATCATCAATTTTGGTGGATCTTCCTTCTTGATGAGCCCCATTGCAAGGAAGGCCAATATCTCCATGAGATTGTCCGAGGCATACCATCTCCTTCTGCAATGGGCTTGAGCCTGGTTGATGGTATCCTCCACCATCTCAATGCCATTCTCCCAAGCCCGCACGATAGTCCTGATTCTTCGAAATTTGAGACTGTCCAACTCAGGGATATCAACTGGCTTATCTTCAATATACTTCTGCCAATCTATGATGTCTTCTATAGCTTTAGAAGCCTGTTTTGTTTTCTCTACTTGCTGGCTCAAGGTGCCAGACATCTTCTCAAAGGAAATGTAAGTCTCATGAATTTCACCCAAGGTAGTAAATAGTTCAGCTAGAAGCTTATGATGCTCAAGTTTTTTTTTAAGTACAACCATTCTTTCCTCATTGACAACACTTTCTGGTTCTGCATCATGTAGTTTAACTTGGAGAGAAGTATTCTGCAACTGCAGATCTTCCAACTTGTCTTCAAATATCTTCCTTAGATCTCGAACATAAAATTCATGCTCTTCCTTAGTTGTTGCCAATTGATCTTGGAGCTTCTTCATTTCTTCCTTTTTCAAGTCAATCTCCTTATTCAAGGTCTTGACTGAATCTAAATTTGAACCTGCAAATGCACCCAAAGCTGCAACTGTATCCACTGCTTCTGACTAGACATCATCAGACTACTTTGCCCATATTATTGAATCAGGAATGGGTGCCTCCAATCCTCCATGATCCCTGCTTCTCTTCTTTCCTTTCTTCATGACTACCTTGGTTTCCTTACTGTAAAAATAATCCCCCAGGGGAATAACTATATCATCTTAAAAAGTAGCCACCATATCAGTAAATGATGTGCGGTCACATCTGTTGTTGTAATCAAAGGGGGTGTGTGGGTGATAGTAGAATTAGGAATGGACATAGCAATCTGGGATGAGACTTGGGAAGAGGGGAGAACGTCACTAGTTGAAGGTACAGTGGTTGGTGAAGGAATGGAAGTAAGAACTTCATGTGGTGAATCTTGAGTGTTAGCAACTGATGGTGAAGAAGGGGGAAAGGGATTTGGGGCATCATTAACTGGTGGGAATGAAAGAGATGGAGGTAATTGCAGGGGGATAGTCGAAGACTGGATCTCTGCAATGGTTGATGGGAAAATAGGGAGTGGAATTGTCAAAGCTGGAGGTGTAGAAGTGATAAAATTAGATGCATCAAACAACTAAGACATGGTTGTTGGTTGTGTCACTTGAGAAGTTATAACCAAAGAAACTTCTACTGAGGAAAGTGATGTGGCTGAAGTTATTGCCTCAAGAACAACAAAAGCCCCAGACATATTCTCACATGAAGTGGGTTCATCCATAGCTATGGTGTTCAACAAATCTGAGAATGCCTGTGAACATTCAGTGTTTTCTTCCAGTATAGGAACATAAGAGATTACTTCATCCTCCCCATCACTATCAATATTGAGAGTGGGGATGTGAGAGGGAGTACTGACCACAATGACCTGTACATCACTTACTGAGCTAGATGGATTGACCTCTTTGGTGTGCAGCACTGAGGTCATTTGTGCTATTTCTTTCTTACTTGCTGGGAAGTTTGCATTAATACTTTATATTGTTCAGAAGTCTTCAGCTTTGGAGACTCCTCCATAAGTCCTTTGCCTTTATCACCATCAGAATAAGTCAGCATCATCGGAGCATTAAATTTTTGAGCCTCATTCTCTTCTCTTTCCTTTTTTACCTGCTCCATCAAATTGAGTTCCAATTTCCTATAACTAAAAACCTTTTCTCTGAGCTCTTGCTGGTATAGCAAAATCTGGTTCTATTCATCCCTGCTTGTAGCCCTTGCCAGGACTTCAGAAAAAGTATTGACTCCCTGGTAGATGGAGTCATTGGGGAAATATTCATGTACATAGCTCATCCTAATATGATTGTGCTTGAAATGAGCATCTAGGAATCCTTTAGGATCATGTCTTCTTTTAGCAGCACATCCTAGTTTCAGGGAAGCAATTTTTTTACCCAATACTTGAGCCCAGATGGAAGTAGGGATAACCAAAGGTCCAAGGTTCAAGGGGAATATGGGCCATCCTTTCCTCTTGGGACCTAAATTTTTTGGATAAACCCCTTCTATTACAGTCTGATATGATACTTCTTCAATGAACAACTTATTTGGAACAATTCTGGGCAGCAGATGAACAACATTGCTTCCCCATATCCTGATATAGGAGAAAGATTCCCCTACATACCAATCCCCAATTGTGGCAATGAAAAGCCTGGCATCAGCTGAGAATGCTGGTGCATCTTCCTTAAATATCTTGAGATAAATAGCACCAAGGAAATGATCACAAATGTCATATAATAGAGGTACATAGTTATCCTCCCACAGTGCAGAACGATATATGTGAACATGAGGAGCAGTGAGAGTCCAATTCCATCCCATATTGGGATATTGAAACTCAGTGCAGAAAACATCCATCACATAGCCTTAAAGAAAGAAAAGGGGCTTCTGTGTAGAAGGGGATTTCTGATACTTTTCAATTGTTGTTTTAAGCTCGACAGATAGAATAGAAGCCCAAGGAAAATATTCACTTGTCGTTAAGACATGATGAGCCATAGGATCCCATTCTACTTAAAAAATTCAGCAATTAGGAAGGCCATATAGTCGAGAAAGCATAGCTGCCAATAACGAGTAGGGTTCTTTGAACCATGAAACTGGGTATAAGTTGTCATCCCTATGCATAAAGCTAGTTGGTTTGTGCATCTAGGATTTGAGCATTGAAATTTAAATTGAACCTGGTGTTAGTGGAATCCAGGAATACAGTATTAAGGATCTGCACAAGTGGTCTAACGGAAAATGCCCTGATAAATACCTTAGGACAGAACATGGTTAATTGTGAACCTGCACTGTAATTGAACGAGCGGTCTTTGGGGTTAGCATGCTCTACTATCAACTTAACGGTGTCGGTATAAGGCAGGATGGCAGGTCTGGCAGCAATTGCGTGGAGTTGAGAATCCCTAATTTTCTAGTAGGCTTGGAAGTTATTCTCAATGTCTGATAGGCCATCATTGTCAAATATCGAGTATATTTTAGACCAATATACTTGGTAGTTTTCAGTGATCTTCCCACTGGTGTCTGAGAAGATGCCAAAATTTGGGACCTTGCTCGACTGGTCTTTCTGGGTAGTCTTAGAACTTGTGTTGTGCGACATGTTTGCAAAATGGAGAAATTCTGATGAATGAATAAACAACAATAAAAAATGATCCCAAAATAATCAAAACTGTAAATAACTGAATAAAGGAAAAGATAAAACCAACCTACTTCAATTGAAAATAGTGGGCAAGGCACCTCTGGTAAAAAATTCACAGTAAAATTCAAGGAGCAAGGTAATTTTCCAAATTCGAAAATGATAGAGAAAAAATAAGAAAAATGACCTAATTAATAATTTGAATGGGTAAAATCTGAGCCGTCAGATCAAAACCAATCAATGATTGAGATCAATTCCTAAGGTTTGTGGAAGATAAATTGCGGGAGCCAATTTTGCAGATATGTACATCCTTCGCGCAATCCGCAATCCGCAATTGCGGGATCGAAACTGCGTTTATTAAATCAAAATATATTTCCATAATCCGCAATCCATAAATTGCGGGTTGCGGCAATGCAAAGTTCAAAAATTTATTCAACAACTTCCCACAATCCACGGGTTGCGGGTTGCGGAAACACACAACACATTTTATTATTCAAACCACTTTCTGCAATCTGCAATCCACAATTGTGTGTTGCGGGTTGCGGAACGAAAAGTTCAGCAAACATATTTACACGGTCTTCCTGCAATCTGCAACTTGCGGGTTGCGGGATGGTAAAATATCAAAAAGGAAAAACAAGTTCCCGCAATCCGCAATTGCGAGATTGCGGGATGAAAAATGACTTTCTTAGAGAAATCAAAGCTTCCCTTAACTATAGAAAAACAGTAAAAAAAACTAGTTATTTTCAAAGGAAAAAATCTTATTAAGTCAAAACAATGCAAAGGCATAAAATCATAATAAACATGATGAAAAACCTCATAATGATAAAGGAATATAAACCATTACCTTAGCAGTAAAAAAGTTGGGGCTCCCGTGTTCCATTAGAACATGGGATATGTTGTACCTACAACAAATGGCGACTGGATGGGACGAACTAGTTATCCCTGTGAATAAAACCTCATTTTAAAGAAAACATGTTAGTCTACTGATATTCCAACCTAAAATCTAGAAGATGTTCATAAAGAAATACAAGCAACAAGTAGATTTAAGCATATCATTTATATATTCGCATCCCATAATCATTAAAAATGATGCAAATTTGATAAGGAGGTGTAAGAAATAACAAGAATTCATTACCATTATGCAATCATGGAAAACCAACATTAGTTGAACTTGAAGGCAAACTTAAAACCGCTCTGGATATCCAAATTATAGACCACCTTGATTTATTAATTTCTTTATTTATATACAGATAGTTTTTTGGCAATATATATACATTTTCTTATCCCCTCTATTTTTTTTTATATATTTCTTTTTTTCTTTTGAAACAAAATAGAAAACTATACATAAGACCTTGTTGATATAAGACCACTACCTTGACTTGGTAATTAGATGTTAGCAATGCCATTCACAAACCTGATCTGGAAACTAAACAAGCTAGCTCAGTAAGGAGACTCCTTGTCTTCCAGTTATGATACTGAAAGCAACTATCATGGCTTGGTGACCACATAATGATAATTTCTATCCAAAATCAAACCCATGATCATGGCAGGGATGGCTTGTGATAAGACCACCCTGTCCTTGTATACAACAAGTGTCTTATAAAAGAAAACAAAGATTTGTTAGGATGTAAATTATAAGACACTACTATGGCTTGGTCACCATATAATAGTAGTGTTACTCACCTATGCTTTGCAAATCATGAATGGACAGACCTATAATAAGATCTTCCACTTTTCAACAGAAACTGAAAGTTATCTCCCAAGTTTGGTGGCTTGATGTGAAGATGCCATTCCACTAAACACCTATGAACCTAATGGGATGGCTTATTATAAGACCCCCCATCTTGTAATGTACAATTATTATCAAAGTGACTCTAATAGGATCCAGAGTAGATGAAGTTGACCAGGTTATTAAAATATTCTACTTCACTAATGAAACATAAGATCAGAAACACCAATCACTCCCCTTAGCTCAATTAAAAAAATAAAACATATGTAAAGATGGATCAAGGTGGAAAAGTATCAATCAAGGCTCTGTAATTATTGATTGTAAATTCTGTATAAAACAAGTTATGTCTTAGGTTGAGGAAAGCTGAAACTAACCATGCATTCTAAAAACTTTCAGGCTGTATCAATCTTGAGACAAACTGATCAATCAACCATTGCCAAATGTGTGTGGGAATCATCCAAACACAAAATAACATAAAAGGGAAAAGCAATCAAATCAAAAGAAAAGCAAAGACACAAAACTTATGTACAAAATGCATCAAATTGTTCAGAAAAATACTTATTGAGCATAGAAACATTCACTGGATAAGTGTCAATAAGTCCCTCCAATGTCTGCAACCGAACAATACTAGGACCAATCTTTTCTGTAACAATGAAAGGTCCTAGCCAAAGGTGTTGAAATTTGGTGTATTCATTTTTTTCCTTATGTTGTTTATCGCATCTCAATACCAAATCTCCTACTGAAAACTCTCTGTCAGAGGAAGATTTCTCATCAAACCATCTTTTAACCATCTATTGATGTTGATACAGTTTATTTTTATCCTTTTCCTTGTCTTCCTCTAACTTAAGCAAGGTATCAATTCTCTGCTGAAGAGGGGAGGAATTATCTTGTTGAATGGATTGGGCTAGTTTTAATGAGGGAATGGTAAGGTTATATGGTAGGATGGATTCCTTGCCATACACTAGATAGTAAGGAGAGTTTCCAGTATCTTCCCTTGGGGTAACTCGGTCTGCCCAAAGAGCATTGCAAAGATGGGTGTGTCAATCTTTGTGATGGGAGGCTACTGTCTTCTTCAAATTATTTATCAAGTTCTTGTTAGAAGATTCAACAAGCCCATTACCCTATGGATAATAATTGGTAGAAATTTTTAGTTTGATCCCTTTTCCAAGGGAATATTGTGTAAGATCAATGGAGGAAAAGTAGGATGCATTGTCAATGACAAGGTATTCAGGAGCACCAAACCTTGTGACTATTTGGTTGTCAAGGAAATATATCACTTGCTTTGTGTTACGTTGCCTGAGAGGGACTGCCTCTACCCATCTGTTAAAGTAGTCCATTGCTGTCAAGATGTACTTATGCTACAGGGAGGAAATTGGATTAATTGGTCCAACAAAATCTAGTCCCCATTGCTGAAATGGAAACTAAACTGTTACCAACTGCAAAGGAAAAGCAGGTTTTTTGAATTTCCCCGCACACTTTTGACATGAGCATAGGCATCTTTGAACATAGTAGGCCAGTAATATCCTGCTCTGAGAATCTTGTGGGCTATGGTTTCACTTGAAAAATTCCCTCCCGCAGGTCCTGCATGAAATTGTAAAAGAATGTCATCAGTTTCATTTTTCTCCAAACATATAAGGAAAACTCCATCGTAATTTTTCCTAAGCAAAACTCCATCAATAAATTGATATGGAGCAGACTTTAATCTTAGAGTCTGCTTTCTTTGAAGTCAAGGGTTTCAGGAGAAAATCCATGGTTTAGAAAAAACTTATTATGATCATACCATTTAGATGTTGGAGTTTCTATGGCATTAACAAAACCTGTAGGAACATTTTCCTCTTGCTCCCATTCAGTCTGTTGCTATACAGGATCGTTTGACTGAGCGGTGAGAAGGCACAAACCTTGTCCTTTTACAATATTCACTGGTCTGATTTCCAGGTCATATTCCTGCAAAGCTGTCATCCAATGGGCTCTTTTCTCACCTAATTCTTTTTGAACCAGAACATTTCTAATGGATGTATAAGGCACGATAACCTTAGTTCAAGATTTCAATAAATACGGTCTGTAATGTTTTACTAATTTGTATACTGCATAATCCTATTTGTCAATTTGAGAGTAGTTAAGTTCTGCTCCCTTAAACGTTCAGCTCATGAACGAAATCGGAATCTCAACATCATTATCATATTTCTGCATTAGGATAGCTGCGTAAGCAAAGTAAGTAGCAAAGGTGTACAGAATAAATTCTCTATCGAAATTTGGAGACATCAGAGTAGGAACTTCTGTGATGGCTCTCCGAATTTCAACAAAGTCATCCCTTTGTTCCTCAAACCACTTAAATTGTGCATCTTGTTTAACTAACTGTTCGAATGGCTTAACAATTTGTGCAAAATTTGGAATGAACCTACGTACAAAATTAATCTTACAAAGGAATGATTGCATGGCTTTGTGTGAACCACGCAAACCGATCTTCAAAATAGATTCAATGCATTTCAGATCGATAATCAAACCTTCCTTTGAAACAATGAAACCCAAGAGCTTACCTTCTGTTACTGCAAATATGGACTTCTTAGGGTTCAGCGAAATCCAGTACTTCATGCAGGTTTCAAACACCTGTTTCAGAGCAGACAAATGTTCATTTCATTTTTTGGAATAAATAGTAATATCATCTAAGTATACTATGATAGAATTGTGCATCAAACCTCTGAAAGCTATATCCATATCTCTCTGGAATGTAGCTCCTACATTTATCATCCCAAAAGGCATTCTCCTGTAGG
Organism: Larix kaempferi; assembly: GCA_027924585.1. Classification (NCBI taxonomy): domain Eukaryota; kingdom Viridiplantae; phylum Streptophyta; class Pinopsida; order Pinales; family Pinaceae; genus Larix; species Larix kaempferi. The sequence goes on along the minus strand of BSBM01000069.1, from coordinate 7,027,991 downwards.
CGAAGGTACCCCAAGGGGTTCTGAAAAATGTTTTTAGTTGGTCTTCAGGGGCAGCCATGACTTTGTTATACCTTGAGAAACCATCAAGGAGAGAGAACATCTCAGAACCTGCTACCTTTTGTAGAATCTGCTCCGTAGGAGGAACCGGGTAATTATCCTTTTCGGAATCTCTGTTCAAATTTTTGAAATCAACACAAAGTCTGATTTCCCCATTCTTCTTTGGAACAGGTACCAAGTTGGAAAACCATTGTGTATGTCTAACAGGGAATATGATTCGAGCTGTCAGTAACTTCTCAATATCTTTCTTTACAGAGGATTCCAAACTGGGATGCATCTTCCTTAAGTTGTATTGGTAAGGCTTTACTTCTGGTTTCAGTGGTATGTTATGGTGCATGATGCTAGTGTCAAAAGTCTTTAGTTCATCGTAGGTCCATGAAAAAACATCTTTGAACTCTTTACACAATTTGATAAAATATCTTCTTTCTTCAACAGAGCAGTCAACCCCAAGATTGATGAAACGAGGGTTATGTTCAGTACCTAGGTTGATTGGCTCATAGTTGAGAGATGAACTCTAGGTCTTATAGTTGGTATTTTGTTTGAACTTATCTTGCAAGTCATAAAATTTATCTAGGATGATGACTGAATTTGGGATAATGTTGGAAGGATCAGACAGAGATTTCTCATGCTCATCCTCCTCTATTGCCATGTCTTGAAAGGTATCCTGGGCTGTGAGAAAATCTAGTATTTGATGGTCGTCATCAAACACTTTCTAGTTTGTTACATTATCAGGGATGGAAGGCTTGTACATAAGTTCTATTGAAAAAGTTTAAGGTTACAAGCCTTTTGGTGGAATCAACCTGGATATTGTATTTGCCAAGAGGTTAGCATCAAAGTTCTATGACCTGGGGACTGACTTGATGTTGAACGTAGAGAAAGAGTTAGTGAGATCTCTTACCATTTTTTGATAATTAGTTAAACATGGAGACAAACGATGTATCTTGTTTCTTACTTGTTTAAATATGATTTCGGAATATCCAAAACATTCAATTACTTGTGCACCCATATCAATAGCCTTCTTGAGTCCCTGAACCAGAGCCTCATATTCAACTACATTATTGGTACATTCAAACTCAAGTCTGCAAGCAATCATGGTTTTAGTCCCTTTTGGATCAATAAGGAAACAACCTGCACCAGCTCCATCTTTAGATCTGGATCCATCAAAGAATAAATTCCATGCAATAGGATCTATCCTAAAATTTGTATTAACATCAAAACATGATGTACAATAGTTCCAGAGAATGGTACAAAAGAAACATTGGTAATCTGTGATTCATTCTGTAGATTCTCATCTTGTGAGGAATCAGTTGGCAAATCCCCAAAGAAAGTATCAAATGTGAAATGCTCAATATGTGAACTGAAATAACAAGCAGGTTCACTTGAGTCATTAAGGTCAGTGACTGTTTGCTTCATAAATGGTTCCCTACTGATCTTAATCTTGTTTGGTTTTCCATTGTAGGGTAACCACAGGTGAGACCAATTAGTAGAAAAGTAGCCTTTGATCTTCTATGACCGATCTCTTCTCAGCCACATTCCATAAGCTTCCGGGATGTTAGGTACAACGATATCTATGGTCTAGTGGATGCGGGGATCAACAGATAATGTTAACAAAACATTTCTTAATCTCCCCACTAATCTCACTTTAGATCTGTCAAGTTGGACAATCTGAGTAGGACAAGGCTCCCAAGTTGCATTTAGTTTTCAGTAGATAGACAGGGGCATCATGTTGGAGGAGGCGCCTGAATCTATCATACAATTGTGTACATTTTTGTTGACGATTTCAAAGGTAATGAAGAAAGGAGGTGTCATCTTGCTTCCATATTTCTGATCATCTGGTTTGGTAAAAGAGTCGAAGTTATTGTTTTGTGTTTCCCTTGGTTGTTTTATTATCATAATTTTAGGTAGATAATCCCTCATAGAAGGGAATTTAAGAAGTTCAAACAAAGAAATATTTGCTTTGTCTCTTTTCAGATCTTCATCCAAACTATACTCCATTTCAGGAATGACTGTATCCTTTTGAGGAACAGTTTTACCTTTGTTGGGAAGTGCTGTTGAAGATGAAGGTTCATGGGAGGCTTGTCCTTTTTATCTAGTGTGGTAAGGATGTTGAACATTGAAAACTGTCTCACGTTCTTCTTCTTCTTCGTTCATTGGGAGTTAAGAAAAATAGCTTATAGTATTAATATTTGGATCCTCTTCTTCATCTCCTTCTTCCGGTAATTGTGGATCTTGATTTGTTTGATCTTCAGAGAGTTCAGGGACATTCTGTGATTCTGTGTCCAGATCTTTGAAAATAGAATAAATTTCTTCAGAAGTCAATCCTTCATTAGGATTAGGAGCTCGCGGATTTTGGGGAGGTTGATAAGGTCTCTTGAAAGGTGGCCTTGCAAAACCTCTATTATTAGTTTGATTTTCATTATTATTCTTTTTTAAATCAACCATCTCATTTGACATTTTCTGGAGAAACTTCTTGATATCAGTCATTTCAAAAGCATCTTTGTTTTGGGTAGTGGGTTTGAGAGCATTATTAGTTTTTTTTCGTGATGTGGAAGGTTGTTCTTCCAAAGCATCAGGATTATCCTTTAGACATAGCATATCCTTTTCAACCTGAATTACTTCTACATAGGCCTCAAACAGGTTGTCTTTATGTGCTCTTTTGACCCACATTGCAATGGAAACAGGTAAGCCCTTTACATAATAAGCAACCAACAGTTCTTCAGCAGGAAGAACAGTGGTAGGGATTCTATTTTTTAGATAAGAAAATATTAGATTGTAGTCTTTGACCCTCTCTTTACCTCTAATCTTCATGGAATACAATTCTATGACTAGATCTTGTGGTGTTTTATCATCCCCAAACTTTTGAATAAACAATTTTTCAAACTCAGCCCAAGAAGTTATGAATCTGGCCTCTAAGGAAAAGTACCATGTGGATGCCTTTCCTTCAAATGTATAGGGGAATAGTCTACAAACCACATCTTCATGGTAAACACTCCTAATTCTAGTGGCTTGCATAAAAGTTTTGATGTGATCTAATGCAGGTGATTTATTATCTGGATTGAACTTAGTAAGCCACTTTTCAGGGTTTTTAGGCAATCTATGTTGATCCCCAAGTATAAATACAACATCTTGGTCAATCCAAGGTCTATTCTGGCCTTATCCAGCCATTGGTTGTTCTTCCTCTTCTTTAGATGAAGAGCTAGAAGAGTGTTGACTTTCAGACGAGGAGGATGATGATGAAGGAGGAGTGGTTGGTGGTCCACCAGTTGCAATGTTAGGTTGATCTTGTGGTACTCCTTGAAAGAGTGAATTAAGGTTGTACTTAGGTGAACCTGGTTGATCAGTTGTGTCTTGATTTTCAGTGTTTTGGTCAGCTGTCTGTTGACCTTCTTGATTATCGGTCTGCAAAATGGTGTTCAATTGAATTGTTGTAGTCCTCTATTTCGTTGTTCAATAATTCTTCGTTCTATTCTAGCAACACTATCATTAGAATTTTTCAGTATTTGTTCAAGTTAAAGGGGTCCTCTATTAGGTGATATGATAAGGATATCCCTTCTATTTTCCCGCTCAGCTGCAGGTGTACTAGGAATTACATCTAGTTGTGGCACTATTTGTTGTTCAGATGTAGATTCTTGTGATTGGCTACAAGTGACAACTGATGATGTTCTTGTTGGAGGAAGTTTATGAGTATTCTATTTAGCCATATTTTACTACTGGCCCTCCTTCTATTGCCATTTGTTGATGCCTCAGGTATGTAGGGTGCTGGAATGGGTTCCAAATCTCTCAACAGAGGAAGAAAACCTAGCCAAAGGCTTCAGATAATCCTGCGTATGTATTACACTATCCTCGATCTATTTGGAATAGTGATCTCCCATGGATACAAAGGCCTCCACTGGTACTTTAGGTTTTGATCCTAAAAGGATCTGTCTTCCAAAGAAGAAAAACAAAGTGTGTTCAGTTTGTAACAACTCTACCTAGGAAGGAAATCTAAGCTAATTTAGACCTACTCTAAAAGGTGTCTTGTTTAAGTGCAAATTAATTTGATGTGAAAATAGATAAGTATGTTCATCCACTTGATAGAAATGTAAAGGAGATAAATTCCTTATTTGCTTAAGTTACAACCAATCAATTAAAATTAAGTGAATGCGATATTAAGTGCTTAAGCTCATTCAGGATTAACCTGTAACCGATATGTCAATTGAAAAATTAACATAGATTATAATTTACTGTGAATCATTTCCAGAAATAGATAAATATTTTAGTTGAAAAAATTGAATTAAAACATAATGCATACACAGATCAAACGTAAGGACAAATCCAGATTATAGATCTCTATACGAAATAATAATTGCAAAGAATTAAACAGTATAGATAACGATCTGATGTAAAAAACAATATTTATCAAAGAAATTTGATTAATGAACAAAAGATGATGCAAGAGAATAACATTACTGTATTAGTGAAATTCTGTAAAAAAATTACAAGCTTTGCATTAAACAGAGTATCTCTAGACTTCTTCAGTTGATTTATACCCCAAAAATGCTCATCCCTTTGCCTAAGAAAGATCTACCCCTTAAATAGTAATTTACAAAATAATACAAAGGATAAACTCCCCCTTAAACAGGGATTACAAAATCGGACTATTCTATTAAGTGATGAAATCTTGCCACTTGGCCCAAATTTCCATCAGTTCATCTATATCTGGATAATGAGGAGATTCGAGCCCCTGCTAGGCATCACATGTGAATCCTTCAATCTCATTTTTAACCAATTTATGCCACATACGAATACAAACATAGATCCTTCCCTCCATGGAGATAGGTTTCCTGATCAACCAATCCACGTCTTCAATATGGATATGCTCAATCCACGTGATCTTCTCTCTGACTTCATCACAATGGGCTTCGACCTGCTCAATCATTAATTTTCGGGGATTTGCCTTCTCAATGAGCCCCATTGCAGGGAAGGCCAATAAATCCATGAGATTGTTCGAGGCATACAATCTTCTTCTGCAATGGGCTTGAGCCTGGTTGATGGTATCGTCCACTATCTCAATGACGTTCTCCCAAGCCCACATGATAGTCCTGATCCTTCTGAATTTGAGACTGTCCAACTCAGGGATATCAGCTGGCTTATCTTCAATATACTTCTGCCAATGTATGATGTCTTCTACAGCTTTAGAAGCTTGTTTTGTTTTCTCTACATGTTGGCTCAAGGTGCTAGACATCTTCTCAAAGGCAACGTAAGTCTCATGAATTTCACCCAAGGTAGTAAATAGTTCAGCTAGAAGCTTATGATGCTCCTGGTTGACTTGATTAGCTAGGTCCTTGAACTCTTGCTGTGAAAACCTAGAAAACACAGAAGAGGCTGCACTTGCAGTTGCATCCTCAAGTTGTTTTTAAGTACATCCATTCTTTCCTCGTTGACATCATTTTTTGCTTCTGCATCATGTAGTTTAACTTGGAGAGAAGTATTCTGCAACTGTAGATCTTCCAACTTGTCTTCAAATATCTTCCTTAGATCTCGAACATAAACTTCATGCTCTTCATTAATTGTTGCCAATTTCTCTTCAAGCTTCTCCGGTTCTTCCTTTTTGAAGTCAATCTCCCTATTCAAGGTCTTGATTGAATCGAAATTTGCACCTGCAAATGCACCCAAAGCTGCAACTGTATCCAATGCTTCTGATTGGACATCATCAGACTGCATTGCCCATATTATTTGATTAGGAATGGGTGCCTCCAATCCTCCATGATACCTGCTTCTCTTATTTCCTTTCTTCATGACTTCCTTGGTTGCATTACTGTAAAAATAATCCCCTAGGGGAACAAGTATATCATCTTAAAAAGTAGCCACCATATCGGTAAATGATGTGGTCACATTTGTGGTTGTAATCAAAGCGAGTGTCTAGTCCATAGTAAGACTAGGAATGGGCATAGAAATCTGGGATGAGACTTGGGAAGAGGGGACAACTTCACTAGTTGATGGTATAGTGGTTGGTGAAGGAATGGAAGTGAGAAGTTCATGTGGTTAATCTTGAGTGTCAACAACTGATGGTGATGAAAGGGGAAAGGAATTTAAGGCATCAGTAACTGGTGGTAATGAAAGAGATGGAGGTAATTGCAAGGGAACAGTCGAAGACTGGATCTCTACAATGGTTGATGGGAAAATAGGGAGTGGAATTGTCAAAGCTGGAGGTGTAGAAGTGATAAAATTAGATGCATCAAACAACTGAGACATGGTTTTTGGTGGTGTCACCTCAGAAGTTATAACAAGAGAGAAACTTCTGCTGAGGAAAGTGATGTGGCTAAAGTTATTGCATCAAGAAAAGCAGAATCGTGAGACATATTCTCACCTGAAGTGAGTTCATCCACAGCTATTTTTTTCAGCAAATCTGTGACTGCCTGTGAAACTTCAGTGTTTTCTTCCAGTACAGGTACAGAAGAGATTACTTCATCCTCCCCATCACTCTCAATATTGAGAGTGGGGATCTGAGAGGGAGCAGTTATGAGCTTCTGTCTTTTTACTGGATTACTAACCACAATCACCTATACATCACTTATTGAGGTGGATGGATTGACCTCTTTGGTGTGCAACATTGAGGTCATTTGTGCTAGTTCTTTCTTCGCTTGCTGGGAAGCTTGCTTTAATACTTTATATTGTTCAGAAGTATTCATCTTTGGAGACTCCTCCATAAGTACTTTTCCTTTATCAGCATCAGAATAAGTCAACATGAGTGAAGCATTAACTTTTTGTGCCTCATTCTCTTCTCTTTCCATTCTTACCTGCTCAATCAAATTGAGTTCCAATTTCCTATAACTAAAAGCCTTATCTCTGAGCTCTTGCTGGTATAGAAAAATATGGTTCTGTTCATCCCTGATTTTAGCCCTTGCCAGGACTTCAGAATAAGTATTGACTCCCTGGTAGATCGAGTCATTAGGGACATTTTTAGGTACATAGCTCATCCTCATATGATTTTGATTGAAATGAGCATCTAGGAATCCTTTAGGATCATGTCTTCTTTTAGCAGCATATCCTAGTTTCAGGGAAGCAATTTTGTTACCCAATACTTGAGCCCAGGTGGAAGTAGGGATAACCAAAGGTCCAAGGTTCAAGGGGAATTTGGGCCATCCTTTCTTCTTGAGACCTAAAATTTTGGGATAAACCCCTTCTATTACAGTCTAATATGATACTTCTTCAATCAACAACTTATCTGGAACAATTATGGGCAGCATATGAACAACATTGCTTCCCCATATCCTGACATAGGAGAAAGATTCCCCTACATACCAATCCCCAATTGTGGCAATGAAAAGCTTGGCATTAGCTGAGAATGCTGGTGCATCTTCCTTAAATATCTTGAGATAAATGGAACCAAGGAAATGATCACAAATGTCATATAATAGAGATACATAGTTATCCTCCCACAGTACAGAATGATATATGTGAACACGAGGAGCAGCAAGAGTCCAATTGCATCCCATATTGGGATATTGAAACTCAACGCAAAAAACATCCATCACATAGGCTGAAAGAAAGAAAAGGGCCTTCTGTGTAGAAGGGTATTTCTGATACTTTTCAATTGTTGTTTTAAGCTCGATAGATAGAATAGAATCCCAAGGAAAAGATTCACCTGCCATTAAGACATGATGAGCCACAGGAGGCCATTCTGCTTTAAAAAATGAGCAATTGGGAAGGCCATACAACCGGGAAAGCATAGCTTCCAATAACGAGTAGGGTTCCTTAAACCATGAAACTGGGTATAAGTTGTCAGCCCTAGGCATAAAGCTGGCTGGTTTGTGCATCCAATATTTGAGCATTTCATTTAAATTGAACATAGTGTTAGCGGAATCCAGGAATGTAGTATTAAGGATTTGCACAGGTGGTCTAAGGGAAAATGCCCTAATAAATACCTCAGGATGGAACGTGGCTAATTGTGAACTCGTGTTGTCATTGAACGAGCGGTCTTTGGGGTTGGCATGCTCTACTATCCACTTAACTACATCGGTATATGGCAAGATAATAGGTTTGGCAGCAATTGCGTGGAGCTCAGAATGCATAATTTTCTTGTAGGCTTGGTGGTCATTCTCAATGTCTGATAGGTCATCATTGTTAAATATAGAGTAGATTTTAGACCTATCTACCTGGCAGGCTTCAGTGATCTTCCCACTGGTGTCTGAGAAGATGCCAAAATTTGGGTCCTTTCTCAACTGGTGTTTCTTGGTTGTCTTAGAACGTGTGTTGCACGACATGTTTGCAAACTGGAGAAATTCTGACGAATGAATAAAAAACAATAAAAAACAATCCCAAAATAATCAAAACTATAAATAACTGAATAAAGGAAAAGATAAAACCAACCTGCTTCAGCTGCAAATGGCGAGCAAGGAAGCTCTGGTAAAAAATTCACAGTAAAATTCAAGAAGCAAGGTAATTTTCCAAATTCGAAAATGATAGAGAAAAAATAAGAAAAATGACCTAATTAATGATTTGAACGGGTAAAATATGAGTCGTCATATCAAAACCAATCAACGACTGAGATCGATTCCTGAGATTTGCGAAAGATAAATTGCGGGAGCCAATTTTGCAGATATGTACATTCTTCTTGCAATCCGCAATCCGTAATCGCGGGTTACGGGTTGCGGGATCGAAACCGCATTTATTAAATCAGAAGATATTTCAGCAATCAGCAAATTTGGGTTGTGGGTTGCGGGAATGCAAAGTTCAAAAATTTATTCAACAACTTCCCGCAATCCACAATTGCGGGTTGCGGCTTGCGGAAACAAGCAATGCATTTTATTATTCAAACCACTTTCCGCAATCCGCAATCCATAATTGCGGGTTGCGGAAAGAAAAGTTCAACAAACATATTTACACAGTCTTCCCGCAATCTGCAACTTGTGAGTTGCGAGATGCTAAAATCTCAAAAAGGAAAAACAAGCTCCCGTAATCCGCAATTGCGGGATTGCGGGATGAAAAATGACTTTCTGATAGAAATCAAAGCTTCTCGGAACTTTAGAAAAACAGTCAAAAACCTAAAAATTTTCAGAGGAAAAACTCTCATTAAATCAAAACAATGCAAAGGCATAAAATCATAATAAACATGATGAAAAATCCCATAATGATAAAGGAATATAAATCATTACCTTGGCACTAAAAACTTTGGGGCTCCCATGTTCCATTAGAACATGGGATCTATTGTACCTATAACACTGCCGTGATACATGCTTTAAAGATGTGGCACCATCATCTAATTGGTAGAAAGTTTTCATTAATGACAGATAATAAGGGTCTAAAATATTTATTGGATCAACCAAATTTGAATGCAAGGCAAGCTAGGTGGTTAGCTTTCCTTAGCGAATATGATTTCGATATTTAGCATATTAAAAGTAAGGAAAATAAAGTAGTTGATGCTTTGAGCATAAATGCGAAAGTGAATTTTATGGCATCAATCAACACTTATAAAACATATTTAGAAAATCAGCTTGAAGGAGTAAAATTGGATGAAAATTATCAGAAATTACAAGAAAAGGTTGTTGAAAATAATTTTGAAAATTTAATAACAGATTACAGTTTGAATGAATAGGGTCTAGTACTGTATAAAATAGACTGTATGTGCCTAATGTACCTGATATTAAGTTGTTGATTTTAAATGAAGTACATAAAAGTCCTTATTAGGGACACCCTAGTTACCAAAAGACGATAACAAGTTTAAGAAAGGATTACTTTTGGCCAAATATGAAAAATGAGGTGGCTAAATACATAGCTAGGTGCTCTGAATGTTAGCAAATTAAAGCTGAGCATCAACACCCAGCTGGCCTATTACAACCATTTCCAATTCCAGAATGGAAGTGGGAAGTTATCAGCATTGATTTTATAACTGGTTTGTCTAATAATCAAAAGCATAATGATTCAATAATGGTAGTTGTGGATAAGCTTAGTAAAGCAGCTCATTTTATTCCCATTAAAACTACTTTTAAAGTTGCTAACATTGCTGATGTGTTTATGAAGCTAGTTTTTCGTTTGCATGGAATTCCTAAGGTAATCATTTCTGATCAAGATTCTAAATTCACTGGAAATTTCTAGAAGTCACTATTTAAAGGTTTAGATACCTAGTTAAATTTCAGCACATCTTTTCACCCACAAACTAATGGACAAACTGAAAGGGAAAAACATATTTTAGAAGACATGTTAAGAATGTATGTTAAATATCAGCCAACTAAGTGGGAGGACTACTTGCACTTAGTTGAATTTTCTTATAATAATCACTATCAAGCTTTTGCTAAACTTAGTCCATTTGAAATTCTGTATGGTAGAAAGTGTAATACTCCTATCTCTTGGAGTAATTCCATTGACAGATTAATGCTAGGACTAGATTTGTTAAAATGGATGGAACTAATAGTGAAGCAGGTAAAAGGCAATTTAAAAATTTCAGAAGACAGACAAAAGAGTTATGCTGATTTGAAACGAACTGAGAAAGAATTTCAAGTAGGTGAGCATGTTTTTGTCAAGGTAAAACCCAAGAAAAACTCTTTTAAACTTGGGATTTGTGCTAAGTTAGCACCCAGGTATTGTGGACCATTTGAATTCTTATCAAGAATTGGACTAGTTGCATATCAGTTAGCCTTACCACCTAATCTGAAAATACATAATGTATTTCATATCTGTATTTTGAAAAAGTACATGCATGATGCTACTCATGTAATTGATTGGAATGACATACAGGTGGAACCAAAAGGTTATTTTCAGGTGGAACTGGATTGTATCCTCGACAGGAGGGAAAATTTGCTCTGGAATCGTACCATTGGACAGGTAAAGGTGCAATGGAAGCACCTTAGTCCAGATGAAACAACCTGGGAATTGGAAAGTCATATGTGGGCAACATATCCAATTATGTGCCGGGAAGACTCCGATCAAGATTAAGCAACATCAAGAATGATGTTGAACTTAAGAGGGGGTGTTTGTAACCTACCTAGTACTTGAAACATTTTATGTTTGTGGAAAAACATTACTTTAACTTTTATTGTAAAGTTTTGTATTAAATTACCAAGAAAGGTCAAGTATGATTGTAAATGAATAATATTATTATTTAAATAAATTAAATAGGAGACACTCACCGAAAGGGACTGTTGAAGAGTGTTCATTGGCCCACTAGGAGGAATGGAATTTGGTGTAGAAGGAAATGGACAAGTGGCAGCATTTGAACTCAACTACTAGTTGTTGTTATGGGACAATGTAATGTCCCTTGTCAGGAATTTTATTAAAATGACAATTTTTCACTTTTTTCCCTAGTTTGACCTTTGACTAGTTTTGAGCTCTAGGTCCCCAAATTGCTCCAATTGCTCCCAAATATTCTGAGAATTTATATGGATGATGTTAGAACATAAATATGTATTTTAGGGATTCTTTTGGACCTTTAAAATACTTCTGCAAATCCTCTTTCAATTTTGGCCAATGTAGGGAACTTTACTAGTAATTTCCCTTTGACTAGTATTGGTCTCTAGGTCTCCATTTGACTCTAAATGCCTTAAAATATTCAAGGAGGTTGTATGAATGATATTAGGACTTGAATATGATGTTCAGAGATGATATATGGCCACCAAAATACCTCTGCAAAATCTCTTAAGATTCTGGACCAAGTATTCAATTTTACTAGTAATTTGGGGTTCAAATCTCCCTAGGGTTAGTACTGAAAATGGCTTCCCAAATGCCTCCAAACCCACTCAAATTTTTGAACAGAGGTAGGTAATGTATTAAGGATGTTATTAAGGTCTCATGTGCACCATTAATTGATTATTATATCTGTTCCAACCCTCTCCCATTCAACTGCAAAAATCACCAATTCGACCCTTGGGGAAATGGCACTATTTCTTCTCCCAATGCAATTAAATTGAGTAAAAATACTTCAAATGCTCAAGTATAGTACATAAAACTTGTAAAATACATCCATGTAAGTCCATTAATAACAAATGCATCATAGAATCATCCATTCATTTGAAATCATCATCAATACATGGGTTCACAACAAGGTAGTGGGGAAATGGCATTGTTCTTCCATTAAAAATGAGATTTATAAATTTCTACTTGGAATTTCGACCTAAAATTTTTTGGAGATGAATAAAAGAGTATTAAATTCATATTAAAAAAGAAACGGGGCATGAGAATCTCCCCCAAAGAGTACAATAGCTCACCAAAAATGCCCTCCCTCAAGGATCAAGAATATGCAATAAAAAATGGAAATGGTTGAGAGAATGTGCTGCAATAGAATAAACCATGAGCTTCCCTGTAGCTTACAACTGCAAATAAATACTCCATTAGAGCTCCAAATGAAAGTTCTAAATGGCCTTTCCAATTACCAACTTGGATGAGAATCTTTCACCCTCGAAATTGGCTAAGGCAAGAAACTAGTCATACACTAGCTCTCCCTCTACACAAATGCAATTGCAAATTCTACAAATGATCAAAAGCTGGTTTCATTCTTTTTTATTGACATTTATAAAGTTCTAATGTCCTCCATGGGTTGAATTCCTTCCAAGAGACTCATGCCAACTCAAGTTGGGAAGAGATTCCAAAGAACGCCACTTGTACAACAATTCCTAGTCTCCCACTTCCACCAAATCACATGTGGAAGCATCTTAGATTCCCTAACACCCTTGAGCACCCTCTTGGAGTCTATTTTTAGCCCTAACATGTCATATATGTCATATTTCATCCTTCAGGTCTGATTTGTGTCATAGGTGTCATAGCATCTTCATCATTGTTGTCATAGAGCTAGGGAATCTAGCCCAAGTGTCTCACTAACTCCAAATTGCCTCTTCCTCTTCCATGGGAGTTACTCTTCCTCTATATTTCGACCTCATTGACTCATGCAAAGTATTATTGACCTTATAACTCATCCCAAGAACATTAGGCTTCCCATGGATTCGAAATTGCAAGAAGAGGATGCCATGTGGCACATAAATTCTAGCTTGTGTGGGTTCCACTTCGTCCATGTGTCTTCATGATCAAATGACACTTTGATTTTCACCTGTATATATTTATTTATCTCCTTTATTAAATATTTATTCCATCCTAATGTTCCAACATCATTTATTATCCTCATTATTCCAAATCCCAAAGCTTCCACCGCAAACCTAGGAAACTAGTAATTTTCCTCCTTGGAAATTATTTGACCTTTAACATCAATTTGACAAACACTAATGAATATGGACATTGTTATTAGGCCATTTTGACCCATTGCCAATTTTGGGGCATGACATACAAATACCCTAAAAATGTGGTCATGTTCCCCAAGGATGGTGGAACTGAGTTGATGGCTCATTGAATGCAAACTAACCACTAAAGACCTAGGCAATATTTATATAGCCATCGAATTTGAGCAGGAGCTCAAATATTCTTTGACGAGAGAACTTCCTTGTGGTGTTATAACTGAGCCCACAAGAGATTCGATGAGGGGATGCTAAGTATTGAGTTGCAGAGTAAGACTATCTTATTCCTGCTGAGTTCATAGGTAGAACTCTGTATGCAAGTCTTCAGGATTGCTGAAGTACATATGAGTGATTTGTATCCATGTCTTCTTGATTGCTGAAGTACAATTTGAATGTCTTTCTTCTACACGATTCTTCTTCCTGGTGGTTCAGTGAATAGGCTCGGGGGTCCAAAAGCAAGTGATCTTGGCTGCTTTCTGGAGAAGGTTGGGAGGAGCGGTATTCTTTGGGTGTTTGTCCACCCTATCATTTTATCAGGTTCTACTTTGCTTATGTTATTTACTTTTAAAATTTTTAACCTACTTCTGCAACTGTATCCAAATGTTATTATAAGTTTTCTTTTCAGATGTATCTTAAATATCAGTTAGATTAGATATGATAGATTTCCTATGTTCTTTCTGTACATGGATTGAATGAATAGATTAGAATGAATGAGTGTAAATGTCTTCCTGTATTTTTTCTTTCACCCCAAGGTGATGTACTCTAGTACAGGACGGGTTTAATTAACATAGAGTAGATATGATTTCCATAATATGATGAGAATAATGATCTTTTACTTTCATACTAAGTATTGATGTATTATAAATTCCTTACTATAATATGCATAACTTAATACTTCCAGAGGCTATCTCTGTTTACATTTAAATATTAAATTTCATTAGAAACCAAGTATTACAGAACAAAAGATAATATTGTAAATATTGTCATCTTAATATTTACATATGCAGTATATATGCTTGGTAATTCATCAACTCAAAACAAAGTTTATTTTCAGTCAAAACATAATCTGTTATTACAGAGAACTATATTACAAACCCTAGAATTGTAAACATCACAATTTAGGATTAACATTCATAGTCTAGAATAAACATTATATACTACATAGTATTAATACAAGTACTTTTAGCAGAGTTTTATATATGTATACATGAGCATCGAAAAAAATTTCAACATAAACTAGTAAGTATGTTTAGATCATATCTCAAACCCTTGTCAACTCTATAGATCATAATATATCCTGAAAACTTACAGGAATCCATCCTTTGAATAAACAAGTATAGTTAACAAGCTCATCTCTACTATATCAAATTACAATTTTAATTCCTAAACAAACCCTATAAAAGTAATCTTTCATAAAACAGGATATTATATATTCCGAATCGAAACATAGTTCTGAGAAAAACATATACGAATAACATTCACAACTGCTAAAATACATTTAGGGTTCGTACTGAATATCTCTATAAAAGATTAAAACAAATTATATGCATTCACATCTCAGTATCGAATGTACCGAGGTCAAACATTGAAACATATTAATCTTTCAAATAAGTCGTAAGACTGTAGCAACAATCCAATCATTTTCCAGAACTAATAACTCCGTAAATAAGTTAATAATACAACACGGTCCAAGCAGCAAGACGGGATAATACATATAGAAAAGGTAGGAGGCTCGTAAGGGTTCACCCCGAACTCTTAATGTGATTACCATTTCAATACAATCCAGGTTATCGAATTGAATACAGGCATCTGTATAAACGTTTAAACATAATTAACATCCTAAATATTTCGAAGTAGAATGCATCTAGGGTTAATCTCGATGGCATCTTTTAGATGCATTGATTCTCTTTTCTATTAAAAAAGTTAAACAACAGAACGTTGTATTTAATAAGCCACGGGTTCGAGCCTCGATAGAGGGCACGCCCAAGCATAATCCTTACAACAAAAATTTTATAACCACAACAACACTAATTACATGACAAATTAGGGTTAAACTATGTAGAATGCATTTCATAACCGAAAAACAACTAGAGGCACAATTTATTTTTATATCGAAGCTATGAGGTCGGGCTGGGTCCGCACAGCCAAATACATATCAACATTAATATAGATTGACAGGAAAGCCGAGACCATATTTTAACATAGGAACTCAAAACAAGTAATGAAACCAGTGAAACATTGTATTTCCATAAAAGAAAGTGTTACATTCACAGTCACACTTCTCACTGAGATTGAGGGTCTCCATTCTAGTAAACCATGTATCAAAACCCTTCTTAAAACTTTGATAGACGAAACCCCAACCCGAGTTTATGCCAACATAAATATCTATCACAACAATTCTACCCTATGCGGTCTCATGGACCACTGAACAAATGATTATACACTAGAGAATAGAAACGAAAGAACAAACAAACCAAACATTTTGTTGATAGAGGAACAATCTGGGATGGACCCGAGGCTTACTGTGGTCTCACAACCACTAGGGTCTGTTCCCTTCTCTCTTTTAGCCATCACCAAGGAACGCAACTATTGGCCCTGCCATCACAACTGAGATGAGTTTAAAAGATGAATGATTTTAATGGTTGAAGCAAAATCACAAACTATAAGAAAAGGGGGCATTTAATGTTATATAAGTTACCTTCGTAGGATTTGAACTCGTGCCGAGAAGAAAACCAAACATTGGAACTCCATTGCACGATGGAAACACCATAAACTCACACGACCCAGCGCTAATAGTATCAAACTACCTCAGCGACTGGTCTTGTGTTTTCACAAACAACCATGGCTGCCGAGAGAAGGTCATCCTTCCACCAAAGCGTAGGAACAAACCATTTTGGAAAAATATCAAACCCCAAAGCATAGTGATAGGGTTTTGTTGAAATGGACAGTATTAACTCACTTCACATGATTGCAATAAATTCTTGACCTGTCATCAACTAGTTCCAAAATTTATACCCACAATCTATAGTTCTTGTTTGCAAATTGCTCGTCGCAGACCATGATCATAATATTGGATAGAAGCCACCACCTTTGGCATAGTTTAGGAACTTTAAAGTTATTTTACCATTGAGCTTGGTTATGAACCATCGACCATATACTTTTTTATCGAACCTTGGATACAAACGCTTATGCCATAAAAGTTTAACATAAGATTAATTATCAAAACCTTACTAGGTTAAAAACAAAACCTGTAACCTGGACAAGTAAATGGAAACATGCATTAGATTTAAGCGAAGTAAGCCTCATGTTAGTCCCTGTATTCACTTGTCAATGAAAGAAGTTAAATAATCAAATGTCAAAGAATGTCCGTAATAGACATAATTATGGTAGGTTAAATATCAAACATTTACGACATAATTATTAAGTGTCCATTTCTACCGCATAGAAATCATTGTACCTAATAACAAAAAATATCATTGGATGATAATAAATATACGACTGATTTCATAAATACTTACAACAATACAAAGGGATCAAAGTACTACTACCATACCTTAAGGATAAAAGAAAAAGACGACAAATTGATGATTATAGAAATAACATTGTCAAAGACATAAGTCCTTTAGACATTATTGATCTCCGCAAAAAATATCGCCATAAATCTAGACAATATGATAGTTAATTCCAGCTTAGGATTAACTATCCACCTAGATGTTGTCAGAACACTTTCATTAATTGATGACGGTTGTAAACCAATAAATGTCACAACTTAAGAGTTTAGTTAAGTAATAAACAAAGAAAATAAACATAAACATTTTTACTTCTGCATAGCATTAAATTGTAAATATAACTGCTTAGAAATTTTTTAAATTTTTGGTGAAATTTGGGGATGTTACACTTCATGTGCTAAATCTGCTCATGCAGCTTCTCAGATCAAACCTACATAGAGGGAACCAATGAATACTTGGGATAGCACCTACCTGAACCATGCCCTCAACCATTGGCTCTCTCATCCTTCTTATTTTTCTTCGACCCATATCCACCCATCCTAGTACCTTCATCAATATTCTTCCCTTTTAACTTGTAGATTCTTTACCCTTTGGGGAGGGTTTCACCCCTCGCCCATCCCCTGCATCCCTTTCTCCATCTTGTTTCCTCAGTCAACTCCTGTTCAGCTATCGATAAATGAACTATTATTGACAAGAATTTTGACTAACAAGAAATTTAATGAAGGAACTTTGATCAATAGGAACTTTGAAGGATTACATTACACTGAACAAGATCACAATGAATTATAAAATACACAATACAAAGGATTGGGGATTTTTTTCTCATCATTATAGAGCTAATTACTTCTTTTGAAGACTTGTATATTCATTTAAGTACACTTATAATGAGTCCAAGCTGGGAATATTATGAATAAACTGTGAAAGATAGGTTACCACCATATGATCACAAAGGATTGATAAACAAAAAATCCCATCGAACATTTAGATCTACCATATATCAATATGGGATATTGTTGGAAAATATTGTTATATTACAATTTTATTAGGGTACAATAATATTTGAGGGTCGAATACTCATTTTGAACTCTGTAGTAGCTCCTCGTGAACTTATGGCAATGTAATATGCATTGATTTGTTTACTTCAACCATCAATTATTAGTAATTTATTCACCTTATAATCAACCCAATTTTAGGCATATTCTAATAGTTTACAACTGAGCACCCTCATCAACAAAGTTTCTCTTGTAGATGATAATTAATTAATCCCTTCCCATACCATCATTCAACTGTCATGCAAATATTGCAAGGGATTTCTTTATGATGTTCCAGGGACCTTAAAGGAGTACAATATTCAGGTAAGGTCATTTTATAATGCAATGTAAGTGCACTTGTTTTAGATGTGTTTATTTCGTATATTTTCCTTATTATACTATCCTGTAGCTACCATATGTACGTCTCTCTACAAATCCCAAAGGAATCTATAAGGTGGATTTATTTTTCTTGCAACTAATTGAAGGGAGGTAATAGACCCACAAAAGAAAATTTATATTTTTCAATGCCTACAATAACAAATTTTTGTGCCTTATGAGTAATGATTGTTGATTGTGGTCATGATACAAAGTAGTTGGTTGCATCTCAAATAAAGTCATCTGGAAGGTGTTAATGCAAATTTCTACTTGATGTATAACTGGTGTTAAAGATGCTTGATATCTTCATTTTCTCAGTATACTAATTTTTCTTTACATTTATGTTTAGTTTATGTGATTTTTTTATGAATTTAGCAATTCTTCTCATACTTTTGCTTTCATGGATCAATTCTCTCCTAGAATTTTAATTATTTAGATCTAGCAATGATATTGTCATGTTAGTAATCAAGATTTTCAACTAGTTATTCTTCTTTATTTTTTGTTGTTTGATATCAAAAGGCATGTAATAGGTGATATCCATGGGGAAGTTTACATATTCCTTTTAATTGATGGACTAGATATTTCACTATGAGCAATCATGCACGAAGCCAAAAAATAGAGAGTGTTAAGAATATGTGGGTTCGTTAAGTGGGGATATGTCTTAAGAATCCTCTTCTTGAAGTTGCAGTATTTGCTATTAATATTAATGCTTCATGTCCAATAACTCCTTCCATATTTAGAATTTATACAAAGCTAAGGTATTTCCCTTTATGACTAGTTTGGAATCAAGGATTTGGTCATCATTGAATGAATAGGAACATGGGTCCCCTAAGCTTATTTGATTCATATGTAAGTTTTTATGCAATGGGTTTTATATTATCCTTAGAGAATTATTACAGAATTAGGATGAAGAATCTACAACTGTACCCTTTTATTTCTAGATAGTTTGCAGTACCACTAATAGAGTTTGAAACACCTACTTGGTGTCTAAACTTGTTACTATACCCATCCTTCTCAAGCTAACTAGTTAAAATGAAATTTTTGGTTGAACATGTGATAGTTTCTTGACTTATGTCTATTTTTTGTGAAATTTTTTAGTCTAGTGCATGCTTTATAGTAAATTGATTCAATTATATTCTTAAGATTCCAATTGTTTTATCAAATAAATGTTCTCTTTGTTTGAAATTCTACATAGATGCAATTTTTTTCATTTTACTTAAATGAATCTCCCAACCAATCATAATACCAGAAAAAATTCCTAGCATCCATACAATTTAAGTATTAAGAGTTTTTTTTTTCAATCCAACATATGATATATCATTTTTGGGATTATTTGTGTAGTGTAATCCATTAATCTATGACCCATATTCCATGAGTATAGTCACAACTGACCAAATTTCATGCTTTTGATTAGTCCACTTAGCACTCATGGCATTGGGTGATTCTCATAGGGGTAAAGAACTGTGATTCAAACTAGCTAAATGAATCACATAACATCAATCATCACTTCTAGGGATTGCACCTAGTAACCAAGAATTCTCAGGAGGTCACCCATACCAATACTCCTCTAGCTCAAGCACGCTTAACTATGGATTTTTCCCCACAATAAAGACCAACTTTCTACCCTACTTTGAAAACCTTAGCAAGTATTGTGCATTATGAACTATTCAGTTAGAGATATGTTGACTTTTTCTTATTTAAATATTGAGGGGTTTTCACAGTCCAACATATAATATATCATTATTATTTTTCCTTGGAATACATACATATTGAAACTTTGTCAACATAGGGATCAAGGCCATTACAATGTCACTATCGAGATTTGAACTCGGGTGGGGAAGATAATAAGGTTCCTCCAAACCACCCAAGCTATACCCAATTGACTAATGATAAGTAAAACATGGAATAATGCATACTTGTATTAAAGTGAAATTGGGAAAATATAGAGAACACATTATGATACATTATGATACATTATGAACATGTGTAATTTGTAGAACAAACCAAAGAGGCTATTTAGGGAAACTCTACAGTCCATAAAATGGTTAAATGTTTTGGGAGGAATCACCCAATACCTATCATTATCCCACAATATAATCACACTTACAACTCCACTGAATCCAATCACCAATCCAAACCCCAATGCAGTCCATGAGATATGTTCATCTACACGACTTAGCCATCCTTGTCCTTTACTAATACTAGACCCTTCCTTTGTTCTATTTGTTTTGTGTTTCCTTGCATAGTAATAAGTGATATTCGTATAAGCATTTGTTTTCTTCAAATGAAGTATCCTTGAAAGTGTCAAAATTCCCTATAAAATTACCTAGGTATGATGTCAAACATGTGGCATACATCCATGCAAAACTTCCCCAATGATGATTAAATATTTATCTTGACTAAAGAGAGATTCAAACAATTGATCCATGCAAAACTTCTCCAATAATGATTAAATATCTATCTTGATTAAAGATTAATTCAAACAATTGATTGATTCTCACAAAATAGTTAGTAGAATCTTTCTCCTTATACTAAAAACTAATCAATTTATTGTCGGGCTAGATAGTAGGAATGTATTAATCTTTACAGACTCATTAGTTGTCATTGATCTCTAGAATCAAAGGGCTCTTCAAGCATGGAAGAGGTGGGTGTATTGATTTTGAAAGGATGGCGATTCTTTATAAAGGTGAGATTTATCATTGTTTGGCTTTCAATTTGTTTGGATTATTCTTATTTCACTATTTGATTGGTCTTGGTATTGCCTTTTTTTCCCATTAATGACTTTGGCAACCTTGGTATCATGGCCATTCTTATCTTTCAAGGCCCTTATTTTGGTTTTGACATGATTGAACATACCTTGTGCCTTGGATACATTATAGCCAATCATTACCCATATTAATTATAGTGCTCATTGGTAATCAATTTGAGGCTCAATTGATAAGGAAACCTAAAGTGGAAGATCGATTTCGAGAATTAGAGATTGGAGAAATTTTCATTCGACCTTGACATGCACTATAACATGATATCGTATTTTCTTGAAGTTCTTAATTCTTGGTAGATCAACCCTTATATTCAATTGGTTTGGTCAACCATTCCCTTGCAGAATAAGCCAGAATTTAGAAAACCCTTGGAGCTTATGATGCTAAAGAAACAATCCAACTTCCATAAGGTATTTGGGTGAATGAAGAGGAAGTCATGAAGGAATCCCACATTGGAGATGATTTCATTTAAAATGTTTAGATTTTTATATGTATTGTCAAAGTCATATTTTGTCTGGACACTTTGTAAGAATTTATAATTGCAAATATTATAGGAAGCAAGCAAAAAGTAAACTAAGTGTCCATTATGTAGTATCAAAGGATGTAATTTAGATAATTGCACTTGCATTCTATATGTCTCTTGGAACTTTAATATGTGTGATCTTCCTTTATTATTTAAAACATTTATAAAGAAAGGAGATGACTGCAAATTATTATCAAAACAAAAATTTAACTAGTTTTTTAAATAAAAAAATATTTATGAATTTAAATTGTTTTTTTATAATAAAATTGGAAATTTTAAATCTCCTAACACAATATCTTTATTATTTTGTAACTCTTTATTGAAAAAATCAACATTTTATATATTAATATAAACATTTTATATATCAATATAAACATTATTCATTTTTATTTAAGAAAAGCAAATAAATTTGACATAGAAAAAACTCTTACAACAAATTTAAATTATATTTATAATACTTTTATTAAAAAAAAAAAGATAAATTCAAATTTTATTTATAAATATGGAGATAGCCTTACCTTTTGTTACAACAAAATTTAAAGAGAAGACCAAACACATATGTGGTGGATAAATTAAAAGATACATGGAGTGGTGAATAGCATTGGTAGTTGAAAATGACAAAAGTACGATGAAGATAATAGAGATATAGTTGATATAGCAAAGAAAAGATGGAACCTCCCATATACTATATATAAATAGATGATGATGATGATGATGATGATGATGATGATGATGATGATGATGATGATGATGATGATGATGATGATGATGATGATGATGATGATGATGATGATGATGATGATGATGATGATGATGATGATGATGATGATGATGATGATGATGATGATGATGTCAAATCATGAGAGGTTATTTAAATGCAATTTGTTCAATTCTTACTCTCCTCTCGGTTACAGATTAACACAGCTCTTTATGAAAGCAACAACCCCTAAATATATTATTACTAGAGCTCACAAAGCCAGGTTTATTTTTAATTATATTTATGATATTTATTATTGGAGCGTAATATAGTAATGGGTTGATGATATTTATTATTTGAGTTTTGTATTAATAATTTTAAAAACTATTATGTTTTTAAATGTTTTTTAATAATTTTATATTAAATTTAATATTTTCAAAATGAAATTGATTTATTAAATATTTTAAAATTGAATTTCTTATTTTATGATTGGTTAAAACCATGATTTGACAATAAATTGACTAATTATCCCTGTGTGGCATGTGAAAGTTTGAAAAATAAAAAATAAAATTCCAAAATTGAAAAAAAACATCTACTTGCAATTTGGCTTTCGTACATCATGTTTTATTAATGAAAGAATAATAAATAATCCATTTTTTGTGTGAGTCTCCCTACATCTCCTACTTCCGAAATACTCTAAGCATTTATGGATTTAAAACTGTCAACGACGAAGACGAGGAACGTATGATTATCGTGTCCAGTGGAGCACAATAATTGGCATGACGTACAACAACATAGATGTGGTGGAGTACAATAATTAGCAAGCGCAACAGCATAATTTTTTTTTAATTTGAGGACTTTTGTGTGGAAAAAAAAAAAACTCTATACAAATCACTATAAAATAAACTTCTTACCAATAAATTTAATAACATTATTAATCTTTTTTAAAGCCTAATTAGTTAATTTAATAATCTATTTATTTCTTTTTTATTTTTTCCACTTCTAAACCATATTTTTATTTACTAATTTATTATTAATATAAATGATTTTTTGGTTAATGTAATTTATTTGTAAACTAATTTGATTAGTATTTATTTTTCCATATTTGTACCTATTGTCAATTTTAATTTATTATACCTAAAGTAAATTGTGTTTTCTATACAAGACTGAAAATTGAAATTTGGGTCATCTGTTAATCTCATGTATTTTGCAATATCTAAAGTGATTATTTATTTGCATGTTTGAACCGCTATAATAACAATTTATTAATAACCTACAAATAGCTATAATTTTGAACTATACATCCTTACCACACAACTAGTTTTTTTCTCATAACTTTTTTTATTATCAAGGTAAAGAATTTTATTTATTTGTAAGTTAGTTTTATTCTTATTTTATTCTTTTTAGAGGGCAGCTTAGAAGCAGCTTTGTTGCTAATTTCATTTGTTTATTTATGTATTTTTATTTATTATTATTAGTCCCTGTTGTAGAAAGAGACTATATGTTCAGTCTTGCTTTAATATTAGTTTTTGGTATAGTTTGTGCAAAATATGATTTAGTTGCATTTATTTACATAATTTATATTCCTATAATTTATATTCATACGTGTCGCATATTAATTGGATTATAAAACTTGATAAGACTAATTTGATCATTGTTCACTATTACATAAAAATAAAAAATAAACAAAAATACTTGAAACCTTACAAATATTACAAATTATAATAGTGTGGTGTTAAATGTTAATTATGTCTATTATTTGTTTTCCTCACAACACGCAATATAATATACAGTGAGCAATATATTGAGCATATTTAATGATGATTTGTTTTCCTAACAACATGCAATATACAATGAGCAAGATCATGAGCATAGATTCACTCAATATACAGTGAGCAATATCCTGAGCATAGATTCACACAATATACAGTGAGCAATATCCTGAGCATAGATTCGATGCAGATTTGTTTACTTGTAGACTTACCTTGACTTGAAAATCGAGAATAAACCTAATCATATTAATCCATCCATCAGTCTGTAGATGATATTATGTTTGGTTACAGTGGATACGTGCCTTCCTGGGCCTTCATCCTTCTGCATGTTGCTCCATATGTTGCAGTTTGCACCCTCCACTACACGGATTTCAATATGTGGCGTTATTGTGGTGTCCTAGCATTCCATTCTCAATGGCTACAGACCCAAAGCAACAGCTACTGTAGGACTTGTCCAATGGGAAGGAGTTGTGCAAGAGCTTCAATTTGGATGAGATTGTGGCCTATGATGTTGCGGTGCAGGATGTCATCCTCACAGGAGAAGAAAACCAAAAATTTTAGGACTCGTTGCTCCTCGATGTAACATCGCTCAGCCTCAGCCTCGAAACTGCTAGAAAGCACTAGCATACAAACCAAGAAAGATAAGATCTTAACGTATTTGATAATCATCCGAGAGTGTTCACTGTTGATCCAACCACAAGAGGGTGAGTGCACCTAGACAAAGGACAACCATTTGCTAGGCAAGTTCAAGATGAGTGGCATCCCTCTTGCACTCGGCTCTATTTTAGCATTATTCTCATTTATGTGTGTATTCTCAATGTTACCCGAGCTATGCGAGAGAGACAAAATGGAAGCTACCAAATTTGGACAGACTCTCGGCAACCTGCTACCTAAGGAATATTGAGCTATATATGGGCAATCGCAGTTATGAACAGTGATGGAATTTGACGGGCAAAATGGCCGTTATGAGGTATTTTGGCCGTCAAATATGGTTTAAAATTTTAGTTAACCATCTTTTGTGAAGGGTGATAAAATTTTTAAAACATATTTTTGAAGGGCAATAAAATTTCTAAACCATCATTATACTACTACTATTTTTGAAGGACAACAAAATTCCTAAAATGTTATTATATTACTAACTTAATACTAGTATTAATATATTTATGTTATTTAAATTATACTTTCTAAATTCCAACTTAGAAAGCATGTATATTCATTAAATAAATAGAAACATCTATTAAATTAAAATTATTTCCATGTGCAAATTACATTGGTTTGTTAATCTATACTTTCTAAATTCCAACTTCCAAAGAATATATTTATTAAAGAAATATAAACATCTATTAAATTATAATTATTTCCATGCCTTTCCATTTGCAAGTTGCATTGATTTTTCCTAAAAACATGAAAACTCATATTTTTTATTTTTTATTAGTGCAATGGGCATCTCCAATCTACAAATTTCAGTGCTCAATGCTCATTGATTATATTAGCATGCTGCAACAACTTTGGGAGTTGGAAGTTGGGATTTGGGGGACCTTGGAGACAAAGGTTGAGAGTTATTTGCATTATAGAGGTAATTCTTGCACTATTTTTTTGCTTGTGTATTTAGTCATTTATCCCATAATTTCAATAATCTATTTAGATTTGGACTCAAAGAGTATTGGTTAATGCTCCAACTCCCATTGAAATTGAAATGAACATCTCTTATATTTTTCTCATGGTTCAATTTCAGTGAAGGATGCAGAATTTAAATGAAGGCAAGTACTAAATAAGAGGTTGAGAGACATGAAATCCGTGTGCAACATTTAGAATGAAAATTGCCTGTGCAGTTTGTAGAATAAAGGATACATTAAAAAAAGCATATAGAGCTATATTTTGTAGAGTCTTGCATTCATTATTTATAACGATTCGATTTATAGAGTCTTGCATTCATTATTTATAACGATTTGATTTACATAGGCTTGCATATTGATTCAATTCAAATATAATGTAACTCTTACCTCCATTTTATGATAACAATTTTGCAAACAAAAATAATTATGTGATATTTGTTTTGTTTTTATATGTATAATTGTGCGAAATTATAAAACCAATTTTTGTTTATTTATGCTTCATTATTGATTTATTTTTTCCTATTAGGAAGTGTATTCATATTTTTTTTTAAGTTATCTTTTTTATATATTATTAATTTAGTACATAAATTCTAAATAAAATGAATGTGAATCAAATTAATGGATAGTGATACATATTAATAATGATTATTTTAATTTTAATATAAAAAAGTCAAGAAAAAAAATCAACGAAATTCAATTATTGAAGAATAATTTTTTGGGAAAACTTCAATATTGAATGGTAAAATTTTAAGCAAAATGTTTCTCGGCAAATAATATAAAAACCCAAAACTTAAAAAAAAAAAATCCAACGAATAGAATGAAAACCAAATTCCAACACTCATCATGAATAGATGACAAAGGATTGCTTGCCAATCTTGTTTCTTTAAGTCTTACAAGTTCAAACATCAAACTACGAAATGTCGATTTTCATTTAGCATTAACATTTTTATCTAACTGAATTCTACTATAATGGGAGTGAATTTTCTTATGCTTTTGCTGGATTATTGAATATTAAGTTTTCTCTTCTTCTTTTTTGTTCTCAAGGAAACAACAACCTTATTCTTTTCCAGGTTCTGGTGGAAAGATCAATATGTACATTAATGATAATTTTAATGGTGGACTTTTCTCTGTGCATATTTTGGTCGAATTCAAAGGCTCATTGCCCTTCTGGCTCTGGCTCACCCAGAATCCCATTGCAGAATTCTTGAAAGAAAGAGTTCATTTCCCTTGTGGCTCCGGCTCACCAAGAAAGAATCCTGTAAGAATTTAGAGCTCAGACAACAGGAATTGCAGCCGTCAATTTTCATCTCCGTTTCGTGGTATTTTTTTCCATCTTCTGTCAGAGATTTTAGTTTGCAAATTTCAGAAGGATTTTCTTTTTACATCTCTTAATCTTACAGTTGAATAGATATAAAATAAAATAAAATAGCTAATCGATGCAGTCAGATATAAGCTAAATACAATCATACAATCTAATAGATATTAAATAAAATATACCGGGTCATATTCAGTCAGGAAGAGGCTAAGAAGAGTAATAGTATTTCTCATTTTATGGTACGTAGGTTCCCAAATTGACAAGAAGCCATCGAATGCATCAACTCCTGTATTGACAGCATCTATTTGTTGTTTTGTGCAGGCCCAAGTTGCCAGAAGTGGTTAAGACACTCATTACATTCCATTAATTCAAATAGACTATTAGCGCCTACTCTACAGCTTTTCTGTCTCGGTCTTTATAAATTCGAAGCAATAAGTTCAATGGGATATTGCAGGCCCGCCTCCTATTGTTGTGCTTAGCTGAGCTCTAAGCAAGATTGATTTCAGGAAGATTTTTATGAGAAAAGAGGTATAGAAAGATTTTAGGTCTACAATTCCCCATTTAGAGCGGCCAGTAACAGAGTTTGATTGATGCTTGGTGGAGGTTATAGTAGCATAATTTGGTGGTGTTGGCATTTCACGTACGGAAATTCTGAACAAATTCGAATTCACTGAATATTCAGTGGAAATGTAATATGAATACGGACTCTTAGTAATGGAAAATTAAAATTTGAATACCAATTTAAAAAATAAAAATAAAAACTTAAAAACTATAAAACATAAATACCATTCAATTTATACTTTCTTATTAAAATAATTATTAATAACTAGTTGTTGTCACTCACACTTGCTCTATGGCAGATTGTTGAAATTATATTTTTTTGCTTTTTAAATATATTTGCTTTTATTATATAAATGTCTATGTACATTTATAGTATATTTTTTAATACTTGATTAAAAAATATTATATATAAACAGTCTACTTCCATATTTTATTCATACTAATATTTTTATTACGTATTTTTTCGTATCTAATAGTACAAATACCAAAGATTGAGGTGAACTCAGTCAGGACCACAGTAAGCAGTGTTCATGGACCTCCTGGCAATTTCAATCTCAAACAACAAGATGATAGCCATCGTGCGCAAAGATTCCATAGATCTCGTAGCTTCCCTGAGCGCCCTTTTCAAACCGGAAAGGATGGGGATGCTTCATCTTCATCATTAAAATTGAAAAAAAATACAAAAAAAATACGGCGACGATGATGAAAAGGCCTAAGACACATCTAGAGCTTCTCAATCGGGATGTTCACCCTGTTTTAATGGAAAACACGAAGATGAATACTCCAGCGGAGGCATTAAGTGCTATTAAATTGCTGGTCAATGTGACAGTTGCGAGGAGAAGTTGACCTATGCGTTTATTGCTCTCCAAATTATATGCAAAATGGAGGATGTGATTAAAGCCACGCTTCTTCTTTATGCCAAGGAAGGCCGTAAGCCACTTCTCAGCAATGATCGCACTTCCTTTCGCCTCCATTAGTCACAATTTAGCATTAAATGTAAGTACTTTCATTTCTTTGTCTTGTAAAACTGCGTCATATTTAGATCCAATGCATTTTGAGTAACTTTCAACTTTGGTATGTCAGGATATCTGATTTTCTTTAGGGTTTTAATTGGTTTTGGATTTGAACCTGTGTATTTGATATTGGAAAGATACGCACTAACCCTGAGATTTTCAATCGATTTGATTGAACTAAATGAATTTTTTCATTTCTTTGAACTCTGTATCTAATTAACTGGACTTGGATGGATTGCAGTTTTAAATACAGCTGATAAAATCAAGGACTTGGGTTCCCGCAATTTATTCTTCTGTTCGAACGCCACAGCAAAGGAGAGCTGCAGACTAATCTTTAATGGTGGAGGAACAGCTGTTGCAGATCGTTCATGCTCATCTCCATCTTCATGTGGAAAAGAGATTGAGAATATTTCGAGAATAACAGGGTCGTGGTACAACAAGGTTATGCAATGCCTTCTCTTACTGTCTTGATGGATCAGGATATCCTCATACAGAACCTGCAAATATTTGAAATATATATATATATCGTCAAAGAAGTTGCGTGTTGTTTATGCGAAAGGCGATCCCATTAACTGTAACATGTAATGGCATCTTAGCTCAGATGGCAATGGCGGAGCACTGGAGTATATCGTCAAAACTTGAACCATCGTTCGATCATTGTTATCCTTAATATATATTATGGAAAATGTCCTCTAAATATTCAGAGAGTTTATATTTTATGGTTAAATAATTATATTATCTGATATATTTATAATTTTAATAATAAATAATTAACTAGAATATTTAATGTATGATTAAACATTTTTTTAGTTATTTTAATATATAATACATTTGCATTCTTATATCTTTATAAGATTAAATTGCTATAGAAATACCATCTTTAATTTCCAAGCATTCCATTGATAAAAAATATAAATTAAATTTAAATATATTTACTAAATATTTAATAATAAGTCTATATAAACTATATTTTTTAATATGTATTTTATTTATTAAATAAAAATGGTTAGAAATTATAAAATGATATTTTTCAAATTTAAGTTGAGGAAAAGTCATAATAGTTTGAAAGCTCTAAATTAAATTATGGTATGTGATTAGCAGTTGATGAATAACACCAAGCTCTCTTTGGTGACGTTCATTGATTCTTGAACTCCTTAGGCATGGTGATGGTCATTGTAAAAATATACCCTTAAAATCAGTTCATATATTTTATGCAACTTATTTTTAAATTATAATTTTATATTATTTTTATTAAAAATTATTTAAACCAAAATTTAAATCATAATTTCAACACTTTGTATTTTTATTCAAAATAAAAAATAATATTTTTTAAAATAAATTATTAATAAAAATTATTTTTAATAAATTAACATAATTAAAACTTAATAAAAAATTTACTCTGAATGATTCAACCGAATCAAAACTTAATAGATACCAACTAAAAATAAAAACAAAGTAAACACAATCACACTATTTTATATAATAAATCTAACCATAGAATTAATAACAAACATGATTGATTCTCATACTTCTTTGATTACAAGTAAGGCACGCAAGCCAAATGCTATATTAGGTGGAAGTTCCTACCCATTATTTAGGGTTTAGAGACAATAATTTCTTTTTACAAAACCCAAGTTCACCTTGTCTGACCATTTGATTGCACAGATTATGTACCTCATATACTATCATTACTAAGAAAAGCAGCAGCGTGGGTTTTCTAAAAAGTGCAGAAGGTAGATTAGATAAAGAAAAGTATATTTTTATATAATCTCTTGGAAAACGCATATACATCCATGTCTCAAAGTATATATTCATGCATTAGAAGGTGAAAGTGAAAGAGAGAAGAGAAGAAATCATATTGCACATATCAATACCTTGGAGCTCTTTGGATTTGGGGTTGGTTGTTGTTGCTATGTGGATTTTGGGTTTTGCATATTTCCTGCTAACATAATTACAATTCATTTTTTTTTTTCTTTCTAGGATTCATTCACGCTCTTGTTCATTTGGGTTTTCAGATTTTGTTGTTCCGGTGGGGATTTCATAGTTTATGTGTAGTGTATATACCACACACAGACACATATTTTGGCTTTGTGTTATTTGTTTCTGATGTGGGGTTGTGGATCATATGGGTATTGTTGGTACTAACTTTTGTCCACTGCCTTGCCATCTTTGGTTCTTTTTATTTTTCTCATTAGGGAACCTGATCATCAGCACTTGCTAAGACATATATTCAACAGAGAACATGGTTTTCAGTGTTCTATTGGAGATGCCAAATTATTTGTGTCATGTTATTTTATCTCGCCAGTTTTTTTTTAAAGTCAAAAATATTTATTTTTATTTTTATTATTATTAGAGAACCTGACTCTTAGCACCTACTAGGACATGTATTTATCAAGGAGCATGATTGTCGGTATTCTATTGGACATATTCGATTTTATTTGGATAATAATACTCATATATCGTAGATATGTATGTATGTCATGTGTGCATATTTTTCTGTGTGGTGGGAAAATAACTTCATGGAAGAATAAACACGACGAAGAGTTGTTTTTCATGAGCAGCAAGGTGACTTCACCTGACTTATGGATTTGTATAACACTACCAAATCCTATAGACAGTTCAGGTAGGGTGATTGATTCTAAACGCTTACCAATCTCAAAGATGGCTCTACAAACCCAATAGTCACTTATAATTGCATTGTAATTTATAATTTTTTTGCTTGAGAGGATATTTCTGTTGAGTGACAAGAATTCATGCCATTTCTTCGTAAAGTGAGCAACAGTTTCACAATGTTGTCCTTTGAAGGTAGCATCTACGAAGTGTGAGGCTGAGCAAGCATGTAATATCCCAACTTTTGACTAACTATGTTATGATGTTATATCGGGTCACGGCCCCAATATATGTGATTTATTATGTTTGACATAGCATTAGTTTGTTTTGATTTATTCCTTCGTGAGTTGATATATTGGACATGGACCCTGATTTGTTTCATTATTGATATATGCGGGGCAGGAAAGCCCAAATGAATAAACTATGTTGTATTATGATAATTGGTTACAAATTATGATATACTGAGATTATTTCCTTTTGTTACATTGTACTGTGCAGAGCATGATTTACATGGTTGATTATTTAGTGTGTTGAGCGTGGACTCGGAAAACACACGAAGGACATATATACTGGGCTTAAGCCCCGATGTATTTAGAGGATTCTATTTCGTACTGGGCCTAAGCCCCGATGTACGTTGAGTGTTGGGCCTGAACCCTGGAGCACTCCAAGCTTGAAAGAAATGATTACCGGATCCGAGGCCACTTAAATATCCTAGATGTGCCTCACAACCACATTCTAGCTCTAGTGTTGAGCAGAGGCTCTGGAATTGCACTAGCGTAATGCCCATGTGAGAGTGTTGAGTTAAAAGGCTCTGAAGAGCACTCAGGGTTACTAATCTCAAGTGTTGAGTCGAGAGGACTCTGAATAGCACTTATGTGTCTTATCACAACTATTTCGACTTGATTAAATAAATCTTATCATCATCATCTATTGCGGGAACTACCATGTTAAAACGAGGGAATCTAACATGCAAAGGGAGAGACTAGAGGTGCCTTTACCAGCTTACCGAAACCGTCCTAGGAAGTGGACCCTTTCCTTAAAAAGAATTAAAAGAAGCATCATGTGAAACAAAATGCTAAGGACCACAAAGCTAAGTATTATTATTTAGGAGTTTCAATATATATTATTGTTTTCTATTACATGTATACTTATACATAAGTGGGCTACCACTTATTAATTATTAGTTATTAATATTTAGACAGGATTGTAATCCTTTTATATTATTATTATTATACAAAGATTTAAATAGAAAAAACACTTTAATCAAACAAAGTGAGAAGTCCTAATTCCAAATTAACTAGCAGTTAAGTAAACAAATATTATTTTATAATTTAAATAATTTTAAAGAAACGAGTAAAATTCCAAT
This sequence comes from Larix kaempferi, assembly GCA_027924585.1. Lineage (NCBI taxonomy): Eukaryota > Viridiplantae > Streptophyta > Pinopsida > Pinales > Pinaceae > Larix > Larix kaempferi. The sequence continues at coordinate 6,995,588 of BSBM01000069.1, read as the reverse complement.
AGTCCTAATTCAAGATTTGTCCTACTTAAGGAGGACAGACTCCAAAGTTTGGGGGATCTTTTCTTTTGGTATTCTTATGCCAAGAAGAACTCTCTGCTCAAGGAAGTGAACTCTTCCCATAGAATTTTTTTGAGATCTGAACTAGCTACACACCTAGGGCCTCTACTTCTCAGTTTGCATGTCAGAACCAGCTCGGGGGGATTCATACTGAACCAGGAACGGTTGTAGAATCATGGTTGGGAGGAACATGGTAGTCCCAAAGTCATCCAATCCAAGATCAATTATCAGGTCAGCTAAGAGTCAGTAGTTTCCCTAACTAGTTGGCTGAGTGTGCAGGTCAGTATCAACAAGAACAAGTTACCAGGATCAGTAGGTCATCATCAGCAGGACAAGCTACAGAGATCAACAGGTATGATTATTTATAAAACCCTCCTACGTTTTATATCCCTGTTATAAATGCAATGTTAAAATAGCGATGTTCTTATTATTAGTTTTTAAATCATGTTTTACAGAATCGAATGCCATTCCCAGCAGGGCTAGCCAGCTAGTCTTTGCTAGTCATTTGTATTGCTTAGATTGTTAGAACATGCGAATTGTTGATTTGAACTCAGAAAAATATTTATAGTATTTTACTTCACTTATGATAGTATTTTAGTTCACTTATCTAAACCCTTGTTTTAAATCATCAACAAAGTCGCCTAGCTACAGAATCAAACCTATAATAGAAATCGTTGAACAACATGTAAACCATTCGAAAGCCAACTATACAAACCACAGCAAAAGAAAATGCAGACATCATTGTTTATTATAAGTATTCTCCATATATTCCAATTATGTATCCAAGATTGATTTTATTTCCCATTCTCCGCCCGATCTATTTTGTTTTTCTTCTCAAACCATACATACCATATTTTAAAACAAAGATACCAAATATGACAGAGATCGTATATAGTGTGTTCCTATTTACATTTTCATACCCACTTTATCAATAACCCTACGCTAATCAAATAGACAGCCCTGAGACCTTTTCCATTTCTTTTCAACATACAAACCTACGATAGTCATCTATAGGAAACATTCAAGCTTCATTTCAAATCAACAAGAAGACGCAGGAATAAGTTATTTTCTAGGGTCAGAGTCTCATAAAACATCAAACGCAGAGATCAATCATAAATAGAGGCAAGAGAAATGCATTTCGTATGACCCCATGAAGATGCCTATCGAAAGCTAGGACCAGGGTCAAATCCTGTGGCCTTCATAAAAAGGCCAAATTGCATAAGTTATTCCTACAGGATACAAGTCTCTAGATAAAACCAAAACATTGAGTATAGCCTTGAAACCCTTTCCAGGCAAGCATCCATTCTACCCATGCAACCAACAAGTTAACAAAGATATTCTTATTTACAATCTATCCACATTACAGAAACAGAGGCGTAGAAAACTTCGTTGATGTCTTATATCTTACCACAGGCAATACATTGTTCATACATAAACAATGTAGCAATATCCAACACAAATAGCAAGTGCAAATGAAATCAACACACGAACCACAACGATATTTACAAGCTAAAGGCACCAACGGCCCTTTATAATGTCTACATTGTTTGTACAGTAGTTTACAAAAATACCAAGGAAATCCATAACATTAGAACTCTTAAAGTTTCAGCTTGAATACTTAAATACACACAGGAAAAATAGAAATGCACCATTCGAAATCATTGTAACTATACAGGAGTCATATCCAACGAAAGAGCATTTCTTTTGTTTACAAGATTTCGCAGAACTGAATAACTGGTGAAACCCAGCTGCTACATAGTTCTTTTATATCACAGTCCCAGTACTCATTCAGCTATTTAAGTTACATTGAAACCCCATTCTGTCTAGTCTAGCCAAGCAGGCGACTATTTTAGACCTCCCCAAATGCGAATCAGTAATCCAATGGCTTACAAGAGTCTCACTCTAAACACCAGGGAAAACGCATACATACAACACCAGAGTTGTAGGAGATAGGGCACGAATGGGTAAGCCAGACTTACCAGTACCCTAGCCATGCCCACAACATCATAAACCTTCGCAGCTCCCATACTAAAGCATGTATCACCTGTCACAAGCGGCATACAGTATCAATCAGTTCAAACATGTATTTTCAGCTCGAAGAAAATGGAAATGTCAATGGCTGATAGGGTTTAGTTCTTTACCTGTAAGAAGTATGGTCGCCTTACGCCATGAACAATAGAAACAGTCACTAAGTGTGCTGACCATGAGCAGAGCTCGGGTCAGTAAACCACACCATCACCCAACAAAGAAAGCGCAGAGCCAGAAACTAAGAACGAGTCAAATACAGAGACTACTGATAGAAAATCCCAAAATTGACATCCAAACCCTCATGCCAGGTTGTTCTCCACATTCACTAAATGCATTAAAGATTGCACCAACCTCTATCTAAGTGGAGGTCCAATAATTCGCCCTTCCTATAGTGAAGTCGTGGATTCAACCACCCCTGTGTTAAATTACAAAAGGACTCAATTCATATACAAAGACTATTGTAAAGTTTGACCAACCCACATTTGTTTGCATTACCAAGAGCTAATAGTTGTAAACCCCACTTTGGGAAACATTCGCATTGAGGACTCCCATGATAATGGGGTCATTAATTTTAAATGACTTATCATGCACCCGGTGAAATAGGACCAATAGTGGAATAGGAACCATCCATTTAGAGATATTACTCGCAGATTGGAGATACCTGCAAAACACAAGAGTACAGGATGGCATTAGCATTATGCTAAGTAAGTCCGGCAACCTCCACAACTACCCATACCTCCCGGCAACCCTGCCGAGGTATGTAATTACATGTCCGGGAGTATTATAGAATCCCCATGTGAAAAACATACCGTCATCAAAGGAGCTCATCACTTGAAGGTGTCATTAGACATTCATAATTAAAATCACAGGATTCTTCAAACAGTAAGTAGTGTTATATTCTACCTATTGAACCAGCATTTGCAACCGCAATGAAAACATGATCTCATTCTATTTCCACACCACTTCCACAAATTCTTAACTTACATTTAGAAGAGGCTATGTAAAACAAAAAGGCTTAGACTTACATTGCAGCATACAAGTATGGTTGTTTTTAACATTATTACATTTAATGTATGCCTTTTCTATTATAAACTAACGATTATTGCAGACAGGAAAAATTTTAAATTTTTGTTATTTTTGGGACATTACAAAGCAACTAGAAGGAATGTAGGTGACAACCCTCTACTCTACTGCTACCAATGTGATAAATTTGTTAAGCAACTAAAAGGAACATAGGTGACAACCCTCTACTCTACTGCTACCAATGTGATAAATTTGTTACGACAACTTTTTTTGTAGATAAGGGCGGGCGGGCATAGCATGGAATATTGGTTTACTTTATTTTACTTAAGCTATTGTAGCTTTACAATTTCAAAAGGACTATAATGACATGGATGAAGAGATTAGGAATCAGGGATGTTGAAGTCTTACCGATTCGACTCCATCCGATCTTGGTAGTTTAGGGTATAAGTTTATTTTCAGGTAATCCTATAGGAATACATATGTTGTTATGTATATGTAATAAAACGATAAGGCATGCTTCAAAAATGCTCAGAAAGGGATTTTTGCATGGCTTAGAAAATAAGCTTAATTCCACTTTGGTCATTTAACAACATTTTTTTTATAAGAAAGATGTTATCTTTTTAAAAGGGTTTATGGCTCCATGTGTTACACGTGGATAGAGGTGTGCGATCAAAGGTAAGGAAGCCAGTTACCCAATGATCCATGGTATTCTGCTCTCATTCCCAGAGCAAACTATGTTCTCTTTCTCTGCAAAATAAATGCTTACTCATTTTTTTGTTTTCATTATATGTTTATCAGCATAATAAAAATTTAGTGTATTTTTATTGACTTTTTAGTTTCTCCAACAAATTAGGGTTTGATTTGAGAATAACAAATAAAGTAGAAATGTTGAAGCTAGAGGAGATGTGGCTATGGGAATGTAAGGTTGTTAATCCTTTGCCTATTTCTACATCTTCTCTTTTTTTTTGCTTTTATTTTTTTAAATTTAGTTTCTAATTTGCAAAACCCTTTTTATTTGTTTTGTAGGATTTTATTTTGCAAGAAATGCAAGGTTCTCTAATCCTTTTCCTATTATTAATTCTTCACCATTCATAGCAGGAATATCAGTCTTTCTATTGCTTTCTCCTGATATTTTTCTCTTTGCTCTCCTAAGCAAGAGGTGCCCGAGGAAATACACCTGTACCTATCGCCTTATCTTTATGCACCTCCATGTCTCTCCCATATGTGCCATCAATAGACATGGCATCAATTTTGGGTTGAATACTTTCCTTCTTATCAACAGCAGGCCATCCCATTAAGGAATGGATATATTGTTATATGTTGCATTTAGTGTTTGTTCCCTCTTGGCTCTTCAATCAACCTTTGTAGGTGTCCATATTTATTGAGGTTGTAGTATGATCCTTTACACCAAGCATATTGAGGGTTTCTGCTGGGATTGAGTTAAACACCTTTCCTTTCACATTGGAGGGCACTTTGTAGCCAATGCCACTGCCCATAAAATGATCCGAATTGGTTACTATTGGCCTTTTACTTGAAAATATTCTTTATCAGTTTTAGATTTTAACAATGATGATGATTCCTTAATCTTCTTTATTTGTTGTTTATTGTGAGAATGTAGAAATTGTTGATCGTCCTCGGTATTTTTCTTACTTGTAGAATAAGAAATTATTTCTAGGCACATGATACAATCTAGTTAGTTAAGTTAGGTTCATCTTTATGTTTGATAGTTTATTCTTTCATTCATTACTACATTGTAGTTCCTAATTTGACCAATTGGGCCAAGTAAAGGAACTCTTTTCTTTTTGTCTCTAACTGTGGAAAGGGGGTTTAGAGGTACGTTTGGTATCTTCAATGCAGAATCTTCTGGGTGTAACTTGTTAAATTCATTTCCTATATGACTGTCATATATTAGATGCAATTGGTATATCTCAGGAAGTCCTACATTCCTGTAACATCCCAAAAATAGCTAAAATTTAAAATTTTTTGATATAGCCAAATCATAAGAAAAATGCTAACTGTGGAATGAAAGTTATTTAACGATTAGATAATGACAGCTCCATAAAATTATCATTGTTATTCTTAAACATAAAAAGACATTAGATTATCAATGAAATGCGATAAAACAATGCTTATTTCTTCGTATGTAATGGTGCTAGTAATAATACTGACGATCTGTTTGCATATTTCTGAAGGGGTTCCTACAGGGTGCCCTTGGGTTTACTTAGCTTGATAGCTAAATCATTGGACCTTTTCTTTCGCAGATCTGCAGGTAAGATAAATAAATAATTCAAGTACTTCCAGAGGTGTTTTACGTTTAAGCTATCCGTCTCTATTTTTAAGTTAGGTGTGTACTGTCGTGCATGAAGTTATCGACGGTATGAAGTTCTAGTTTTTCTTTATCAACTTGTACCATTTTTATACTAACTCTTGTAAGTGTAGCTAGAGATATTTTATACTATACTTCTGTTGTAATTGTTGGTAGAATCATTGGAATTACAATTTGTATTAACATTCTGAACAATGCGACAAGGTTGAACAAGATATTCTCTGGTGCAATGTCTTTAGATCTTGGTAATAACAAGCATAAGATGATATCTATGGTTACGACACGGTTGAACAATGAATGACCTTGATGAAATAGATTATAGTAGGACTTCTTAGAATTAAAATCCTGCATTCTTTAAGTTCGAAATGCAAATGTGTGATGATGTTCTCATTATTACGATACTATGATGCATAACAAAAATTGGCCTTCAATACCTATGTGACGTATCACATTTATTCTAAGTTCTATATGTTTTGTTATAATTTTCTGTTATGTCACTGTATGAACAAGATGTTGGTTTGTTAAGTGGCTGCGACATATATCAATTTGTTGTCAAACCCTAGTTTCCTAAATGGTTTGAGGGTTAGACTTATAATGCATAAGCCTTATGCAAATTGATCTTAGCATTGATATCATAATATATACTTACTATAGGAATGAAACTAAATGTTAAACTTATAATGCCTAGACCTTATGCGAACTAAGGTTTGGTATTGGCATTTTATTTTGTGCTTAATATATGAATATAACATATCGTTTGAATTTGCAATAGACAAATGCTATGTGAATTAACTTAGCATTGAAAACATAATATATAACCTGGATATTATGCGAATTTATATCATGGTGTTGAAACTATAGAACATGGTTGTAATACAGGGATATTATCCCGAGATCGTGCTGTTGATAATAATTATGCTGCTGACAAGAACTTAATGCCATAACAAGTATGGTCTGGAAAGTAATACATAGGATCAAGCATTTAATGGAAACCCTGTGTGTTGATAGTGGATTGTCTCATTGGCTCCTACCTGTAACTGGATCCACGTGATGAAGTTGTAGAAACTGTGGGAACTCTGTCGAGCTGTAAGCTCCACCCTTGTGATATGGCACTCCAACGGGGCCTGCTATTCAATGGAGTTTTTAATGGTAGGTGATCGTAACCCTGTCTTGGTATCGGCGTAGCTTGGCTGGCCAAATCTCACCCGTTGATCTATCCTGTCTCGATCATGGAGATCTAAACCCTAAGGCAACTCGCTATACTGTTGTTGTTTTCCCTTTGGATTCATTTCAGAGTTTTGGTGTTTGGGGAAGAGGCCGACAGGCCGCTGGATGGTAGGGTTTGACCCTGGGTGGTTTCTTGGTGGCTCTGCAACTTACAACTCCGGGAAAATAATGGTGAGAACTTTCTATATAAGTTACTAGGGTTCGAATGGTGAATGGTGTTGAATCCCTGCGGCTTCCATCATGAAACAAGTTAGGTTTTTCAGTGAATTATACTTAGAGCCTTGGTTTTTTTATAGTTGCATGCTACCCCTGTTACGTCGGTTGAAAGAACTGGAAGCGTGAAGCATTCCATCTGCCTGTTCTTATGAAGGTAAGCTTGGCTTTGTATCACTGTTGGTTAATAATACAGTTTTTTATTTATATTGAAATCATTTTGCAACTTGTTATAACTTCGTGGTAGTTTGTGTGGCAGGTACTGCCTTCGTCATGGAGTTTACAGTGCTGGGATTTGTTGGCAATGGATGGCTCGCTTCACTTCGGTAAGCGTCGGTGGCATAACCCTCCGTAGGTTCTCCTGGCAGATTATGGCCATCATTGAAGTTGAAACAACTTTGTGTTTTCTGGAAATCGTGGTCCAAACAGTGTTGTTTTTTTTTTACTCCTGTAATATGGGTGCCTTTTCGGCACGGGGGCTTCACTAGAAGGAAATATAATACCACGTTCATTCATATTGCGGTATTAAATATTCGTGAAAACTTAAAAAATATATTGCTTATATATTAAGGGGCAAAGGGTTTTTATTTATTTAATGTAACGATACAAAAATACATTGGGGTCTTTTTTATATGGGCGAGTTGACAAATATCTTCCAAATGGAGATGGTGGGATCACGGTCGGATGAGAAATTGGGTTGAGGCAAGGCTCGGGCTTACTAGTACGCATGGAAATCGCGTCTTGAGGCATGCTTGAGGCCAAAGTTTTTGTGGTGAAGTGGGTTTCCAGTCGATCATATTTGAGAGACAGTGGTCATTGAAAGCCAATTGTTACCAATAGCACTAAGCCAGTTGTTACCAATAGCCTTGGGAGGCTCTAAGCCTCTAGGGCCTGTTATAGGCCCTCGATAGGCCTTGGGGGCTTGAATATCCAAATGCTCATGCCTATTACAGTCCTTGGGAGGTTTAGTCAGCCTCCTAGAGCTTGTTACAGGCCCTGGGGGCTTGGATACCTATCCCACAACAGGCTTAGTCAGCGATTGGGGAACTGCAACATGCAATCTAAATGTTGTACTATGTGCATTGGATCTAGTGACATACAAGAAGTGATCTCCTATCTCTTCATTAGACCATTAGATGTTTCAAATCATAATGATATGTGGTTGAGTAATTGCATTGTGGTTGAAGTAATGTGCATCCACAATATACATCGAAAGAAGCAAGGTGCATTGTAGAATGCATGTGGGGTCATAAGACGGGTATCATATCAATATACTATGTAGAAATATAAAGGGGTATAAAAAAATTTAATGAAAAAAATGATACAAACAATATCTAGTGAAAATAGGGGTTTTTTAAAATTGGGAAGGCATGTTGGGAGGGGGTTAAAAAAATGATTTTGGAAGGTATTTTCCAATATTGAGTGAAATTAGGGGTATGTTTCATATGCCACGAATGAACGTGCTATGATAGCGGTTTATTGAGTGAAGCCCATGTGCTTTTCGGCTTACAGGGTCGATGTAATAAGGTTTAGGTTATTGTACAGTGTTTGGATTTTGAGTCGAAATTGGGCAATGCCACTCCTGTCGACGAGGGTTCCAATACTCTGTTGAGTCTTTTTTTTTATGGGAAAAACATTTATGAATCAATTTTGCAATAGTTGCTTTGTTTCAATATTTTGTGGTTTCAACCCTATGAATGTAACCTGTGACTCGGCGATTTAAATGTGGAAATGAACTTGTATTTAGCAGACCTCTGTGTTTAACTTTGATATAATACAACGTGTGGTTTGTAAAACTGGGTTTTAATACTTCTACTATTATCGTTTTCTTTTGTGAATTGTGAAACTTTAAAATGTAAAACGATGAAATGGGAACCTTGTGATGTATGTGAAATAAATACTGGAATATTTATCTGCTCTCGATTTCGTCATTTCAGTTGTGATGGGAAGGTGAAAACAACCTGCAATGAAACAATCTTTGAATATTCGTAAAGTGTTTGATTTAAATGTGTAACAGTCAGCAATTGGGACAACTCTTGAATATTGTATAATGTTTGATTGAAAGGGTATTACCCTGGGTCAAATGACCAGAACGATTATTGTGATTTGATTCTTGCTACTAAAATAAAGAAAAGAAATGCTAGATTTGTGTTACGAGGGTTTGTAACAGAACTGTTAGGGTTTAGGGTTTTTCTACTGTATCTTTGAAAAATTTACATAACTAGAATAGACTTTAATCGCTTGTCTATCCTGTATGTTCAGTAAATGATTAAGTAGTAAAAATGTCGATAGACTACAGTAAAATTTTAATAAGAAAATAATGGAAACAATAAACCCTGATGTCAGATTAATTCTATGCAATGATGTTATGCATTTTTGGATGATTTATGTATCAGGAATGAAATTCAGTAATGAGTGTAAATCACAGTAATAAAATTAAGACAGTAAATTTACTATTTGATGGAATAACAACAGTACTGTAAAGAGTAAAAAAAATACAGTAAATAATACTAATTACTAACAGTAGGAAAATCAAAATACACAGAGTTGTTCTTTCATCATCTTGGAAAATGGCCTATCATATCTATCTACCTTAATTCATTCTATGTACTAGAGTACGATGCCGATCCATTAGCATGGGAAAAAATACAGAGAACATTTTACTCAATCTTTCATAACTGTATTAAGTACTATTCAAAATCTTATTTGACTTTAGAAAATAAAATAATTGAGTCTGTTCACTAATATCTTTGAAAACAGAAAATGTGATTTAAATAGAAAACTGTTAACAGCATAAATTTTAGGAAAGCTAAGTAGAACCTGCAAGTGAAGATAGGGCCGACAAACACCCAAGGAGGCCTATTCCTCCCAGCCTATTCCAAAAGAAGCAGCCCAATTGTTGGCTTCTTGTGAACCCTGAAGCCTGATTACTGAGCCACTAAGTAGATGGAATCTGTGTAGAAGTAAGGCACTCAAAAATTCCTTCAACACTCAGCATCAACCTCCTGTAATAACATGCCTTCAGCACTCAGCATCAAACTCTTGAACTCAATAAAGTCTGGAAAACTCACAACATGATCAACAACATAGCATATCCCCTCACCAAATCTCGTGGCTGCAAACACAGCAAAAACCCAAGGTAAATTTTCTCATCAGGAAAAGTGATGAACCTCAGTTCATAATTTGATGGCTATTATATAGACTGCCTAGGTCTTTAGTGGTCAGTTTGGAATAAATGAGCCTCAAGCTCCAGTCCCATCTCTCAGGGAACTATGACCACATTTCAAGGGAGTTGTTCCATACCAACAACTAGTTAGTTGCATCATGATGCTGCCACTTGTCCATTGCCTTCTACCCCAGATTCCATTCCACATAGTGGATCAGTAACCACTATTTCAACAGTCCTCTTAGGTGTTTGTCTCCTATTTTATTTATTAAATAATAAAATATTGTGCGAATTACAGTCATCCTTGGACACCTCTCCAACATAAAACTTTACAATAAAAGTTATCATAATGTTTTCTAACACAAAATGGTTTTACAGCAAAAAGGGTATGTTACAAACACCCCCACTTAAGCTCAACATCGTCCTCGACGTTGCTTATTCATCATCAAGTTCCTCATGGAATAGAACTAGATATGCTGCCTGCATATTACTTTCCAGTTCCCAAGTAGCTTCATTAGGTCTAAGGTGCTTCCATTTCACCTTTACCTTCCCTATGGTGCGATTCTGAAGCATAATTTCCCTCCGGTCGAGAATACAATCCGGTTCCACCTGAAAATCTCCTTCGGGTTCCACCTGTATGTCATTCCAATTCAGCATGTGAGTAGCATCGTGCACATGCTTCTTTAAAACAGAAATGTGAAAAACATTATAGATTTTGAAATTATATGGCAAAGCCAATTGATATGCAACAGCTCCTATCCTTGATAGGATTTCGAATGGTCCACAATACCTTGGTGCTAGTTTAGCACAACTCCCAAGCTTCAAAGAACTTTTCTTGGGTTTTACCTTTATAAAAACATGATCTCCTACCTGAAATTCTCTTTTAGTGCATTTCAAATCAGCATAGCTTTTCTGCCGATCTTGGGCAACCTTTAAGTTACCTTGAACCTGTTTCACGGTGAGCTCCATTTATTTCAATAAATCTGGTCCTAACATTAATCTGTCTATAGGATTATCCCAAGAAATCAGAGTACAACATTTTCTTCCATACAAAATCTCAAATGGGCTTAACTTAGCAGATGCTTGATAATTATTATTATAGGCAAATTCTGCTAAATGTAAGAAATATTCCCACTTAGATGGCTGATCTTTAACATCCTATCTTAACATGTTTTCTAAAATCTGATTTACCCTTTCTATTTGACCATCAGTTTGTGGGTGAAAAGAAGTACTGAAATTTAATTTAGTATTTAATCCTTTAAACAGTGTTGTCCAAAAATGTTCGGTGAACTTAGAGTCTCGGTCTGAAATAATTACCTTTGGAATTCTGTGTAAATGAAAAATTTGCTTCATGAAAATATCTGCAATGTTAGAAGCCTTGAAAGTAGTTTTAATAGGAATAAAATGAGCAGCTTTACTAAGTTTATTAACAACAACCATGATTGAGTCATTCTGCTTCTAATTTCTAGGGAAACCTGTAATAAAGTCAATGCTTAGAATTTCCCATTTCCATTCTGGAATTGGTAAGGGCTGCAATAGTCCAACTGGATGTCGGTGCTCAGCTTTAATAGTCCGACATTCAAAACATATAGCTATATATTCAGCAACTTAATTCTTCATGTTGGGCCAAAAATAATCTTTTCTTAACATAGTTATCATTTTCTAATAACCAGGATGTCCTGAATAAGGACTCTTATGAACTTCATCAAAAATCAACAACTAAACTTTCGAAATATTAGGTACATAAATTATGTTTTTACATGTTAAGAAGCCATTTTCATTTATACCGTAATCTTTTATTAAATTTTCTGATGAATTTTCAGCCATTTTATCATGTAATTTTTGGTAATTTTCGTCTAGTTTAATTCCTTCTTTAATATGGTTTTCCAGATCAGTCTTAAAAGTACTGATTGCTGCCACAAAACTCAATCTAGCATTTCTGCTCAAAGCATCAGCCACCTTATTCTCCTTTCCATTAATGTGATGAATCTCAAAATCATACTCGCTAAGGAAAGCTAACCACCTAGCTTGCCTTGCGTTAAGATTTGTTTGATCCAATAAATACTTTAAGCCTTTATTATCAGTCATTAAAATGAATTTTCTTCCAATCAAGTGATGGCGCCACATTTTTAATGCATGTATCACGGCTACCAACTCAAGATCATAAGTTGCATAATTCTTTTCATGTATTTTTAACTTCCTTGACTCAAAAGCAATGGCATGACCTTCCTGACTTAAGACTCCTCCAAGTCCATCGTTGCATGCATCCGTGCATATGACAAAATCCTTATTGGGATCTACAATTTTTGAGATGGGTGCAGTAGTTAATAATTCTTTTAACTTATTAAAACTTTCTTGACACTTTTGATCCCATACGAATTTCTTCCCTTTCTTCTGTAAAGAAGTGATGGGGTTAGCAATTCTAGAGAACCCTTCAATAAACTTTCTATAATAACCTATTATTCCCATGAATGACTGTACATCAGTTATGTCTTTAAGGATAGGCAATTCATTAATTGATTTTATCTTATCAGGGTCAACGAAAATTCCGTCTTTAGAAATTATATGACCTAAATACTGTATTTTATCTTTATAAAAAACAGATTTACTGAACTTAGCATAAAGTTGATGTTGTCTTAGTACTTGTAGAATTATTTTTAAATGTTCATCATGCTCTTCTTTATTTTTCGAGTAAACCAGAATATCATCAATGAATACCACTACAAACTTATCCAAATATTTAAGCAGAACATTGTTCATTAAACACATGAACACCGTCGGTGCGTTGGTTAGCCCAAAAGGCATAACTACGAACTCGTAGTGTCCATAACGCATTCTGAATGCAGTTTTGAATATGTCCTCGTCTTTTATCCTGACTTGATGATAAACCGACCTTAAATCAATTTTAGTGAATATCTCTGCTCCGCGTACTTGATCAAATAGATCATCTATGAGGGGTAAGGGATATCGGTTCTTAATTGTCATTTTATTAAACTGATGGTAATCGATGCACAAATGCATAGTACCATCTTTCTTTTTAACAAAAATTACTGGTGCCCCCCAAGGAGACACACTAGGCCTTATGTATTTTTTATCTATTAATTCTTTCAGCTGATATTTTAACTCATTTAACTCTAGAATATTCATCCTATAGGGAGCCTTCGAGTTTGGTACCGCACCGGGTGTAACATCCCTCAAATTCGACCCCTATTGTTATTATTTTTGTAAAAGTAATTGTATTTATGTAAATAGGTCCTGGTGAGGAGCTCAAGGCCAAGGCTCCACCAGTGGAACTTGGGAGTATTGTTACATTATTTCCTAAATGTTACTAAGGACATGACAATACTTGAAGGATAAATAACTAAATCCTTTAAGATAAAGAGAGTGGTCGACTAGCTAGGAAGCCATGAAGGTCTACGACTAGATGACGGATTCCATCTTGTCATCAGTAAACTTAGCACTAAGTTAATTATTGTTAAGAGTTGTTATGAGGCACTATGAAATTCCTAGGGATATCCTTGACATCCTAGTCTCGACAAAGGTTGTCGAATGTTCTGTCCACTATCTAGTGACTTATGTAAGTTACTAAATATCACAAAACAGTACAAGTGATCTAGAAGATAGACACTTAGATCTTTTAGGTAAGAAATAAGATGAACATATATATATTGGTATGTTTATAAAGTATATATATATATATATATATATATATTATATACAATGTCCTAAAGATCCTAGGTAAATATCCTAGGAAGATAGGGCGTTTAGTACTAAAGAAAGTTAATATTATTATAAAGTTAAGAGTAGTGCCCTCTTTACATATATATATATTACCAATATATAATATACATACCACCATTATTTGTTGTTCATAATTCTTTGTGTACTCGTTCATGAGAAATTTCATATATGTTGCAGTATGCATCTTAGCTTTTTAAAATAAAGTTTTCATTAACTCCCAAATAACATCCTAATATTTTATTATCTTCTTGGAAAAACGACGGTATCCCAGTTAAATATTATCTTATGTACATAGTATATGAAATTTAAAGTATAAATATACTATAAGAATGCAATAGTAAGTTGGACCAATGCATCTTTATATATAGAGAGAGAGAGAATGGCCAGCTTTTAGTACTAAGGAAGTTATGTTTTCAATAACCACTCCCTAAAAACCCAAAGGTTCAAACTATAGCTACCTAAGTATTTGAGTGGAGCTTTAATGCCTGCTTTACTTAAATCCAAGTATAATGAGTGTTTTTATGTACCAATTTCCTTAGACGTTCGGTGCTTAACCGCTCCACTTCCCACGATTTAGTCAAAGATAGACCGTGAGAGTAGGGATAGCTTAGTAGGTATCGCTTTGAAATTTAATTTGCAGGTTATTTTTCCTTTCATGAAACGCCTTTTTTTTGAGGTTGCTACCACTTGCTTCCATTTTGTGAGCCAAAGTAGTGATTGTGGACAATTGTTATTCTTGGTTGGGGGATACCTCCTTCTTGAAAAAGAGAGGAGATCTCAGTACCTTGGGGGGGTATTTTCTTTTTCCAGTTTAAAGACATACTTTTAGGCTGCCATCGATTTGAGCAGAGCAATATCATGGGAAGAGAACGAGGAGGAGTAGGTGCAGTAGCGTGGAAGCATGGAAGGCTGTTTCGAAGCCTTATATTCATATAGGTTTTTCTTTTTCCCACTCGTTGTTCTGTTTGTTTATATTTCTTTTAGGGTTGTATATTTGCTTTTTGCGCTATCGGAGTTGGCAGGCTTGAACTTTGTACTAGCTATATACTAAAATAGGGATCTTAGTGGTTGTAATTTATTTTTCTATTGACAACGCTGACTCTTTTTTTTATAGTAGTCGAAAATCTCTCTTTGAATGTTGGTTTGAAATTATACTAGATATCTTACTTAGTAGATTATAGGAAATTTAAAACTCAGTTTATACATAACGCCGGTTGGAAATCGTTCTATGGAAAGCGTAGATTTAGCTCTGCGTGAATCGTGACAATGGGACAATCTGCTTGTTATAAATTTTGATTAAGATCTATGTCTTTTATTTTGGATTAGAGCAAGTAAGCTCTGGCCCCTGCAATCTCTATAGGCCATGGACTCAGGGTTTCCGATCTCAGTAAACACTTCTTTTTTATTCAAGCAAACCTTAATAGGTATAGTTACACAGAGTAGAAATATCTTAGGAAATGTATTGATCTCCTTTAGTTCCAATTACCATTCTTTAAAAACCAGAGATCTGAGTAAAGAAAAACAACCTCTGCATAATTCAAGGGAGAGATTTCAGTAATGCATAATCTCTGGAAATATGTTAGTTATTTAAGTAGACTGCATGTTGGTTAATCTTTGTGCATAGGAACACAATTACGGTAAATAAGACAATAATCCTGCATTTACAACTGAAATCAGGTATAATTGTTGTGTATTAAATTGCATGCATCTTGAATTATGTGACTTATACAGCCTCTACCTTTCTCAAAATGATCCCGGTATGATCACTGGAATATTTATTTTTTTCCATGGGTTATGCATTTTACTATCAAGCGATCTGAGGAGTAATTGTTGTGTATGCTGTGTCGTTAGATGTGGTAGCAGTACAATCATTGTATGCACTATTTCTTTAATTCTCATCCGATCCCTGTAGTCCTAATTTTGTACATATACTTTGGGTAGATATGAGTTAATGCCTGGATTTATTAATGTTTGAAATTGTGGTTTGTTTAAAAGTTCCATGCAGATCCTATTAGAAAATCTTGTTCAAATTCCCGTGTATGTGAATGCCACGAATTCTGGATGGTATGTTTGGTTAATATTGGAAAACGTAGAGAGGGTTAGATGAAAACTCTATTCATAATTTATTAAACTATGTATAATTGTTTATGATAATCGTGTGATGTCTGCGCTGACATTGTAGGGAAGGAAGACGGGTAATGCTCGATCCCTAAGTGGTTGACCTCTGCTTTATCACTTGTGAAGTTTTTCTCTATGGCATATTTATGTATGTTTGTATAGTTTTTACCCTCACGAATGCCAGAAAGGTTTTATAAATCTCTCTTTTGTTATGATTTTGATGCTGGTATGAATACCAAGGATGAGTCGATCTCAACAATGCCTGAACCCTGTATGCATCTTTCTTTTATTTTAATTTTTGTAATCTGGTTTGCAAAATAGAACTCAGGCCTCTACCAGTTGAGTATAAATCTATGTTTATGTTTTGTTGCAATAAAATCGAATGAATTGATTTAGACTGTGTTTGTATGTAATCTGGGAAGGGTTATCTAAAAGATCGATCTCAAGTTTAGGATTAATGTTTATATGTCTAACATTACAAATACTTAAATATTGGTTGGTAAAACAAATTATGTTAGTATTGGTTGATATTATTACTTGTGTGGTAATCTCTCGGATGGTTCCTCCAAGCTAGGGTTATTTCATTAATAGTGTTTGGTCAAAATAGTTTCACTTTTATCTACTCAAGTAAGTATTTAGTACAAGTATAAGTTTACTATGTATACCTAGTCTTGTGATCTTTAAATATAAAATCCCTTATATAGTAGGCACTATATCTTAATACTTTTTAGATTTTTTTATAGCGTTATCCATTTACGTCAATCCTTGCGCTGTTATATGAAAAACCTGATCTTCTCAACGAACGATATGTTATTTGGGAAAATGTATCCTATAAGAAAGGCTTGAAGAAAATAATCCCCGTGTCAAATGGTGTCGCAGAAGAATGTAACCCTTCACCTTATAAATTTTAATAAAACACAAACCTTTGGTGGACGTAGCCCAAGATGCGAGTGAACCATGTGAAAATGTTCTCATGGTATTGTGTATATCTCTTTTGCAAAATTATGGTTGTGCTTGATGTGTCTCTTTGGTGTTTTGTATCTTTTGAGTTTTCAAAATATTTAGATGTATCACTTTCTCCTTATATTTCTTATGCATCTTTTAGGTATGTGTACTCCTCACTCTCTGAGATTGAATATAATTACTTGATGTGTTCATATGTTTCTATTAACTCCTATACGTATAATATATCCTATGTGTTCCATATGAATCATTGGAAACCCACATATGTTGAATAAATGTATTCTAGTTAGAAATATTCAAATATAAGCCAAGATGAAGATTTTAGATATTACTATGGGAAAATGGATGATAAGTTGTTATTTGAAGTTGTGTATTCAAGTTTTTAGGTTTTACAGCAAACCTATTGTATGGTTCAAATGAATTAATAGGTTTACATAAAACATGTATTGTCTCTATTTTGATAGGAGGTTGTTCTCTTAGTTCTATAAATATCCAAAGTGTTATGAATAGGTTGAGTAAAATAGGCGGTATTACGTCATTCAAAGCATAGAGATATAGATGTAGCTGCATGTTGTCACAACATGTGAAACTTGATGATTGTATATCTAGGTTGTCGTTTATACAAATAAATAGTTAAAGATAATTTATGAGATGTTCTAATGTCACCTTTTATTCTAAACAGTAATTTAAATGTTGAAAACTTCATACTTCCGCATAGCATTTATGGGAAAACAGAGCACCTAGAAAAATTTTAAATTTTTTCAAATTTTTGGTACATGACACTGGGTACTAACTCAATGGTGAAATCAAGTTGCCTTTTCGGAGGTAATCCTGGAATTTCTTCCGGGAATACGTCAGAAAAGTCCCTAAGGATGGGAATATCCTCTAGTTTTAACTTGTCTTCTTTTGATGTACACTCGTCATTAGTAACATTAATAGCAAACATTTTACAGCCTTTTCTGGCAACTCTCTTTACTTGTAGAGTAGAAATCTGCCTTACTGAAATCTTCCTATGAATTCCTTTTATTGTTTTTGTATTACCTTCATTATTTACACATATAAAAGATTTGTCATAACAATTCAACAAAACTCTATGTTGTTGAAGCCAGTCCATACCAATCAACAAGTCATACGACCCTAAGGGTAAAACATTCAGATTAATTTGTGTTTTCAACTGACTTAAAAATACTTCACAATCGTTGACAACATCTGTAACTTTTCTTTTAGTTTCGGTTGCAAGCTGAACTAACCATGCATTATCAAATTTCTCTATTTTTAACTTGCAACGGTTTACTAAAGTAGGTGATATATAACTCAGATTTGCACCGGGATCTATCAGAATAGAAATAGACTCGTTTTGTATCATACCTTCAATTTCGACCATGGATGTTTGATGGTCTACTTGACGGTTCTCCAGCACTACATTTATCATGGGCATTTATCTTGTTATATCTCCAACTGTAGGTTCTACTTGCATAGTGTGAATATTGTTGGCTATCCTCTTGTTACATGGGCAATCTACTCTCTTATGTGGTCCGCCACAATCATAACACTTCATGGGTCCTTTCTGTTCAACATACCTATTGTTGTCATTATTGTTATTGCTGTGATTATTATTGTTAGGTACGTTTCTTGCAGTAGTAAAGTTCAGATATGCGTTATTCCTGTAATTATTAGGAAAATTTCTGTTATTAAAACTTTTCTTAAAACCTCCAGAATTATGATTGAAATTCTTCTTTTTATAGTCAAATTGATTAGTCTTACTGTTCTTCCAACCAGTTGTTCCTTCTCTTTTTCTATTTTGATCAAAACAAAAATTGGCCTTTCTCATGGCCTCTTCCAAAGTGGAAGTATTATCATACTAGATACGGTCTTTTATATTAAAAGGTAGACAGCTGAGAAACCTTTGCACTTTAGGCTTTTCCTCGACCATATAAGGCACATACCTCAGGAAGCTAACGAACTTGCTGCACAGTTTTTTCATGTTCATTGTACCCAACTTTAAATCGTAAAACTCCTTTGACTTATCTTCAAAGTATTGTTCCGACAAAAACTTATTTTTAAGCATATTCCAAGTTACTTCTTTTTCTTTTATACTCTTAATTCTTTTAAGATCCTGCCACCAAATATCTACCATCCCGGTTAGATTTTAAATAGCCATCTTGGCTTTTAGTTGAGAAGAGTAGTCGTAAATATTAAAGTACTTCTTCATTCCAGAAAGCCAAGCTTCTGCTGTCTCACCTTTCTCACTTTCGCCATTAAAGGTGGGTGGCTTAATCTTTTTAAATTCCCCAGTAATCTGTTCATGATGTTTATGTTTTCTCTTTTTAGAGCAGCATTCACTGTTACTGTTGTCATGATTAAAGTCATTATTACTTGGATCAGATTTAGAGGATGAGTAACTGTTCCTTTTATCATTTTTTGTTTTCTTATGCTTATGTTGGTGGGACATTGTTTCAGGGTCAGCCTTCATTTTTTATTTTCTGCCTCTTTCATCATTATGACAATTCCCTTTTAAATTATGTTGTAACTCTTCCTGTACCTTAAGGATCCGTTCATTTTCTTCTTTAACAGCTTTTAACTCAGATTTTAAATCCTGTACAGTGCGTAAAATTTCAGAAGACTGGTTATTTAATTCAACATAAATTCCTTCAGAATTGTTATTATTAATGCATTCATTACAAGGAGATCTGTCCTCTGCTGATTCTTCTGGTATTTCCATACCTACAATTCAAAGGTCAATCTGTTATGTGCAAAAATAAAATTGAATTACAAAATTTAGTAACATAAACTCTCTGATTTGTTTTCTGTTTAGGCACGTGAGCCTAAATCAGGCCTAGAGTTTGAACTTGCGCTCTGATACCACGTGTAACATCCCCAAAATCGCTAAAACTTAAAAAAAATTGATATAGCCAAATCATAAGAAAAATGCTAACTGCGGAATGAAATTTATTTAAATATTAGATAATGACAGCTCCATTAAATTATCATTGTTATTCTTAAACATAAAAAGACATTAGATTATAAATAAAATGCGATAAAACAATGTTTATTTCTTTGTATGTAATGGTGCTAGTAATAATACTGAAGATCTATTTGCATATTTCTGAAGGGGTTCCTACAGTGTGCCCTTGGGTTTACTTAGCTTGATATCTAAAGCATTGGACCTTTTCTTTCACAGATCTACAGGTAAGATAAATAAATAATTCAAGTACTTCCAGAGGTGTTTTACATTTCAACTATCTGTCTCTGTTTTTAAGTTAGGTGTGTGTACTGTTGTGCATGAAGGTATCGACGGTATGAAGTTCTAGTTTTTCTTTATCAACTTGTACCATTTTTATACTAACTCTTGTAAGTGTAGCTAGAGATATTTTATACTATACTTCTGTTGTAATTGTTGGTAGAATCATTGGAATTACAATTTGTATTAATAGTCTGAACAATGCGACAAGGTTGAACAAGATGTTCTCTGGTGCAAGGTCTTTAGATCTTGGTAACAACAAGCATAAGATGATATCTATGGTTACGACACGGTTGAACAATGAATGACCTTGATGAAATAGATTATAGGGGACTTCTTAGAATTAAAATCCTGCATTGTTTAAGTTCGAAATGCAAATGTATGATGATGTTCTCATTATTATGATACTATGATGCATAACAAAAATTGGCCTTCAATACCTATGTGACGTATCACATTTATTCTAATTTCTATATGTTTTGTTATAATGTTCTGTTATGTCACTATATGAACAAGATGTTGCTTTGTTAAGCGGCTGCGACATATATCAATTTGTTGTCAAACCCTAGTTTCCTAAATGGTTTAAGGGTTAGAGTTATAATGCATAAGCCTTATGCAAATTGATCTTAGCATCGATATCATAATATATACTTACTATAGGAATGAAACTAAATGTTAAACTTATAATGCCTAGACCTTATGCAAACTAAGGTTTGGTATTGGCATTTTATTTCATGCTTAATATATGAATATAACATATCGTTTGAATTTGCAATAGACAAATGCTATGCGAATTAACTTAGCATTGGAAACATAATATATAACCTGGATATTATGCGAATTTATATCATGGTGTTGAAACTATAGAACATGGTTGTAATACAGGGATATTATCACGAGATCGTGTTGTTGATAATAATTATGTTGCTGACAAGAACTTAATGCCATTACAGGTATGGTCTGGCAAGTGATACATAGGATCAAGCATTTAATGGAAACCCTGTGTGTTGATAGTGGATTGTCTCATTGGCTCCTACCTATAACTGGCTCCACGTGATGAAATTGTAGAAACTGTGGGAACTCTGCCGAGCTGTAAGCTCCACCTTGGTGATATGGCACTCCAACGAGACCTGCTATTCAATGGAGTTATTAATGGTAGGTGATCGTAACTCTGTCTTGGTATTGGCATAGCTTGGCTGGCCAAATCTCGCTCGTTGATCTATCCTGTCTCAATCGTGGAGATCTAAACCCTAAGGCAACTCACTATACCATTGTTGTTTTCCCTTTGCATTCATTTTGGAGTTTTCATTTTTGGGGAAGAGGACGACAGGCCGCTAGATGGTAGGGTTTGACCCTGGGTGGTTTCTTGGTGGCTCTGCAACTTCCAACTCTGGGAAAATAATGGTGAGAACTTGTTGTATAAGTTACTAGGGTTCGAATGGTGAATGGTATTGAAGCCCTGTGGCTTTTGTCCTGAAACAAGTTTGGTTTTTCAGTGAATTATACTCAGAGCCTTGGTTTGTTCATAGTTGCATGCTACCCCTATTACGTTGGTTGAAAGAAATGTAAGTGTGAAGCATTCCATCTTCCTGTTCTTATGAAGGTGAGCTCAACTTTGTAACACTATTGGTTAATAATACAGTTTTTCATTTATATTGAAATCATTTTGGAATTTGTTATAACTTCATGGTAGTTTGTGTGGCAGGTACTGCCTTCGTCGTGGAGTTTATAGTGCTGGGGTTTGTTGGCAATGGATGGATCACTTTACTTTGGTAAGCCTCGGTGGCATAACCCTGCGTAGGTTCTCCTCGCATATTATGGCCATCGTTGAAGTTGAAACAACTTTGTGTTTTCTGGAAATCGTGGTCCAAACAGTGTTGTTTTGTTTTTACGCCTATAATATGGGTTCCTTTTCGGCTTATAGGGTCGATGTAATAAGGTTTAGGTTACTGTACAATGTTTGGATTCTGAGTCGAAACTGGGCAATGCCACTTCTGTCGGCGAGGGTTCCAATACTCTGTCGAGTCTTTTTTTTTATAAGAAAAACGTTTATGAATCAATTTTGCAATAGTTGCTTTGTTTCAATCTTTTTTTGTTTCGACCCTATGAATGTAACCTGTGACTCGGTGATTTAAATGTGGAAATGAACTTGTATTTAGCAAACCTCTGCGTTTAACTTTGATATGATACGACGTGTGGTTTGTAAAACTCGGTTTAATACTTCTACTATTACCGTTTTCTTTTGTGAACTGTGAAACTTTAAAATGTAAAACGATGGAATGGGAACCTTGTGATGTATGTGAAATAAATACTGGAATATTTATCTGCTCTCGATTTCGTCGTTTCAGTTTTGATGGGAAGGTGAAAGCAACCTGCAATGAAACAATCTTTGAATATTCATAAAGTGTTTGATTTAAATGTGTAACAGTCGGCAATTGGGACAGTTCCGAATATTGTATAACGTTTGATTGAAAGGGTATTACCCTAGGTCAAATGACCAGAATGATGATTGTGATTTGATTCTTGCTACTAAAATAAAGAAAAGAAATGTTAGATTTGTGTTACGAGGGTTTGTAATAGAACTGTTAGGGTTGAGTGTTTTTCTACTGTATGTTTGGAAAATTTACATAACTAGAATAGACTTTAATTGCTTGTCTATCTTGTATCTTCAGTAAACGATTAAGTAGTAAAAATGTCGATAGACTACAGTAAACTTTTAATAAGAAAATAATGGAAACAATAAACCCTGATGTCAGATTAATTGTGTGCAATGATGTTATGCAATTTTCGATGATTTATGTATCAGGAATGAAATTCAGTAATGAGTGTAAATCACAGTAATAAAATTAAGACAATAACTTTACTATGTGATGGAATATCAACAATACTGTAAAGAATAAAAAAAATTACAGTAAATAATACTAATTACTAACAGTAGGAAAATCGAAATACACAGAGTTGTTCTTTCATCATCTTGGCAAATCGCCTATCATATCTATCTACCTTAATTTACTCTCTGTACTAGAGTACGATGCCGATCCATTAGCATGGGGAAAAATACAGAGAACATTTTATTCAATCTTTCATAACTGTATTCAATACTATTCAAAATCTTATTTGACTTTAGAAAATAAAATAATTGAGTCTGTTCACTAATATCTTTGAAAACAGAAAATGTGATTTAGATAGAAAACTGTTAACAACATAAATTTTAGCAAAGATAAGTAGAACCTGCAAGTGAAGATAGGGCCGACAAACACCCAAGGAGGCATGTTCCTCCCAACCTATTCCAAAAGAAGCATCCCAATTGCTGGCTTCTTGTGAACCCCCAAGCCTGATTACTGAGCCACTAAGTAGATGGAATCTGTGTAGAAGCAAGGCACTCAAAAATGCCTTCAGCACTCAACATCAACCTCCTGTAATAACATGCCTTCAACACTCAGCATCAAACTCCTAAACTCAATAAAGTCTGGCAGACTCACAACATGATCAACAACATAGCATATCCCCTCATCAAATCTCTTGGCTGCAAACACAGCAAAACCCCAAGATAAATTTCCTTGTCAGGAAAAGTGATTAACCTCAGTTCATAATTTGATGGCTATTATATAGACTGCCTAGGTATTTAGTGGTCAGTTTGGAATAAATGAGCCTCAAGCTTCAGTCCCATCTTTCAGGGCACTATGACCACATTTCAAGGGAGGTCCCATACCAACAGCTAGTTAGTTGCATCATGATGTTGCCACTTGTCCATTGCCTTCTACCCCATATTCCATTCCACCTAGTGGATTAGTAACCACTCTTTCAGTAGTACTCTTAGGTGTTTGTCTCCTATTTTATTTATTAAATAATAAAATACTATGCAAATTACAGTCATCCTTGGACACCTGTCCAACATAAACCTTTACAATAAAAGTTATCATAATGTTCTCTAACACAAAATGTTTTTCCAGCAAAAAGGGTATGTTACAATTCCATTAAGCATAAAAACATAAAGGCTATTTTATTGAAGATGGATCTGGTCAAAGCATATGACTGAGTGGATTGGAGTTTTTTTAGGCTTCTACTACTTCAAATTGGTCTTCCATTATTGGTCACCAACTGGATCATGGCATGTGTGACATTAGCCCAGTTTTATGTTCTAGATAATGGATCTCCTTCATATTTTTTTGATCTTTCATTCCCTTATCGCCATTTCCAGATCTAATCAGTGTGCTAGATCTGTTTCCAAACCCTTCTTGCATTTAGCCATTTAGGTTTGCTTGCATTTGACTGATTTTGAGTGACTTGAGTGTCTTTGGGTTCATTTGAGTGCTTGTCTTTTTTCTTTGAGAATTTCTAAGTTACTAGGGTGCTACGATTAGTCTCTTGTTTTATGTTGTTACCCTCATCGCTTTCCTCCTCATGCCTTGTTCCGATCATCATCAGTGAAGGAATAAGACTTTTCCCCATAAGAAATCATTGCATATCTGGCATCTTCTGACACAATTTATCCATGCTAGGTAGAAGTTCTCCTTTTCATCATTACTTAGTTTTATTCTCATTGGAAAAGACAAAAATAATTTTTTTTATTTGGTGTGTTATCATTTTTGTGTTTTGTCCGAGAAACAAAAAGAGTGCTTTAATCATTTTTGGTAGATTTTGAAATTTTGGGATATTTGTCTTGTTGAGATCATTGAAAAAGAATTTATCTTTCCTTTACATAGATTTCATCGAAAGAAGAAGTGCATTTTCATGGAGTTAGGGTTGCATTATGTTTAAATTTTTGTCTTCACCTCATGCATTCACCTAACCGTTCTAATAAAATTTACTGATAGAGCTAGGTTAAAATTTACTAGTAACTTGTGTGTTAAGTTAGTGACGTGTTCCTTCATCATAAAACGTGGCAGTTGTCGTTATTTTCCTGCACTGCATCCGGGGGGCTTAAAACAAAAAATATTATATCTAAAAAATTAATATAATTATTCCATTATGTAAACAATACCAAAAAAATATTATTAGAGAAGTCTTTGTGATCATCATGTTGTATTACTAATTGAGATATGAAGTTCAATTAAAAAAACATAGAGGTTATGTGCAGATCCATATGAAAGTCTTCACATACAACAAGTATGGAGTATGGTGGGATAGTTTGCAAGAAAGTTGGGGAATTTCCTCAAACATTCTCAGGTGTGGTTTAGTTTTGTGGACAGATGAATTTGTATCTTTTTAAAGGATTGGAAGAACTTTACAACATTTGAATGCATATAATACCCAAGGATCCCACTCAAACAAATGTAAACAACTGTACTATGTGTGAATATATGTTACCGAGGTTCTTTCTAATATTCCTAATTCCAATGTATTTAGACACAACATGAATGTCTCTATTATTATTTGTATGTAGGGAAGGCTTTCTTAATGGAAAATATATTGTTGACTTGAAGCATATTGGTTCAAGTGTACCTTCTTTGTATTATTCCTAATTCCAATGTATTTAGACATGCCTTGAATATCTCTATTAATAGTCATAGGGAGGGAAGGCACAGTATGCAAGTGGAGGACTTGGTTTTGGATTTTTCAATGGAAATTCTATTGTTGGCTTCAAGCATATTGGTTGAAAGTACACGTTTTATGGACATTATTGACTGATTTGAAAAATAAGAGATATGTAATAAAATGAGTACATTTTGGTTTGTTATGAGATCTCATCTCATTTGAATATTAGTAATCAAATCAAGCTCAAAATTCACACATATTGTTTTATTCACACATTGAATAATTAGAGCCACAACTGCTCCATATGATAGCTAATTCATTCATTCTTTCTAATTAATTTCTTATTTATAAGGACCTAAATTCTAAATTTGATATATGGATAGTAGCAATCTATTTATTTTTGGTTAATCTAATTCAATAATGAAGTCAAGGAAATAGTTGATTTGTTGTTCTACATGGAAAATGTGTCCTTAAATAATGAATTTTTTCTTTTAAATATTTTACTCTTTAACAATAATTTGGTGTTCAATAATTTGTTATTTTTAATCTATCTATTTGTTAACATAGAAGGCAAGGACTAAGCTTAATAAGAAAATATAAAATTATCACATAATATTATTTATTTAAGTTATTTTTGTTGAATAATTTCAAAGTATATCTAAAGTGGCATTAAGAAAATATGTGATTTTAGATTTAATAAGTAAGATTAGTTTTTACCAATTTTGTGGTATATTAATAATATCATGGCTAGTAAAATTATGTAAATCTCAATTGAAAAATTGTATAATTGAAATATTATATAGAAATCACCAAGAGAGTTATTTTAGTTTCAAGATGCTGAAACAAAAAAAAAGTTAATAATATCAAGAAACATAAATAAATAAAAATGATGCTTGATAATATTAATATTTTAAGATATTATTAGTACTAATGAATCTCTTTGGATAATAATAAAAGATTCTTCTTTTATATAAAGAAAAATAAAGGTGAAAAATATAGATAGTTATGTCAATATTTTTATGTTTAAAAAATATTTAGAAAATTATTCCTTAGAGTTATTTAACATTACACATAATCAATGAAGTAACGGATATAATGATGTCCTTCCAAGGGATGCTAGAAGTTTTTAAAACATAAGGGAATCCCTTAATGCCTAGCTCTTCATCACAAGAAAAATTGCAAGAAGTGCAATCTCATAAATACGTGCACAGAGAAATAGGGAAAAGATAAGTCAACTACCCCTAATAGAGCTACCTCAGGAGAGGTGGCAACAACTTGGCTAGAAAACTTGCCTCGTTGTTTTGAGTTGCAGATCCATTCTAGTAACTTTAAGGTCAAGTTGGATTCATACCAACTTAAGGATAGTTCATTACTATGGTGGAGACATGTGTAATCCCAATTTGGATATTCTATCCCTACCTTGACCAAGGAACAATTGAAGCTGAATTTCACCATAAAATGCCTCTTGAAGTTGAATTTCACCATAAAATGCCTCTTGTAGAATGCATGGAATGAGTTCCATGATCTTGAACTAGGAACAATGACTATAATGGAATGAGGATTGATTCAAGGAGTCAATAAGATATGCTACGTATTTGAATATTGAAGTCCTAATGATAAACAAGTTTTTGTATGAGTTAAATAAATGTCATACTTCTATGAACCATACAATTTAGCTTAAGAAACAAGCTCAACAAGGTGGTGCCATAACCAAGAGTTTGTATTGGGTTCAACACAATCACCTAATAAGTCCAAGCGATAGGAACTGCTAATATCTAAGGATGTTGGAGTTGTGGAAGACCACTTTATGAACAATTGTCTTGAAAAAGAATAGTATTTTTTGGGATAGACTTGAGATTGACAAGAAAATGGTTTCAAGATCTTCAAAATTAGTACTTGACATTTTGAAGGCCAAGTTGTTGACAATGAGATACCATTAATGATTGATTCTAGCAACAAAGATGAATATATATAGTACATAAAATACTGAGTTATAAAGTTGATTAAAATACAAGAGGTACTTAGAATAACACATAACAATTATGTAAAATACTTATGATTAAATGACTTGTGTTGAAGGTATGCCTTCTAAAAACCAATATTGGTTAAATTCGTAGAATTTGTTTTTAGCTTGAAATATGGTTTATTCACTTATTTCAATTTGTAAATTCAAATGGCAGGGACTAAGTAGCGACTCTTGTTTTTACAATTTGAATGGGTTTAAAGATTAATGGCATATGTCCAAATATCTTTTATCTCATAATAAAAAGTTTCATATACTAATTTAAAATTAAATTATCTATATTAATATTAATATTTTTCTTTTATAAATAGTTATTTTCATTTTTAATTAAAAAATAAATCATCACATTAATAACATAATATATGTACATATTTATAGACTCGCGGTTAAAATTTTGGCATGTTAAATGTAACATATATACAAATACAAATTACTATTATTATTATGTAATTAGGGGAATTTGGGAAGGGGTTGGTACTCGCATGACACTGGGTCGAGGGATCCAATCCCCTAGGTACACCTACACAACGGACAAGCATAGGACACCCGTAAACCATAAACCAAGGTAATTTGAACTGGTGACCTCCATTTACAACATTTGAAGTCAAATACAAATTATTAGATGGTAAACTTGATTAACAATTTAAATAACCTGTCATAAATTGTTATAGATGTTAATAATAAGTTACTAATAAATTGTTATAGGTGTTAGTAATAAATTAGTAACGGATGTAGATATAGCATGCCATGTGTTCTTAGTTTATAAGATTCTCCATTTTAGAATTAATTATATTAACATAATAAGTTTACTTGAAATTGAAGTTGAAGTTGAAGTGTGTGACAAAATTGTATGATTAAGTTTACAAAATTGTATGATTAAGTTGGCATTTATGAATTTACATAAACCTTAAAACTAAGGGATTCAAAACTCAAAATGGTCATCAAATTTCTAATGGGATGTGAAATTCTAAGCCCAAAATCATTAATAGCTCTTAGCCTGTGCACATGAGGAAAAAAAAAACAATTCTAAGCACATGTGAAGTGGGCTTGACTGTAATAATACATCACTGTAATCAAATATTACGTCATCAAAACTGACCTACAAAGCAGCCACCTTTGCTCTATGTGCGGAGGCTATATATTCCGTTGTGCATTAGCGATGATTCCAAAAATCAGTTGGTGAGACAGCCCTTTGCTCCATGTGCCGAGGCCATCTATTTCGTTGTGCATCACCGATCATTCCAAAAGTCAGTGGGGTGTCTGAGTGGGGTGTCTGAGTGGTGTGTCCGATTATTTATTTCTCTAACGTGAATTCCTGTGTATCACCCAATGTGTGTACTATAAGGATTGGATAATTATGAGGACGGTTTGATTTTACAGAATTCCTTTTTAACATGGGACACACCAGAGTACAGAATTCCTATTTGATATAAATCTCACGTTACAGAATTCCTATTTAATCAGGGAAATGCAGCTCAAGTATCAGTTGTTTCCTTATTTGCCACAGATTCCTTGCTCTCCAACCACAGATATCCATATTGTGTTCCCATGGCACATAGTGTTGCCTTACAGATGCACGCGAGCTCTGGTTCAGGCTTATGGCTGGAGAAGAGTTAGTGTTGTTACCATTGGATCGGAATTATATTATAGCTCAACAATATCGCCAATTGCTTTAAATGCGTGCATTAAATTGAAAAACAAAAATCACATAAGGAGCTTCATGTCAAGAAATTAAGTATTTCTTAGAAATATTGCTTTGAATCAGTAACCTTCCACACTCGCCACTCTATGTTGGCTTGGATGGAAGGTAACACCACTAATCATAGCCGCTTAAAAAGCAAGGTTTTTGTTTGGAATTTTCTCCTTTTACAAATCATATTCTAAAATTTTTAATAGTTCGAACAATTTTGGAAAATATAAAAACAAATTTCGATATGAAAAAATATGTTATAGTTTGTTTATTATTGTATAGATTTATTTTAAATGAAATTTATCAAGCATCTAAAGTAAATTTATTTTAATTTAAATTTTTTACACATCTTATAAAATATTATTTTTGTTTAGTTTTAATATTATATTTTAATTATTTTTTGTTTTCGTAATATAATACTAAATTACATGACAATATTTTCCCTATAGACTTTATAGCACCAAACTCAACTCACTGCAAACATTTTAACATTTAAGTTTTCAAAAGAAAAAAACCTTCTAGAAATACTTAGAACTAAACCTCTATTTTGAAAAAAAAACCCTAACTTTCCAGAATTGTTTTCCTAAAAAAACTTTACATTTAGTTTATTGTAATTCCCACGAAAAACTTTGTTTAATTATTTTTAATGGTTATTTTCTTTTGCGTAAATAAAATATCATAATTATGTTTCCAAGAAAAAACTTTGAGTTTTAAAAAGTTTAGTTATTGTTAATAGTTAAAAAAAAAAAGCTCAAAAAACTTTGAGTTTTAAAAAGTTTAGTTATTGTTAATAGTTAAAGAAAAAAAAGCTGAAAAGCCTTTGGGTTTTAAAAAGTTTAGTTATTGTTAATAGTTAAAAAAAGCTGAGGATGGCAAAACCATTGTGGTGGTGGCGGCCACTACGGTGCCTAAAATGCCCCCCCTAAAACAAAGTTGATTACTTGGTTTTTCCTAAGGGAGAAAACCCTTATGTGGGATCACCTTCGGAGATGTGGTTGGGAAGGCCCGGTAAGATGCACCATGTGCAGGAATGTAGAAGAAACCAATCTTTTAAAAATCACATTGGAATGGACGGAATACTCGCCGCAGGATATGAAGAGCGTGGAATTTCTCGACAGTGCGAAATTTATCCATCTTTGAAGACATCAATTCAGGACCTTTGAAAATTGCCAAGAATGTAACAGCCATACTATCCAGGTTTCGAGAGGAGGATAAAGTCAAATGCGTCAGGATCCCGTAAATGGAATCCATAAATAGAAAGAAGCCTTGGCCTGCTTCGATGGAGCCTCGAGCAGCAATCCTTGTAGATCTAGAGCAGGAGGCTTACTTTTTGTGGAAGGGAAGTTTTTACTCAGATTTCAGGCACGACTTGGAGCTGGAACAAACAATTTCATTGAACCTGTCGCTTTAAACTTCCTCCTAAAGCTGGAAAAAAGGAAAGAGTTAAATAAACTTCAAGTTTTCAGAGATTCTTAACTTATTATTGACTAGACAAATGGAAAAAAGGATTGTCATAACCTTGACTTAATCCCAATCTTAGAAGAGATAATGGTCTTGAAGCACGATATGGAAGAGGTCTTCTTTTCCCACATCTACAAGGGAAAAAACTTTAAAGGTGATGCACAATCTAAAGTCGGAATGGCTCTTATCAATGGTCAATGGAATATTCAAAAAGTGATCGAAGGCAAAATTATAAAGGATTATGAGATTCCTCATTAAAATGCAACCCTTCAAGGCAATGGGAACTTCTAAGTGCTCAGTTTTTGCTTATATGATTTCTTTTTTCTAATCAACGAGGATATAGCTATCAAATGATGTTTGTTTTTGCTTATATGGTTTCTTTTTTCTAATCAACGAGGATATAGCTATCAAATGATGTTTTTTATGTAGTGAACTACTTGTTAAGGGACATAATTTTTCTTGCTTACTCAAAAGACTCAGCTGTATGTTGATAAGGCTCTTTTTAACCAATCCATACCAGATTTTGTTACGATCATATAGAATGTAACTTTTGCTTATTACATAAATAAATGTTATGAGTTTTAAAAAAAAAAAAATAGTTTAGTTATTTTTAATAGTTAAAATAATTGTGAGTTTATTTCTTTGAAATTATATTATATTTTAATAAAACTTTAATTATAATTTAATATAAATTGATTTATTATTTATTAAATAGGAAAGGATTAAATCTTTTAAAGTAAAATATTTTTTTTAAAATTTTATATTTAAAAAAATATTTTTTACATTTACATATTTATTAATCTTAATATATTTTAGGTTATTTTTAAAGTTAATTTAAACAATTGTTTATCGATAACACATTCCCTAATTAGTGTATGGGTAATGCGTATACTTAATTATTTGATAGGTCAAAAAATTAATTGATTACAAACCATAAAGAAAAAAAATCAAATAAATATTTTAAATTTTAAATAATATGAAAATATTGAAATGTTAAATATCTTAAAGTAATAAGATGTGTCACAAAATTTAGGAACTTGTTTTTTTCTAAATTAATTTTGATAATCAACATTTTCTTTTGATTTATAATTTAAGAATATTACATATACATATGTTATAAATGAAGAAGATTCAAATTATATGGAGAAGAAGATTTATGTTGGATATGGGAATCAACATAATTTGATTGCAAGTGAGAAATAAACCATATATAAAATAATGTGCAAAAAAATATATTGCAAATTATGGCATTGTTACAACATAAGTTTTTAGGATTTTTTATTTACATCTTATGTGCAAATTGAAAAATGAGACTAGGACATCATTTTGTATTTCTTAGTGCCTTCATTTCTTGATATTAGTATTAATTTGTGTCATATTTATGTCTTACATATAAAAGTATTGATTTTTTTATTAGTGACATAATGTATATCATCATTTCAACATCTTATTAGCAAATTCAACATCTTAGCATCCTCAAGGTATCTAACTAGTGTCATATTAGTGTCTCATTACTCTTGTTAGTCCATGTTTACATTGGGATTAGGATGAGTGGTTGAAGGTTGTGATTTAGTGGCTAGTTGTCATTGTTTAGAGTTTAGGGGCCGGGGATAAGTTGTTAGGGGTGTTCAATTTTTACAAGTCACTTCAAGGTTGGGCACATGGGGTATCCATGTTTACCCATCACTCAAGCTACATTGGGTATATTTCTTATGTTAGGGGCACACATAGAACCCGTGGAAGCGATTGTTAAACAATAGAGGTCATATGTGGAGGTTTGAGGACTTGTCAATGACACTTAAGCTTGTGAAGCTATGTCTAGGGCTTGAGGATAATGCTTCCCTCCCCTAACCAATGACAAGGGATTGAGGATATTGTTTCCCTACCTTGACTATGGTTATGGCCTCGATACCTATCTGCGATGCATGAAACATTTTAATGGCACCCATATCCAGCTTTTAAGGAAAATATCCCTTATGAAGGGCTCATGTTCTTATATCTAGGGTTTGTTTATGGCACTTCATCTTAAGAAGGTTCAATTAGTGCTTGAATCCCTTGTTTACCTGATTGACCATGTGGCATAGTCCAAACCTATTTTTAGTGAACAAAACCTACCCATGATGGATGTATCCCACTTGAATGTCTGCATAGAACCCATACAAAGGACTAATGTGCTAGAAATAGGACTCATTCGAGGCTCTTGAGTTTGAGAAATTTCAACAATATCTTTAAGGTGATAATTTTCCTTCCTCGACCATGTCCACATCCCTGCAATCCATCCTCGATGTGTGAAATCTCTTAATGGAATACATATCCAATCTTGATGCCAAACACCCCCAAGAGAGGGTCTATGTTGTGGTTTCCCA
Organism: Larix kaempferi; assembly: GCA_027924585.1. Classification (NCBI taxonomy): domain Eukaryota; kingdom Viridiplantae; phylum Streptophyta; class Pinopsida; order Pinales; family Pinaceae; genus Larix; species Larix kaempferi. The sequence goes on along the minus strand of BSBM01000069.1, from coordinate 6,962,467 downwards.
ATGTTTACATGGTGGTTGAGCTTGGGAAGTGGTGTTTAGGGAAAACAAAGGCCCATTTTTCTCCTCTTATGACATTGGATATAGACCTCTAGACATATTCATGTTGAACAACTTACCGACTAATAGCATGCATAAAAATATTAGAGGTGATTATTCATCAACATAGGTCATATATGCAGGTTTGACGGCTCGCCAATGGCACTTGTGCCCGAGAAGTTTGGAAATCGCACTTGAGCTCGAGAAGGTTTGTTTAGTTCTCAATGATAATGATTCCCTCCACTAAACAATGTCAAGCAATTGAGAATTTTATTTCCCCACCGTGAATATGTTTAAGGATTAAGACTCATCCACGATAAAAGGTGAATGAAATGAACATTTCAATGGAACCCATACCCAACTCGTAGAGAAAAGGCCTCCTATTGAGTGATTGTGTTTGTATATCCAGGCTTTGTTCACGATACTTGAGCTCAAGAAGGATCAATTAGAGATTAAACTCATTTTTTACTCCATCAACAATGTGGCATAGGCCAAAGCCATTTCCAATGAACAAATCCTACCCACGACACATGTATCCCACTCGAACACCTGATCGAATCCGTATAGAGGATTGGTGTTCTGGTATGGGGACTCATTCAAGGCTCTTCGGTCTGAGAATATTCAACAATATCCGTAAAGTGCTTGTTTTCCTCCCTTGACCATGTTCAAGGCCCTGTAACCCATCCCTACTGTGAAAAAAACTCTTAATTGGATCCTTATCTAACCTTGATGTCAAAGACACTAGAAAGAGGGATTGTGTTTTGGTTCATAGGTGTTTTTCATGGGGATTGAGCTCGAAAAGTGTTGTGTAGTGGATAAGGCCCATTATTATCCTCTTATGACATTGGATAGATCTGTAGACACATTCTTGGTGCACAACTAACCTCTTGATCACATGCATAGTACCATTGAAGGTTATTGTTAACCAAAAGAATTCATATATGGAGGCTTGAGGGCACCTAAATGATACTTGAGCCTAATAATCTATGTTTATGGCTAGTGGGTAATGATTCCCTCCTTGAACCAATGTCAAGGAATTGAGGGTGTTGTTTCCGTACCATGACTAATTTTAAGTCCTAGAGTACCATCCATGACATTTGAAATAGTTTAATGGCACCCATATCCATCTCATAGGGAGAAGACTCCCTATTAAGGGTTGTTGACACAGTTTTGTCGACAGGGGTTCACTTCACACTACTATCAACAAACACCAACCAAAAACCCTTAAACACCGGCCCAGAAAGGTTTTACGCTTTCCAGCAACACTCGCAGAGTGTGTGAAGTCTCACCCGAGATGATTAAGGGGGATGTAGGAACCAGATTTCCGCAATGGGGGGAGGACATGCATCTAATCTCACTCTATAGCTACAGCTACAGAAACCAGAGATTGTATCTTCGCATCCTGCTTAACAGTTCATACATTCATTCATCATTCGCATGTTCAGAGTATAATATACATTTGCATTAACATGGTAAAGCTGGCATTCACATCAACGGGACTTACTAAACCACATATATTTAAACATATCAAAACTAGCATTCGCATTCACCATTCAACATGAACAGAAACATAAGAGATAAACATAGTCGAACATCTTCATGCTTTAACTCATCAAAAACCTATGGTGCAACCTTCGCAAGGATAATTCCAAACTACTTATCGTGGATCCATACAAAACTTGCTGAAAACAGAACAAAACATTACAGAAATCATTCGCTTATATTCTTGTTCTCCGATAGGATTCACCTTTAAGGTTAAGGTTAATGTGCCCATAGGCTTAGAATCGTAGTCCTAGTTAAAGCCAACTAAGGTGGTTACAAAATGGTCCAAATGACCCATTCTAACTAACTAAACGAATATTTCGCTTTCGTCGACTCCTTCTTCTCCACGAATGGTCCTTTCTTCCGCGGATGGTCCTTTTTGTCACTTTCGGCTTCCACACTTCATGCATTCTAACCAAGTGCCAATAGGTCCCCAACACAAACTTGTGGCTCCCCCTCGAGCCACCTCAGCTAGACACCTTTGATACTACTCTGGTTCGTTGTTGTGTACTTCTCGAACTCATCCTCCAGTCTCTTGGTCACTGTCATGTACTTCTCGAACTCATCCTCTAGTCTCTTGATCATTGTCATGTACTTCTTGAACTCATACTATAGTCTCTTGATCGTTGTCATGTACTTCTCGAACTCATCGTCTAGTCTCTTGAAACCTTTTTCATCTATCCCTGTTGCGCCTGCTATTGCGCTTCATCCTTGTTTTTGTCTAGGGAAAAGTTCATCAACATCACCAAATTATTAAATAGGCCAACCGCTCTAGCACATATGTTTCACACCATTGACCGTCCTTTGCTGGGGCTGGCATGCCTCTGCCCTTGGTGTTCTGGTGGTTGCAGGGACCATGGTTCTTCTAACTACTAAAACTTGCTTAGACATCTTGGGTGAGACTTCATATCTATTCCTCCCAATTGTCTGCGTAACTTCCTCTACTGGTTGTTCATGAACACTTGTCATCCTTTCCCTTAGCGCACCTGGAGTGCTTCCGCTCAAAATAAAATGCACCATCACAACTCTCTCACTTCCTTATTCCACGGCTTCCTTGGAATTGCTCATTCAACTAGTTGACTTCCTTCCTAATGTGCATAATCCTTCATTCTCCCAACTCTTCTTCACTTGTATTTATGCTTGTTCCTCATGTCCTTGATGCATGATTATGAAATCTTTCATGTTTTCATCGGATTTTGTCCTCAAGTGTATCATCATAAGCTTCCGCCTATGGAACTCCCTTCGGTATCAGTGGCATATTAATGAGTTATCATTCATTCTTTCCCAGCCGAACTGTAGGCGTTCATTCCTTGTTGGGCGGTACATACCCTAATATCATCAGGCCAGTGTACCCTTCTTGCGCGGTTTTTTCCTTTTGATCAATGCCTGAAGTTCCTGCTCCTTCTTCCGCCAGGCGTGTTGGATTCCTGGTCCCTCTCTTCGGCTCTTGGTCGATGTCTGCAGGCCGATTGGTGCTCCGATTCTTTTTGAATGGTATCTCAGACATGATTTCTCGTTGCTCCTGCAGAACTAGCGTTGGTTGTGGCCGTTTGGCGCTTGTGCTCAAAACGTAAAATTGCATGCGCGATTTTGCAGGTTCTTGTTGAACACATAGTGCATCAGACTGTTCCTTTTCACTACATTTATAGTGTTAAATTGCCACATCCTACCGATTTTGTACAATGATTACCAAATCTAGTGACGATTCACCAAATCCACCACTTGCATCGGGCATCAATTGTCATTTTTTCATTTTATCCACCATCCCTCATGACTTAACTGATGCATTTATGACCGGATTTGACCATTGTGTGCCGAATCTTGCCACTCTGCAATTCCCTTATCGACAGATGCTCCCTTGTCAACAGATGCTTGTTAATTTTTGAGTTTTAATTCAATATACTCTAGGATCTTTACTGGGAGAATAACATGTACAGCATATCAATCATATCAAGCATGTCAATCATGTCAATCACAACAAGAGGCAAACATAAGAGACAATAGAGACACAGAGTTTCCGTGGGGAAAACCGTAAGGTGAAAAACCCCACAACTTCCTCAGAGATAGATAGAGAAATAATACAACGAAAGTACAACCCAAGTACAAGAGATAGTCTTCTCCTAGCAGATGATCCTCCTCACATGTGCGCCACTTTTCGAGTGATGTAGAAGTGAGTAATGAGATGTCCAAATAGAGGTCTCTCGATCTATATTTATACTTGTCATGTCCTGCCCAATAAACTAATGGGGCCGACTTTTCTAGCTTAGCCTAATAACCCATGGTTAACTTAATCAGGGCTGAGCCCACACATGGTGGTCTAATAACCCATTGACAAGTTACGACACCTGCAACACTTGTCAATACGAATGACGACACTTCCGTATAGAGGAATAATAACATCTCTATAGGAGTACAATATACATAGATTAAATACATAGGTGAAATACATTCTGAAGTTACATATACATCAACACTCCCTCTTAACTAGGAAGGTATTTCTCAACACAGATCTGCTAGTACAAGTCTTCTTCTCTAGATCATCATCAGCGAATCATCATCCTCGAATCATCGTCATCGTCACTGCTGCTGCTATCGCAATCAATCTCCGATCTACTCGTCATAGGAAGTTCTACAGAGCCAGTCCTTTTTCATACTGGATGTAGGCCCACCACCTGCAGGTCTTCACCATCACTGGCCATACTGTGGAATCCTCAGGACTTATTATGTACATCACAATGCCTCGAAAGAGTATCCCAGAACCATTTATGTGCCGAAGCACGACCGACAGGATCTCTCAGGTCCACTTACATGTGACTGTCACAAAATCTTGAAAGAGTGTCTTGCCAAGCAAGATCTCTAAAGAGCATCTGAGGCCTTTTTCATCCTGTCCAGATCTCCAGGACTTATTACATGTGACCCCTACCACAATGCCTCGAAGGAGCATCCCAGGACTTATTATGGGCACACAACCCAACCTATCGGATCTCCTAGGTCTACTTACATGTTGTCATGGCAATGCCTCGAAAGAGAATCCCATGACTTATTACAGGCACACAGCCCAACCTATTGGATCTCCCAGGTCTACTTATATTCCATAGGATAATGCTTCAAAAGAGCATCCCAGGCTATTACAAGCACACAACTCTACCTGTCGTATCTCCTAGGTCTAATTATATGTCCTCCCAGAGCAATTCCTTGAAAGAGCATCCCAGGCTGTTATGAGCACACAGCTCTACCTGTCGGATCTCCCAGGTCTACTTATATGCTCATCTGCACAACCTATCCATGACCACAAAGTATCAACATGATACTCACCATACATCATCCTGACGTACATCATCACATGATCAACCTGATCATCCTCACTGCATCGTCCTAATGCATATCATCTAGAGAAACATCCTGAAGCTCGTCATCCATGATCATCCTGATCATACAATGCATCCACCTAATGCATACCAAGTATCTACCTAATACATATCATCATACATGATCCACCTGATCATACAATGTATCCATCTGATACATACACAAATACATGATCCACCTGATCATACAATGTATCCATCTAACATATATCAACATACATGATCTACCTGATCATACAACGTATCCACTTGATACATATACAAATACATGGTCCAAGCATCCAACATGATATATCTACATATACATGATCCAACTAATCATATCCAACATCCAACATGATGCGTACATACATACATATAAATGATCCAACTGATCATATCCAGCATCCAACATGATGCATACATACATACATATAAATGATCCAACTGATCATAACAAGCATCTAACATGATGCATATACAGAGCAGTAACTGGAGCATCGTCCTGATGCTCATCATCCAGTGCTTACATCCACAACCTTATGAAGGATCCTCCTCTGACCATGCTTGGAATGGCTCCAGCAAATGTGTCCATCACTTCTTCCTCGAAGTGTCGTCAATTTGAAGAACACCAAGCCTCTCCCTAAAGTACTCAAACTTCACTCCGGCTAGTGGTTTCGTCAACACATCTGCAACCTGCTCATCTGTTGCAATATATAGGAGCTTCACTGCTCCTCTCTACACCATATCCCTAATATAGTGATATTTGATCTCCATGTGTTTTGACCTATCATGGAAAATTGGGTTCTCAGACAGCTTCACACAACTCTGGTTATCACAGAAGATACCAGTAGCATCCAGTGGGAGATCAAATAACACAGGCAGTAGCTTCCTCAGCCATACTACCTCACAACTAGCCAAACAAGTTGCAACATACTCTACCTCGGCTGTACTCAGTGCTACGCAGGATTGCATACTGCTAAACCAAGAGATCACACCTGATTCCATACTGAAGCAGCACCCAGATGTTCTCTTCCTATCTGCAGCACTGCCTGCCCAGTCGGAATCAACATAACCCTACAGGTTAAACTTTTGATTCGCATCATACTTGATCCCATAATCAACCGTACCCTTCAGGTACCTCAGAATATGATTTACAGCAACCAAGTGAATACCTCTCGGATCTGTCAGGAACTAGCACAATGTGTTCACCGCAAAGCAAATATCTGGTCTCGTGTTCGTTAGGTACATCAAGGACCCAATCATCTGATGATACATCGTGACATCAACCAGATCAGATGAAGCATCACAGAGAAGCTTCAGGTTCGATGCCATAGGTGTGGCCATGGCCTTGCAGTCCATCATCCCGAACCTCGTCAGGATCTCTACTACATACTTCCCTTGTCCAAGGAAGATCCCATCGGCACTCTGCCACACCTCCATGCCTAGAAAATAATGCATCATCCCCAAGTCCTTCATCTCGAACTTGGCAGCAAGCTTCCTCATGGTATCAGCAATCAAACTATCTTCACTTCTTACAAATAGGTCATCTACATACAAGAGTAGCATTACAGTATTGCTTTCCTCAACCTTGTAGTAAAGGTTAGTGTCTACTTTACTTTTGGTAAAGCCCAAACTGGATAGAAAGCTATCCATCCTACCATACCAAGTCCTAGGAGCTTGCTTCAAGCCATACAAGGCTTTCTTTAGTCTACACACATATGACTCCCTGTCATGTGTCTCAAAACCAAGTGGCTTCTCCACATACACTGCATCCTCGACTACACCATTCAAGAAAGTTGTCTTGACATCCATCTGGTGTATCTTCCATTTCATCGCTACAGCCAGAGCAAGTACTGTTCTAATGGAAGTGTACCTGGCTATAGGAGCAAAATTCTCTTCATAATCAATCCCTTCTTTCTAGAAGAAGGCACGAGCTACAAATCTCGCTTTGTATTTCTCTATGCTGCCATCTGCAACATGTTTGATCTTGTAGATCCACTTGGAAGTCACAACAGACTTCCCTTTAGGTCTTTGGACTACATCCCAAACATCATTCTTCATGATTGACTGGTATTCCTCGACCATGGCATCCTTCCATTCTTTCTTTTCCACTGCTTCTTCATAACTGGAAGGTTCTTTGTTCATAATATCACAGAGTAAAGCAACATAGCTGGTATGTGATCTAGTTCTCTTCTTTGCTCTGTGTTCTTCTTCTGGAATGCCATATCTTTCTGCATCTTAAATGAGCTCTCTAGCCCATGCAGGTTTCCTCTTGTGTGAGTTATTCTCACGAGGTGGATCTACAGGTATTTGTGGATCTTCAACTTCACGATATTCTGGAATTGCTTCATTCATGGTGGTTTCGTGAAATCCGTTTTCCTTTTGTTCTTCATGATCTTCAATAGGTGCCTTTCTTGACTTTATGAAAGCTAAGTTTTAATCAAATGTTACATCCCTGCTGACATCAATCTTCTTGAACCCTGGAAAGTATATTCTGTAAGCCTTTGAGCTTTCACTGTACCCCACAAAGATACCCTTCTTTCCTGAAGGATCTAGCTTTGTCCTCTTTTCCTTTGAAACATGTGTATATACTGGACAACCAAATATCCTGAGATGACTGACCTCGAGTTTCTTACCAGTGAAGACTTCTTCTGGTGTCTTGTTGTCCAGTATCTTGTGAGGTGTTCTGTTTTGCACATAAACAATTGTCCTAGCTGCTTTTGCCCATAGATACATAGGAAGATCCTAGTGATGCAACATTGCCCATGCTGCCTCCATGATTGTTCTGTTCTTTCTTTCTGCAACTCCATTCTGTTGTGGATTGTAGGGAGCAGTCAACTCCCTCTTAATCCTTGAATCACTGCATAGTTTCTTGAAGTCACTTGAAGTGAATTCTCTGCCATTGTCGGATCTGAATGTCTTGATCTTCTTATAAGTTTGATTTTCCATCAAGGCTTTGAATTCCTTGAACTTATCAAACACTTCATCTTTGTTCTTCAAGAAATAAACCCAAGTCTTCCTAGAGAAGTCATCAATGAAAGAGAAATAGTAAACATACCCACTCAGAGAACTGGATGACATTGGACCACATACATCGGAGTGGATAATTTCCAAGATTCCTTTTGATTTGCTTTCACTATTTGGAAATGCCTTCTTTATGCTCTTTCCTTTTGCACATCCTTTGCAAACACCTTCATGCTTGGTCTTGATTTAGGAAGACCCTCTATTTCTTTACTTGCAATTGGTAGTGCCCTATAGTGCACATGCGCAAGTCTTCTATGCCAAAGTTCACTTGGATCCATGGATTCACGTACCATGGCATGTTCAGGTTGTCCCTTTAATTTATACAACCCTCCCTCTTGCTCTGCAATCACTACTGCATCATCAATAGCTTTACCATTTGGCCACATTAAGACTTGGCCATCTACAAATGCCACCATCATGCCTTTGGCATCCAATGCAGATATGGAGAGTAGATTCTTCTTGAGCCCAGGTACATATAGAACATATTTCATCTTCAAGGACTTCCCAGAGTCTAGGTTGTAGGAGGCTTCACCACTTCCTTTGATAGGATCTTGGTAGTCATCCCCAAGTTTCCCCTTATGGGGTGACTCATGTTCAGATAGATTAGCAAAGGATTCTTTAAACCCAGTCATGTGTTTGGAAGCCCCACTCTCAATAAGCCAATCATTACAACCATGAGAAATAGTACCTGTGAGAGCAGAGATTAGAACATATTCATCTTCACTTGATGAGTCATCACTTTCTGCCCTAGCCTTCTTCTTTGGTGGTTCATCATCCTCAGCAGCATGAGCATGATATCTTCTTTTGTTATTTTTCTTCTTCTTGTTGAAGTTGTTGTTGTTGTTGTCCCCTTTATTCTTGGGACAATCTACAGCAAAGTGTTCCTTCTCATTGCAAGTGAAGAATCTAAGATCTTTCTTATGATGGTGGTGTGAAGGTCTTCTTTTGTGAGATGACTCCCTTTTGATCTTCCCTTTCTTGGTGTGAGATGAGAGAGCTTGATATTCATTCCCCATCTTTTCTTCTCGTGCCACAAGCCCTGCTTCTTCTTGAGAGAATTCTTCCCATAGTCTACTGAAGGAGATCAACTTCCTTATTGCACAAATTCCTTGAATAAAGGAATCCCATTACCTAGGTAGGCCATTTAGAGTGGTCATGACAATTTCACCATTCTCCACCATTTCATCCACAACTTCAAGTTGTTCCTTGATCTGAGAGACCTTGGACAAATAGGATTGAATGGTCTCTCCATTATGAAGCTTTACCCCTTTCAATTGGTTCCGCAAAGTCATCTTCCGATTTATGTTCTTCCCTTCAAACAACTTGGTCAAAGAGTTAAAAATAGCCTTGGGTGTCTTTAGAGATGACACATGTGGAATGAGATGGTCCTTGATAGAATCAACAATGATCCTCTTTGCCTTGACCAAGTTCTTCTTGTGAAGAGCCTTAGCCTCTTCTTCTTCTGGGACAGGGACCTCTTCCCTTATGTAAGTATCCAATTCATTTTCTTCCAAGATTAACCGGATCCTATACTTCCATGCTCAAAAGTTATCAGCCCCTTCAAGATTATCCTCAAGCTTGGTGTGGTGAGACATCTTAAAGAGTAATTCAAATGGAAATAGAAAAGCTTTAGGTCCTACCACTTGATTTGCTAAGACTTGATCTGGTCCTGGAATAGGGTTTGTCAGAGAAACCCTAAAATTTCAAACTTTGAATTTCAAATTTATGAAAGGATAGAAAGATGCGCCTTGATGAGCTGATCAGCTTGGTATATTCAGAATTTGAGATCTGCAAATTTTCACCCTTCACCCAACCAAAAGTATCGATCCAAAGCTCTAAACTTTGATTTTTCCAAGGAGCTTCTAGCTATGTCTTCAGATTTCAGAAATTTTATTTTTGTGGAAACCCTATCTTTTAGGGCCAAAACTGAAAGTGCTCAGAATTGAATTCTAATTGGACAGATAGATTTTCCTTGATGAGTAGAGTCAATCTACCATACTGCTTTTCCAAAATATGTGGAGAGAAACCCAATAAATAAGAAACCCTAGTTTCTGCCATTGCACAATGTCTTCTTCTCAGGGAAGCTCTGATAGCATGTTAATTTTTGAGCATTAATTCAATATACTATAGAATATTTACGGAGAGAATAACTTGTACAGCATATCAATCATATCAAGCATGTCAATCATGTCAATCACAACAAGAGGCAAACATAAGAGACAATAGACACACAGAGTTTCCGTGGGGAAAACCCTAAGGTGAAAAACCCCACAGCTTCCTCAGAGATAGATAGAGCAATAATACAACCAAAGTACAACCCAAGTACAAGAGATGATCCTCCTCCTCACATGTGTGCCACTTTCCAAGTGATGTAGAAGTGAGTAATGAGATGTCCAAATAGAGATCTCCTGATCTCTATTTATACTTGTCCTGTCCTGCTCAATAAACTAATGGGGCCAACTTGTCTAGCTTATCCTAATAACCCATAGTTAACTTAATCAGGGCCGACCCCACACATGGTGGTCTAATAACCCATCGGCAAGTTACGACACTTGCGACACTTGTCAATACAAATGATGACACTTCCGTATATAGGAATAATAACATCTCTATAGAAGTACTTGCCTTACCACCACCCTTGGTCACTTGGCTCAGGGCCCATGCGATATGAGAGAATCCCAGCACGAATCGGCGATAGAAATTGGAGAGGCCCAAGAAGCTTCGAAGTTTAGTGAGTGTGGTTGGGGATCGCCAGTCACGGATGACCTGGATCTTGGCTAGATTGACATGCACACCATGTCGATCAACAATGTAGCCTAAGTAATGGACCCTGTCCATGCCGAAGGAGCATTTTTCCAAGTTTGCATATAGTTTGTGCTGCCGCAGGGTGTGTAGAACCTGTTCAATATGCTGCAAGTGTTCCTCCCAAGTCTTGCTGTAGGGAGGAAGACTTGGTATAGGATTCATCTGTGTATGCCTTATATCAACGGATTGTTCATCTTTCTTCTTTTTCACCAATTAAATCACTTTGACTACTAGCTGGATGCTACCTTGCCTCTATGTGAATGTATCTGCTAAGCATTTGATAATAATGTTTATGTTGTACTTGAATTGACTCCATTGCCCAGTATAGATCCCTGTTGTTCTCCACCAATGGTTTTCCGAAGTAAAACTTGTCCTACAGAAATATGACCTTCTGCGTATGTTTTGATATAACATCTTGAGAATGAATGCTGGTGTTCCTTTTTCATGGTTGACGCCCTTGATTATTTCCAGTTTTTCATTAGTTTATTGAGAGATCTCTCTTAGACTGTGTTGGGTCAGTAACATCAGTCCAAAGATTGGTTAGTGGTTACCCAGAATTACCCTCTTTCAACCTTGGGTGTCAAATTTGGTGTTAACATCTTGTTTTACACCTTGTTTTGTGTAAGCATTATGGTTTGTGTCGTGTGTATTGTTAAACAAGAAAGTATTCCCATAGGGTGACTTGCATCATAATTTCAACACTTTGTATTTTTATTCATAATAAGAAATAATATTTTTTTAAATAAATTACTAATAAAAATTATTTTTAATAAATTAACATAATTAAAACTTAATAAAAAAGTTTACTCTTAATGATTCAACCAAATGAAAACTTAATAAATACCAACTAAAAATAAAACCAAAGTAAACACAATCACACTATTTTATATAATAAATCTAACCATAGAATTAATAACAAACATGATTGATTTTCATACTTCTTTGATTACAAGTAAAGAATCCAAGCCAAATGCTATATTAACTGGAAGTTCTTACCCATTATTTAGTGTTTAGAGACATTAATTTATTTTTACAAAACATGACCGATTCTCATACTTCTTTGATTACAAGTAAAGCAGGAAAGCCAAATGCTATATTAAGTGGAAGTTCTTACCCATTATTTAGGGTTTAAAGACAATAATTTCTTTTTACAAAACCCAAGTTCACATTGTCTGACCATTTGATTCCACATATTATGTACCTCATATACTATCATTACTAAGAAAAGCAACAGCGTGGGTTTTCTAAAAAGTGCAGAAGGTAGATTAGAGAAAGAAAAAGTATATTTTTATATAATCTGTTGGAAAACACATATACATCCATGTCTCAAAGTATATATTCATGCATTAGAAGGTGAAAGTGAAAGAGAGAAGAGAAGAAATCATATTGCACATATCAATACCTTGGAGCTGTTTGGATTTGGGGTTGGTTGTTGTTGCTATGTGGATTTTGGGTTTTGCATATTTCCTGCTAACATAATTACAATTCATTTTTTTTTCTCTTTCTGGGATTCATTCACACTCTTGTTCATTTGGGTTTTCGGATTTTGTTGTCCCGGTGGGGATTTCACGGTTTATGTGTACTATATATAACACACACAGACACATATTTTGGCTTTGTGTTATTTGTTTTTGATGTGGGGTTGTGGATCATATGGGGATTGTTGGTACTAACTTTTGTCCACTACCTTGCCATCTCTGGTTCTTTTTATTTTTCTCATTAGGGAACCTGATCATCAGCACTTGCTAAGACATATATTCAACAAAGAACATGGTTTTCAGTGTTCTATTGGAGATGCCAAATTATTTGGGTCATGTTATTTTATCTCGCCAGTTTCTTTTTAAAGTCAAAAATATTTATTTTTATTTTTATTATTATTAGAGAACCTGACTCTTAGCACCTACTAGGACATGTATTTATCAGGGAGCATGATTGTCAGTATTTTGTTGGAAATATTCGATTTTATTTGGATAATAATACTCCTATATCGTAGATATGTATGTATGTCATGTGTGCATATTTTTCTGTGTGGTGGGAAAATAACTTCATCTAGAAGAATAAATAGGACGGAGAGTTGTTTTTCATGAGCAGCAAGGTGACTTCACCTGACTTGTGGATTTGTATACCACTACCAAATCCTATAGACAGTTCAGGTAGGGTGATTGATTCTAAACACTTACCAATCTCAAAGATGGCTCTAGAAACCCAAAAGTCACTTATAATTGCATTGTAATTTATAATGTTTTTGCTTGAGAGGATATTTCTGTTGAGTGATAGGAATTCATCCCATTTCTCCGTAAAGTGAGCAACAGTTTCACAATGTTGTCCTTTGAAGGTAGCATCTACGAAGTGTGAGGCTGAGCAAGCAACTAGAAGGAATGTAGGTGACAACCCTCTACTCTATTGCTACCAATGTGATAAATTTGTTAAGCAACTAAAAGGAACGTAGGTGACAACCCTCTACTTTGCTGCTACCAATGTGATAAATTTGTTACGACAACTTTTTTTGTAGATAAGGGTGGGCGGACATAGCATGGAATATTGGTTTACTTTTTTTTACTTAAGCTATTGCAGCTTTACAATTTCAGAAGGGCTATAATGACATGGATGAAGAGATTAGGAATCAGGGATGTTGATGTCTTACCGATTCGACTCCATCCGATCTCGGTAGTTTAGGGTATAAGTTTCTTTTCAGGTAATCCTATAGGAATGCATATGTTGTTATATATATGTAATAAAATGATAAGGCATGCTTCAAAAATGCTCAGAAAGGGATTTTTGCATGGCTTAGAAAATAAGCTTAATTCCACTTTGGTCATTTAACAACATTTTTTTTTATAAGAAAGATGTTATCTTCTTAAAAGGGTTTATGGATCCATGCGTTACACGTGGATAGAGGTGTGCGATCGAAGGTAAGGAAGCCAATTACCCAATGATCTATGGTATCTTGCTCTCATTCCCAGAGCAAACTATGTTCTCTTTATCTGCAAAATAAATGCTTACTCATTTTTTTGTTTTCTTTATATGTTTATCAGCATAATAAAAGTTTAGTGTATTTTTATTGACTTTTTTGTTTCTCCTACAAATTAGGGTTTGATTTGAGAATAACAAATAAAGTAGAAATGTTGAAGCTGGAGGAGATGTGGCTATGGGAATGTAAGGTCGTTCATCCTTTGCATGTTTCTACATCTTCTCCTTTTTTTTTTTCTTTTTTTTTTTAATTTAACTTCTAATTTGCAAAACCCTTTTTATTTTTTTGCAGGATTTAATTTTGCAAGAAACACAAGGTTCTCTAATCCTTTTCCTATTATTAATTCTTCACCATTCATAGCAGGAATATCAGTCTTTCTACTACTTTCTCTTGAGCTTTTTCTCTTTGCTCTCCTAAGCAAGAGGTGCCCAAGCAAATACACCTGTACCTATCGCCTTATCTTTATGAACCTCCCCGTCTGTCCCATATGTGCCATCAATAGATATGGCATCAATTTTGGGTTGAATACTTCCCTTCTTATCCACAGCAGGTCGTCCCAGTAAGTAATGGATATATTGTTATATGTTGCGTTTAGTGTTTGTGCCCTCCTGGATCTTCAATCAACCTGTGTAGGTGTCCACATTTATTGAGGTTGTAGTATGATCCTTTACACCAAGCATATTGAGGGTTTGTGCTGGGATTGGGTTAAACACCTTTTCTTTCACATTGGAGGGCACTTTGTAGCCATTGCCACTGCCCATAAAATTATCCGAATTGGTTACTATTGGCCTTTTGATTGAAAATATTCTTTATCAGTTTTAGATTTTAACAATGATGATGATTCCTTAATCTGCTTTATTTGTTGTTTATTGTGAGAATGTAGAAATTGTTGATCGTCCTGGGTATTTTTCTTACTTGTAGAATAAGAAATTATTTCTAGGCACACAATACAACCCAGTCAGTTAAGTTAGGTTCATCTTTATGTTTTATAGTTTATTATTTCATTCATTACTACATTGTAGTTCCTAATTTGACCAATTGGGCCAAGTAAAGGAACTCTTTTCTTTTTGTCTCTAAGCACGGAAAGGGGGTTTAGAGGTAGGTTTGGTATCTTCAATGCAGAATCTTCTGGGTGTAACTTGTTAAATTCATTTCCTATATGACCGTCATATATTAGATGCAATTGGTATATCTTAGGAAGTCCTACATTCCATTAAGCATAAAAACATAAAGGCTATTTTATTGAAGATGGATCTGGTCAAAGCATATGACTGAGTGGATTGGTATTTTTTTAGGCTTCTACTATAACTACAAATTGGTCTTCCATTATTGGTCACCAACTAGATCATGGCATGTGTGAAATTAGCCTAGTTTTCTATTCCAGTTAATGGATCGCCTTCAGATTTTTTGATCTTGCATTCCCTTATCACCATTTCCAGATCTATTCAGTGTGCTATCTATCTGTTTCCAAACCCTTCTTGCATTTAGCCATTTAGGTTTGCTTGCATTTGAGTGATTTTGAGTGACTTGAGTGTCTTTGGGTTTATTTGAGTGCTTGTCTTTTTTCTTTGAGAATTTCTAAGTTACTAGGGTGCTACGATTAGTCTCTTGTTTTCTACCGTTACCCTCATCGCTTTCCTCCTCAAGCCTTGTTCTGATCATCATCAGTGAAGGAATAAGACTTTTCCCCATAAGAAATCACTGCATATCTGGCATCTTCTGACACAATTTATCCATGCTAGGTAGAAGTTCTCCTTTTCATCATTACTTAGTTTTATTCTAGTTGGTAAAGACAAAATTTTTATTTTTTTTATTTGGTGTGTAATCATTTTTGTGTTTTGTCCGAGAAACAAAAAGAGTGCTTTAATAATTTTTGGTAGATTTTGAACTTTTGGGATTTTTGTCTTGTTGAGATCATTGAAAAAGAATGTATCCTTCCTTTACATAGATTTCATCAAAAGAATAAGTGCATTTTCATGGAGTTAGGGTTGCATTATGTTTAAATTTATGTCTTCACCTCATGCATTCACCTAACCGTCCTAATAAAATTTACCGATAGAGCCAGGTTAAAATTTACTAGTAACTTGTGTGTAAGTTAATGACATGTTCTGTCATCATAAAACGTGGCAGTTGTCGCTATTTTCCTGCACTGCATCCGATGGGCTTAAAACAAAAAATATTATATCTAAAAAATTAATATAATTATTCCATTATGTAAGCAATACCAAAAAAATATTATTAGAGAAGTCTTTGTGATCATCATGTTGTATTACTAATTGAGATATGAAGTTCAATTAAAAAAACATAGAGGTTCTATGCAGATCCATATGAAAGTCTTCACATACAACAAGTATGGAGTATGGTGGGATAGTTTGCAAGAAAGTTGGGGAATTTCCTCAAACATTCTGAGGTGTGGTTCAGTTTTGTGGACAGTTGAATTTGTATCTTTTTAAAGGATTGGAAGAACTTTACAACATTTGAATGCATATAATACCCAAGGATCCCACTCAAACAAATGGAAACAAATGTAATGTGTGTGAATATATGTTACCCAGGTTCTTTCTATTATTCCTAATTCCAATGTATTTAGACACAACATGAATGTCTCTATTATTAGTTGTATGTAGGGAAGGTTTTCTTAATGGAAAATCTATTGTTGACTTGAAGCATATTGGTTCAAGTGTGGCTTCTTTGTATTATTCCTAATTCCGATGTATTTAGACATGCCTTGAATGTCTCTATTAATAGTCATAGGGAGGGAAGGCACAATATGCAAGTGGAGGACTTGGTTTTGGATTTTTCAATGGAAATTCTATTGTTGGCTTCAAGCATAGTGGTTGAAAGTACACATTTTATAGACATTATTGACTCATTTGAAAAATCAGAGATATGTAATCAAATGAGTACATTTTGGTTTGTGATGAGATCTTATTGACTGATTTGGAAAAGCAAAGATATGTAATAAAATGAGTACATTTTGGTTTGTTATGAGATCTCATCTCATTTGAATATTAGTAATCAAATCAAGCTCAAAATTCACACATATTGTTTTATTCAAACACTGAATAATTAGAGCCACAACTGCTCCATATGATAGCTAATTCATTCATTCATTCTAATTAATTTCTTATTTATAAGGACCTTTTCTAAATTTGATATATGGATAGTAGCAATCTATTTATTTTTGGTTAATCTAATTCAGTAATGAAGTCAAGGAAATAGTTGATTTGTTCTTCTACATGGAAAATGTGTCCTTAAATAATGAATTTTTTCTTTTAAATATTTTACTCTTTAACAATAATTTGGTGTTCAATAATTTGTTATTTTTAATCTATTTATTTCTTAACATAGAAGGCAAGGACTAAGCTTAATAATAAAATATAAAATTATCACATAATATTATTTATTTAAGTTATTTTTGTTGAATAATTTAAAAGTATATCTAAAGTGGCATTGAGAAAATATGTGATTTTAGATTTAATAAGTAAGATTAGTTTTTACCAATTTTGTGGTATATTAATAATATCATGGCTAGTAAAATTATATAAATCTCAATTGAAAAATTGTATAATTGAAATATTATATAGAAATCACCGAGAGAGTTATTTTAGTTTCAAGATGTTGAAACAAACAAAAAGTTAATAATATCAAGAAACATAAATAAATAAAAATGATGCTTGATAATATTAATATTTTAAGATATTACTAGTAATAATGAATCTCTTTGGATAATAATAAAAGATTCTTCTTTTATATAAAGAAAAATAAAGATGAAAAATATAGATAGTTATGTCCATATTTTTATGTTTACAAAATATTTAGAAAATTATTCCTTAGAGTTATTTAACATTACACATAATCAATGAAGTAACGGATATAATGATGTCCTTCCAAGGGATGTTAGAAGTTTTTAAAACATAACGGAATCCCTTAATGCCTAGCTCTTCATCACAAGAAAAATTGCAAGAATTGCAATCTCATAAATATGTGCACAGAGAAATAGGGAAAAGATAAGTCAACTACCCCTAATAAAGCTATCTCAGGAGAGGTGGCAACAACTTGGCTAGAAAACTTGCCTCGTTGTTTTGAGTTGCAAATCCATTCTAGTAACTTTAAGGTCAAGTTGGATTCATACCAACTTAAGGATAGTGCATTACTATGGTGGAGACATGTGTAATCCCAATTGGGATATTCTATCTCTACCTTGACCAAGCAACAATTGAAGCTGAATTTCACCATAAAATGCATCTTGAAGTTGAATTTCATGATAAAATGCCTCTTGCAGAATGCATGGAATCAGTTCCATGATCTTGAACAAGGAACAATGACTATAATGGAATGAGGATTGATACAATGAGTCAATAAGATATGATACGTATTTGAATATTGAAGTCCTAATGATAAACAAGTTTTTTTATGAGTTAAACAAATTTCATACTTCTATGAACCATACAAATTAGCTTAAGAAGCAAGCTCAACAAGGTGGTGCCATAACCAAGAGTTTGTATTGGGTTCAACACAATCACCTAATAAGGCCAAGTGATAGGAGCTGCTAATATCTAAGGATGTTGGAGTTGTGGAAGACCACTTTATGAACAATTGTCCTGAAAAAGAATAGTATTTTTGGGGATAGACTTGAGATTGACAAGAAAATGGTTTCAAGATCTTCAAAATTAGTACTTGACATTTTGAAGGCCAAGTTGTTGACAATGAGATACCATTAATGATTGATTCTAGCAACAAAGATGAATATATATAGTACATAAAATACTGAGTAATAAAGTAGATTAAAATACAAGAGCTACTTAGAATAACACAAAACAATTATGTAAAATACTTATGATTAAATGACTTGTGTTGAAGGTATGCCTTCTAAAATCCAATATTGGTTAAATTCGTAGAATTTGTTTTTCATGTCTCTTCTAGATTTTAGCTTGAAATATGGTTTATTCACTTATTTCAACTTGTAAATTCAAATGGCAGGGACTAAGCTACTTGCGACTCTTGTTTTTACAATTTGAATGGGTTTAAAGATTAATGGCATATGTCCAAAGATCTTTTATCTCATAATAAAAAGTTTCATATACTAATTTAGAATTAAATTATCTATATTAATATTAATATTTTTCTTTTATAAATAGTTATTTTCATTTTTAATTAAAAAATAAATCATCACATTAATAACATAATATAGGTACATATTTATACACTCGCGGTTAAAATTTGTGCATGTTAAATGTAACATATATACAAATACAAATACAAATTATTATTATTATTATTATTATTATGTAACTAGGGGAATCTGGGAAGGGGTTGGTACTAGCATGTTACCGGGGGATCCAATCCCCTAGGTGCACCCACACAACGGACAAGTATGGGGAAAGCGTAAACCAGGGTGATTTGAACTGGTGACCTCCATTTACAACATTTCGAGTCAAATACAAATTATTAGATGGTAAACTTGATTAACAATTTAAATAACCTGTCATAAATTGTTATAAATGTTAATAATAAATTAGTAATAAATTGTTATAGGTGTTAGTAATAAGTTAGTAACTAATGTAGATATAGCATGGCATGTATTCTTAGTTATAAGATTCTCCATTTTAGAATTAATTATATTAATATAATAAGTTTACTTGAAGTTGAAGTTGAAGTTGAAGTGTGACAAAATTGTATGATTGAGTTGGCATTTATGAATTTACATAAACCTTAAAACTAAGGGATTCAAAACTCAAAATGGTCATCAAATTTCTAATGGGATGTGAAATTCTAAGCCCAAAATCATTAATAGCTCTTAGCCTGTGCACATGAGAAAAAAAAAACACAGTTCTAAGCACATGTGAAGTGGGCTTGACTGTAATAATACATCACTGTAATCAAATATTACGTCATCAAAACTGAGCTACAAAGAAGCCACCTTTGCTCTATGTGCGGAGGCTATCTATTTCGTTGTGCATTAGCGATGATTCCAAAAATCAGTTGGTGACACAACCCTTTGCTCCATGTGCGGAGGCCATCTATTTCGTTGTGCATCAGCGATCATTCCATGTTATTAATGTGATTATTTATTTCTCTAACGTGAATTCATGTGTATCACCCAATGTGTGTACTATAAGGATTGGATAATTATGTGGACGGTTTGATTTTACAGAATTCCTATTTAATCAGGGAAATGCATAATCTGACGTTACAGAATTCCTATTTAATCAGTTGATTGTGTTCCCATGGCACATAGAGTTGCCTTACAGATGCACGCGAGCTCTGGTTCAGGCTTATGGCTGGAGAAGAGTTAGTGTTGTTACCATTGGATCAGAATTATATTACAGCTCAACAATATCGCCAATTGCATTAAATGCGTGCATTAAATTGAAGAACAAAAATCACATAAGGAGCTTCATGTCAAGAAATTATTTCTTAGAAATATTGCATTGAATCAGTAACCTTCCACACTCGCCACTCTATGTGGCCAGAGAGAAAATATCCTACAGCGAGTGCTGGGTTGTTGGCTTGAATGGAAGGTAACACCACTAATCATAGCCGCTTAAAAAGCAAGGTTTTTGTTTGGAATTTTCTTCTTTTACAAATCATATTCTAAAATTTTTAATGGTTCGAACAATTTTGGAAAATATAAAAACCAATTTCGATATGAAAAAATATGTTATAGTTTGTTTATTAATGTATAGATTTATTTTAAATGAGATTTATCAAGCATTTAAAGTAAATTTATTTAAATTTAAATTTTTTACACATCTTAAAAAATATTATTTTTGTTTAGTTTTAATATTATATTTTAATTATTTTTTGTTTTCGTAATATAATACTAAATTACATGACAATATTTTCCCTAGACTTTATAGCACCTAACTCAACTCACTGCAAGCATTTTAACATTTAAGTTTTCAAAAGAAAAAAACCTTCTAGAAATACTTAGAACTAAACGTCTATTTTGAAAAAAAAAACTAACTTTCCAGAATTGTTTTCCTAAAAAAACTTTACATTTAGTTTATTGTAATTCCCACGAAAAACTTTGTTTAATTATTTTTAATGGTTATTTTCTTTTGCGTAAATAAAATATCATAATTACGTTTCTTTTGCGTAAATAAAATATCATAATTATGTTTCCAAGAAAAAACTTTGAGTTTTAAAAAGTTTAGTTATGGTTAATAGTTAAAAAAAAGCTCAAAAAACTTTGAGTTTTAAAAAGTTTAGTTATTGTTAATAGTTAAAAAAAAGTTGAAAAGCCTTTGAGTTTTAAAAAGTTTAGTTATTGTTAATAGTTAAAAAAAGCTGAGGATGGCAAAACCATTGTGGTGGTGGCGGCCACTACTGTGCCTAAAATGCCCCCCCTAAAACAAAGTTCATTACTTCATTTTTCCTAAGAGAGAAAGCCCTTATGTGGGATCACCTTCGGAGATGTGGTTGGGAAGGCCCGGGAAGATGCACCATGTGCAGGAATGCAGAAGAAACCAATCTTTATATATTATCAGTTTTTTGTTCATTTATGAGGCAAGTATGGAAAGAAACGTAGATTCTTTTAAAAATCAGATTGGAATGGATGGGATACTCGCCGCAGGATATGAATAGCGTGGAATTTCTGGACAGTGCGGAATTTATCCATCTTTGAAGACATCAATTCAGGACCTTTGAAAATTGCCAAGAATGCAATAGCCATACTATCCAGCTTTCGAGAGCCTTTGGCCTGCTTCGATGGAGCCTCGAGCAACAATCCTCCTAAAATGCGTCAGGATCCCGGAAATGGAACCCATAAATGCGTCAGGATCCCGGAAATGGAACCCATAAATAGAAAGAAGCCTTTGGCCTGCTTCGATGGAGCCTCGAGCAACAATCCTTGTAGATCTGGAGCAGGAGGCTTATTTTTTGTGGAAGGGAAGTTTTTACTCAGATTTCAGGCAGGACTTGGAGCTGGAACAAACAATTTCATTGAACTTGTCACTTTAAACCTCCTCCTAAAACTGGCAAAAATGGAAGAGTTAAATAAACTTCAAGTTTTCAGAGACTTTTAATTGATTATTGACTAGACAAATGAAAAAAAGGATTATCATAACCTTGACTTAATCCTAATCTTAGAAGAGATAATGGTCTTGAAGCAAGATATGGAAGAGGTCTTCTTTTCCCACATCTACAGGGAAAAAAACTTTAAAGTTGATGCACAATCTAAAGTCGGAATGGCCCTTATCAATGGTCAATGGAATATTCAAGAAGTGATTGAAGGCTAAATTATAGAGGATTACGAGATTCGCCTGTGGGATCCTCAGTAAAATGTAGCCCTTCAAGGTAATGGGAACTTTTAAGTGCTCAGTTTTTGCATATATGGTTTCTTTTTTCTAATCAACGAAGATATAGCTATAAAATGATGTTTTTTTATGTACTCAAAAGACTCAGCTCTATGTTGATAAGTCTTTTTAACCAATCCATACCAGATTTTGTTACGATCATATGGAATGTAACTTTTACTTATTACATAAATAAATAGTTTTTTTTGAAAAAAAATAGTTTAATTATTTTTAATAATTAAAATAATTGTGAATTTATTTCTTTGAAATTATATTATATTTTAATAAAACTTTAATTATAATTTAATATAAATTGGTTTATTATTTATTAAATAAGAAAGGATTAAATATTTTAAAGTAAAATATTTTTTTTAAATTTTATATTTCTAAAAATATTTTTTACATTTACATATTTATTAATCTTAATATATTTTAGGTTATTTTTAAAGTTAATTTAAACAATTGTTTGGCCATAACACATTCCCTAATTAGTGTATGGGTAATGCGTATACTTAATTATTTGATATGTCTAAAAATTGATTGATTACAAACCATAAAGAAAAAAAAATTAAATAAATATTTTAAATTTTAAATAATATGAAAATATTGAAATGTCAAATTTCTTGAAGTAATAAGGTGTCACAAAATTTAAGAACTTGTTTTTTTTAAATTAATTTTGATAATCAACATTTTCCTTTGATTTATAATTTAAGAATATTACATATACATATGTTATAAATGAAGAAGATTCAAATTATATGGAGAAGAAGATTTATGTCGGATATGGGAATCAACATAATTTGATTGCAAGTGAGAAATAAACCATATATAAAATAATGTGCAAAAAAATATATTGCAAATTATGGCATTGTTACAATATAAGTTTTTAGGATTTTTTATTTATATCTTATGTGCAAATTGAAAAATGAGACTAGGACATCATTTTGGTATCATCATTTTGTATTTCTTAGTGCCTTCATTTTTTATATTAGTATTAATTTGTGTCATATTTATGTCTTATATATAAAAGTATTGATATTTTTATTAGTGACATAATGTATATCATCATTTCAACATCTTATTAGCAAATTTAACATTTTAGCATCCTCAAGGCATCTAACTAGTGTCATATTAGTGTCTCATTACCCTTGTTAGTCCATGTTTACATCGGGATTAGGATGAGTGGTTGAAGGTTGTGATTTAGCGGCTAGTTGTCATTGTTTAGAGTTCCGTTTAGAGTTTAGGGGCTGGGGATAAGTTGTTAGGGGTGTTCAATTTATACAAGTCACTTCAAGGTTGGGCACATGGGATATCCATGTTTGTCCATCACTCAAGCTACATTAGGTATATTTCTTATGTTAGGGGCACACAGAGAACCCGTGGAAGCGATTGTTAACCAATAGAGGTCATATGTGGAGGTTTGAGGACTTGTCAATGACACTTAAGCTTGTGAAGCTATGTCTAGGGCTTGAGGATAATGCTTCCCTCCCCTAACCAATGACAAGGGATGGAGGATATTGTTTCCCTACCTTGACTATGGTTATGGCCTCGAGACCTATCCGCGATGCATGAAACATTTTAATGGCACCCATATCCAGCTCCTAAGGAAAATACCCTCAATGAAGGGCTCATGTTCTTGTATCTAGGGTTTGTTTATGGCACTTCATCTTGAGAAGGTTCAATTAGTGCTTGAATCCCTTGTTTACCCGATTGACCATGTGGCATAGTACAAACCTATTTTTAGTGAAAAAAACCTACCCACGACAGATGTATCCCACTTGAATGTCTGCATAGAACCCATAAAAAGGACTAATGTGCTAGAAATAGGACTCATTCGAGGCTCTTGAGTTTGAGAAATTTCAACAATGTCTTTAAGGTGATAATTTTCCTTCCTCGACCATGTCCACATCCTTGCAATCCATCCTCGATGTGTGAAATCTCTTAATGGAATCCATATCCTATATTGATGCTAAACACCCCCAAGAGAGGGTCTATGTTGTGGTTTCCCAGTGTTTACATGGTGGTTGAGCTCGGGAAGTGGTGTTTAGGGAAAACAAAGGCCCATTTTTCTCCTCTTATGACATTGGATATAGACCTCTAGCCATATTCATGCTGAACAACTTACCTACTAATAGCATGCATAAAAATATTAGAGGTGATTATTCACCAACATAGGTCATATATGTAGGTTTGACGGCTCGCCAATGGCACTTGTGCTTAAGAAGTTTGGAAATCGCAGTTGAGCTTGAGAAGGTTTGTTTAGTTCTTGAGGATAATGATTCCCTCCACTAAACAATGTCAAGCAATTGAGGATTTTATTTCCCCACCATGAATATGGTTAAGGATTAAGACTCATCCACGATAAAAGGTGGATAAAACGAACATTTTAATGGCACCCATACCCAACTCATAGGGAAAAGGCCTCCTATTGAGTGCTTGTGTTTGTATATCTAGGATTTATTCATGATACTTGAGCTCAAGAAGGATCAATTAGAGATTAAACTCATTTTTTACTCCATCGACAATGTGGCATAGGCCAAAGCCATTTCCAATGAACAAATCCTACCCACGACACATGTATCCCACTCGAACACCTGATCGAATCCATTTAGAGGATTGGTGTTCTGGTATGGGGACTCATTCAAGGCTCTTCGGTCTGAGAATATTCAACAATATCCGTAAACCACTTGTTTTCCTCCCTTGACCATGTTCAAGGCCCTATAACCCATCCCTATTGTGAAAAAAACTCTTAATTGCATCCTTATCTAACCTTGATGTCAAAGACACTAGAAAGAGGTATTTTGTTTTGGTTCACAGGTGTTTTTCATGGGGATTGAGATCTAGAAGTGGTGTGTAGTGGATAAGGCCCATTATTATCCTCTTATGACATTGGATAGATCTCTAGACACATTCCTGGTGCACAACTAGCCTCTTGATCACATGCATAGTACCATTCAAGGTTATTGTTAACCAAAAGAATTCATATATGGAGGCTTGAGGGCACCTAAATGACACTTGAGCCTAATAATATATGTTTATGGCTAGGGGGTAATGATTCCCTCCTTGAACCAATGTCAAGGAATTGAGGGTGTTGTTTCCCTATCATGACTAATTTTAAGTCCTGGAGTACCATCCATGACATTTGAAACAGTTTCATGGCAGCAATATCCATCTCATAGGAGAAGACTCCCTATTAAGGGTTATTGACACAGTTCTATCGATAGGGGTTCACTTCACACTATTGTCAACAAACACCAACCAAAAATCCTTAAACACTGGCCCAGAAAGGTTTTAGGCTTTCCAGCGACACTCCCAGAGTGAGTGAAGTCTCACCCGAGATGATTAAGGGGGATGTAGGAACTAGATTTCCACAATGGGGGGAGGACATGCATCTAATCTCACTCTATAGCTACAGCTACAGAAACTAGAGATTGTATCTTTGCATCATGCTTAACAGTTCATACATTCATTCATCATTCGCATGTTCAGAGTATAATATACATTCGCACTAACATGGTAAAGCTGGCATTCACATCAACGGGACTTACTAAACCACATATATTTAAACATATCAAAACTAGCATTCGCATTCACCATCCAACATGAACAGAAACATAAGAGATAAACATAGTCAAACATATTCATGCTTTAACTCATCAAAAACCTGCGGTACAACCTTCGCAGGGATAATTCCAAACTACTTATCGCGGATCCATACAAAACTTGCCGAAAACAAAGCAAAACATTACACAAATCATCCGCTTATCTTATTGTTCTCCGATAGGATTCACCTTAAAGGTTAAGGTTAAGTTTCCCGTAGTCTTACAATCATAGTCCTATTTATAGCCAACTAAGGTGGTTAGAAAATGGTCGAAATGAACCATTCTAACTAACGAAACGAATATTTCGCTTTCGTCGACTCCTTCTTCTCCGTGAATGGTCCTTTCTTCCGCGGATGATCCTTTTTGTCACTATCGGCTTCCACACTTCATGTAGTCTAACCAAGTGCTAACAGGTCCCCAACACAAACTTGTGGCTCGCCCTCGAGCCACCTCAGCTGGACACCTCTGATACTGCTCTGGTTCGTTGTTGTGTACTTCTTGAACTCATCCTCCAGTCTCTTGGTCACTGTCATGTACTTCTCGAACTCATCCTCTAGTCTTTTGATCATTGTCATGTACTTCTTGAACTCATCCTGCAGTCTCTTGATCATTGTCATGTACTTCTCGAACTCATCATTCAGTCTCTTGAAACCTTTTTCATCTATCCCTGTTGCGCCTGCTATTGCACTTCATCCTTGTTTCTGTATAGGGAAAAGTTCATCGACGTCACCAAATTATTAAACAAGCCAGCCGCTCTAGCACATATGTTTCACACCGTTGACCATCCTTTGCTGGGGCTGGCATGCCTCCGCCCTTGGTGTTCTGGTGGTCGCAGGGACCACGGTTCTTCTAACTACTAAAACTCTCTTAGACATCTTGGGTGAGACTTCATATCTATTCCTCCCAATTTTCTGTGTAACTTCCTCTACTGGTTGTTCATGAACACTTGTCATCCTTTCCCTTAGTGCCCTTGGAGTGCTTCCACTTAAAATAAAATGCACCATTACAACTCTCTCACTTCCTTATTCCATGGCTTCCTTGTAATTTCTCATTCAACTGACTGACTTCCTTCCTAATGCACATAAGCCTTCATTCTCCCAACTCTTCTTCACTTGTATTTATGCTTGTTCCTCATGTCCTTGATGCACGATTATGAAATCTTTCATGTTTTCATCGGATTTTTTCCTTAAGTGTATCATCATAAGCTTCCGCCTATGGAACTCCCTTCGGTATCAATGGTGTCTTAATGAGTTGTCATTCATTCTTTCTCACCCGAACTGCAGGCGTCCCTTCCTTGTTGGGCGTACATACCTTAATATCGTCAGGCCAGTGTACTCTTCTTATGTGGTTTGTTCCTTTTGAGCAATGCCTGAAGTTCTTGCTCCTTCTTCCGCCAGGCGTGTTGGATTCCTGGTCCCTCTCTTTGGCTCTTGGTCAATGTCTGCAGGTCGATTGGCGCTCCGCTTCTTTTTGAATGGTATCTCAGACATGATTTCTCGTTGCTCCCTTAGAATTGGCATTGGTTGTGTCTGTTTTGTGCTTGTGCTCGAAACGTAAACTTACAGGCATGATCTTGGAGGTTCTTGTTGAACACATAGTGCATCAAACTGTTCCTTTTCACTATATTTATAGTGTTAAATTGCGACTTCCTACCAATTTTGTACAATGATTCCAAATCCACTGACGATTCACCAAATGCACCACATGCGTCGGGCATCAATTCTCATTTTTTCATTTTTTCCACTGTCCATCATGACTTAACTGATGCATTTATGACCGGATTTGACCATTGTGCACCGAATCTTGCCACTCTGCGATTCCCTTGTCGACAGATGCTTGTTAATTTTTTAGCATTAATTCAATATACGCTAGGATCTTTAGTGAGAGAATAACATGTACAGCATATCAATCATATCAAGCATGTCAATCATGTCAATCACAACAAGAGGCAAACATAAGAGACAATAGACACACAGAGTTTTCATGGGGAAAACCCTAAGGTGAAAAACCCCACAACTTCCTCAGAGATAGATAGAGCAATAATACAACCCAAGTACAAGAGATAGTCCTCTCCCAATAGATGATCCTCCTCCTCACATGTGCGCCACTTTCTGAGTGATGTAGAAGTGAGTAATGAGATGTCCAAATAGAGATCTCTCGATCTCTATTTATACTTGTCCTGCCCTGCCCAATAAACTAATGGGGCTGACTTGTCTAGCTTAGCCTAATAACCCATGGTTAACTTAATCAGGGATGACCCCACACATGGTGGTCTAATAAACCATCGGCAAGTTACGACACTTGCGACACTTTTGAATACAAATGACGACACTTCTGTATAGAGGAATAATAACATCTCTATAGGAGTACAACATACATAGATGAAAAACACAGGTGAAATACATTCCAAAGTTACATATACATCAACACTCCCTCTTAACTAGGAAGGTATTTCTCGACACGGATCTGCTAGTACAAGTCTTCTTCTCTGGATCATCCTTAGTGAATCATCATCCTCGAATCATCATCATCGTCACTGTTGCTGCTATCTCAATCAATATCCAATCTACTCATCATAGGATGTTCTACAGAGCCAGTCCTTTTTCATACTGGATGTAGGCCCACCACCTGCAGGTCTTGATCATCAATGACCATACTGTGGAATCCTCAGAACTTATTACGTGTGTCACAATACCTCGAAAGAGTATCCCAGGACCATTTATGTGCCGAAGCATGGCCGGTAGGATCTCCTAGGTCCACTTACATATGACTATCACAAAACCTTAAAATTGTGTCTTGCCAAGCAAGATCTCTAAAGAGCATCTGAGGCCTTTTTCATCCTGTCCAGATATCTAAGACTTATTACATGTGACCCCTACCACAATGCCTCAAAAGAGCATCTCAGGACTTATTACGGGCACACAGCCCAACCTATCGGATCTCCCAGATCTACTTACATGTGGTCATGGCAATGCCTCGAAAGAGAATCCCAGGACTTATTACGGGCATGCAACCCAACCTATCAGATCTCCCAGGTCTACTTATATGCCATAGGACAATGCCTCGAAAGAGAATCCCAGGCTGTTATGAGCACACAGCTATACCTGTCGGATCTCCCAGGTCTACTCATATGTCCTCCCAGAGCAATGCCTCGAAAGACTATCCCAGGCTGTTACGAGCACACAGCTCTACCTGTCGGATCTCCCAGGTCTACTTATATGCTCATATGCACAACCTATCCACGGCCATAGAGTATCAACCTGATACTCACCATACATCATTCTGATGTACAACATCACATGATCAACCTGATCATCATCATTGCATCGTCTTGATGCATGTCATCTGGAGCAACGTCCTAAAGCTCATCATCCATGATCATCCTGATCATACAATGCATCCACCTGATGCATACCAAGTACCTACCTGATACATATCATCATACATGATCCACCTGATCATACAATGTATCCATCTGATACATACACAGATACATGATCCACCTGATCATACAATGTATCCATCTGACATATATCAACATACATGATCTACCAGATCATAAAATGTATCCACCTGATACATATATAGATACATGGTCCAAGCATCCAACATGATGCATATACATATACATGATCCAAATGATCATATCCAGCATCCAACATGATGCGTACATACATACATATAAATGATCCAACTGATCATATCCGGCATCCAACATGATGGATACATACATACATATAAATGATCCAACTGATCATAACAAGCATCCAACATGATGCATATACAGAGTAGTAACTGGAGCATCGTCCTGATGCTCATCATCCAGCGCTTAGATCCACATCCATCTGAAGGATCCTCCTCTCACCATGCTTGGACTGGCTCCAACAAATGTGTCCATCACTTCTTCCTCAAAGTGTTGTCAATCTGAAGAACACCAAGGCTCTCCCTAAAGTACTCAAACTTCACTATGGCTAGTGGTTTCGTCAGCACATCTGCAGCCTGCTCATCCGTTGCAAATACAGGAGCTTCACTACTCCTCTCTGCACCATATCCCTGATATAGTGATATTTGATCTCAATGTGTTTCGACCTGTCATGGAACACCGAGTTCTCAGACAACTTCACACAACTATGGTTATCACAGAAGATACCAGTAGCATCCAGTGGGAGATCAAATAACTCAGACAATAGCTTCCTCAACCATACTACCTCACAACTAGCCGAACAAGCTGCAACATACTCTACCTCGGCTGTACTCAGTGCTACGCAGGATGATTTCCTGCTAAACCAAGAGATCACACCTGATCCCATACTGAAGCAGCACCCAGATGTGTTGTTCCTATCTGCAGCACTTCCTGCCCAATCTGAATCAACATAACCTTGCAGGTTAAACTTTTGATTCACATCATACTTGAGCCCATAATCAACCGTACCCTTCAGGTACCTCAGAATATGCTTTACAACAACCAAGTGAACACCTCTCGGATCCGTCAGGAACTGGCTCAATGTGTTCACCGCAAAGCAAATATCTGGTCTCGTGTTCGTCAGGTACATCAAGGACCCAATCATCTAACGATACATCGTGACATCAATCAGATCAGATGAAGCATCACACAGAAGCTTCAGGTTCGATGCCATAGGTGTGGCCATGGCCTTGCAGTCCATCATCCTGAACCTCTTCAGGATCTCTACTGCATACTTACCTTGTCCAAGGAAGATTCCATCTGCACTCTGCCACACCTCCATGCCTAGAAAACAGTGCATCATCCCCAAGTCCTTCATCTCGAACTCGGCAGCAAGCTTCATCTTGGTATCAGCAATCAAACTATCTTCACCTGTTACAAATAGGTCATCTACATACAAGAGTAGCATTACATAATTGCTTTCCTCAACCTTGTAGTAAAGGTTAGAGTCTGCTTTACTTTTGGTAAAGCCCAAACTGGATAGAAAGCTATCCATCCTACCATACCAAGTCCTAGGAGCTTGCTTCAAGCCATACAAGGCTTTCTTAAGTCTGCACACATATGACTCCCTGTCATGTGTCTCAAAACCAAGTGGCTGCTCCACATACACTTCCTCCTCGACTACACCATTCAAGAAAGTTGTCTTGACATCCATCTGGTGTATCTTCCATTTCATCACTGCAACCAGAGCAAGTACTGTTATAATGGAAGTGTACCTGGCTACAGGAGCAAAATTCTCTTCATAATTAATCCCTTCTTTATGGGAGAAGCCACGAGCTACAAATCTTGCTTTATATTTCTTTATGCTGCCATCTGCAGCATGTTTGATCTTGTAGATCCACTTGGAAGTCACAACAGACTTCCCTTCAGGTCTTGGGACTACATCCCAAACATCATTCTTCATGATCGACTGGTATTCCTCGACCATGGAATCCTTCCATTCTTTCTTTATGCTGCTTCTTCATAACTGGAAGGTTCTTTGTTCATAATATCACAGAGTAAAGCAACATAGCTGGTATGTGATCTAGTCCTCTTCTTTGCTCTGTGTTCTTCTTCTAGAATGCCATATCTTTCTGCATCTTGAATGAGCTCTCTAGCCCATGCAGGTTTCCTCTTGTGAGAGTTATTCTCATGAGGTGGATCTACAGGTATTTGTGGATCTTCAACTTTACGAATCTTCTGGAATTCCCTCATTCATGGTGGTGTCTTGAAATATATTTTCCTTTGGTTCTTCATGATCTTCAACAAGTGCTTTTCTTGACTTGATGAATGCTGAGTTTTCATCAAATGTTAGATCCCTACTGACATCAATCTTCTTAAACCCTAGAAATTATTTTCTGTAAGCCTTCGAGCTTTCACTGTACCCCACAAAGATACCCTTCTTTCCTGAAGGATCTAGCTTTGTCCTATTTTCCTTTGGAACATGTGTATATACTGGACAACCAAATATCCTGAGATGGTTGACCTCAGGTTTCTTACCAGTGAAGACTTCTTCTGGTGTCTTGTTGTCCAATATCTTGTGAGGCGTTCTGTTTTGCACATAAACAGCTGTCCTAGCTGCTTCTTCCCATGGATACATAGGCAGATCCTGGTCATGCAACATTGCCCATGCTTCCTCCATGATTGTTCTATTCTTTCTTTTTACAACTCCATTCTGTTGTGGATTGTAGGGAGCAGTCAGCTCCCTCTTAATCCCTGAATCACTGCATAGTTTCTTGAAGTCACCTGAAGTGAATTCTCTGCCATTGTCGGATCTAAATGTCTTGATCTTCTTATCAGTTTGATTTTCTATCAAGGCTTTGAATTCCTTGAACTTATCAAACACTTCATCTTTGTTCTTCAAGAAATAAACCCAAGTCTTCATAGAGAAGTCATCAATGAAAGAGACATAGTAAACATACCCACTAAGAGAACTAGATGACATTGAACCACATACATCAGAGTGGATAATTTCCAAGATTCCTTTTGATTTGCTTTCACTACTTGGAAATTCCTTCTTTATGTTCTTTTCTTTTGCACAACCTTTGCAAACACCTTCATGCTTGGTCTTGATTTCAGGAAGACCCTCTACTACTTTACTTGCAATTGGTAGTGCCCTATAGTGCACATGCGCAAGTCTTCTATGCCAAAGTTCACTTGGCTCCATGGATTCATGTACCATGGCATGTTCAGGTTGTCCCTTTACTTTATACAACCCTCCTTCTTACTCTCCAATCACTACTACATCATCAATAGTTTTACCTTTTGGCCACATTAAGACTTGACCATCTACAAATGCAACCCTCATGCCTTTGGCATCCAATGCAGATATGGAGGGTAGATTCTTCTTGAGCCCAGGTACATATAGAACATCTTTCATCTTCAAGGACTTCCCAGAGTCTAGGTTGTAGGAGGCTTCACCACTTCCTTTGATAGGATATTGGTAGTCATCCCCAAGTTTCACCTTATGGGGTGACTCATGTTCAGATAGATTAGCAAAGGATTCTTTAAAACTAGTCATGTGTTTGGAAGCCCCACTGTCAATAAGTCAATCATTACAACCATGAGAAATAGTACCTGTGAGAGAAGAGATTAGAACATATTCATCTTCACTTGATGAGTCATCAATTTCTGCCCTAGTCTTCTTCTTTGGTGGTTCATCATCCTCAGCAGCATGAGCATGATATCTTCTTTTGTTATTTTTCTTCTTGTTGTTGAAGTTGTTGTTGTTGTTGTCCCCTTTGTTCTTGGGACAATCTACAGCAAAGTGTCCCTTCTCATTGCAAGTGAAGCATCTGAGATCTTTCTTATGATGGTGGTGTGAAGGTCTTCTTTTGTGAGATGACTCCCTTTTGATCTTCCCTTTCTTGGTTTGAGCTATGAGAGCTTGATCTTCATTCCCCATCTTTTCTTCTCGTGCCACAAGCCTTGATTCTTCTTGAGAGCATTCTTCCCATAGTCTACTGAAGGAGATCAACTTCCTTCTTGCACAAATTCCTTTAATAAAGGAATCCCATGACCTAGGTAGGCCATTCAGAGTGGTCATGACAATTTCACCATTCTCCACCATTTCATCCAAAACTTTGAGTTGTTCCTTGATCTGAGAGACCTTGGAGAAATAGGATTGAATGGTCTCTCCATTCTGAAGCTTTACCCCTTTCAATTTGTTCCGCATAGTCATCTTTTGATTTATGTTCTTCCCTTCAAACAACTTGGTCAAAGAGTCAAACATAGCCTTGGGTGTCTTTAGAGATGACACATGTGGAATGAGATGGTCCTTGATAGAATCAACAATGATCCTCTTTGCCTTGACCAAGTTCTTCTTGTGAAGATCCTTAGCCTCTTCTTCTTCTAGGACAGGGACCTCTTCCCTTATGTAAGTATCCAATTCATTTTCTTCCAGGATTAACCCAATCCTATACTTCCATGCTCGGAAGTTATCAGCCCCTTCAAGCTTATCCTCAAGCTTGTTGTGGTGAGACATCTTACAGAGTACTTCAAATGGAAATAGAAAATATTTATGTCTTACCACTTGATTTGCTGAAAACTGGATCTGGTCCTGGATTAGGGTTTGTCAGAGAAACCCTAAAATTTCAAACTTTGAATTTCAAATTTCTGAAAGGATAGAAAGTTGAGCCTTGATGAGTTGATCAGCTTGGTATATTCAGAATTTGAGATCTACAAGGTTTCACCCTTCAGAAATGCCTTTTAGTCTTCTTGGATTCACTAGGGAGGACCTTGAATTAGGGTTTGAGTTTCCCGGAGCTTAACCCAACCAAAAATATCGATCCAAAGCTCTAAACTTAGATTTGTCCAAGGCGCTTCCGTCTATGTCTTCATATTTAAGAAATGCCTATTTTTGTGGAAACCCTATTTTTTAGGGCCAAAATTGAAAATACTCAAAATTGAATTATGATTGGACAGATAGATTCCCCTTGATGAGTAGAGTCAATCTACCTTACTTCTTTTCCAAAATCTGTGGAGAGAAACCCAATAAACAAGAAACCCTAGTTTCTGCCACTGCACAATGTCTTCTTCTCAAGGAAGCTCTGATACCATGTTAATTTTTTAGCATTAATTCAATATAATCTAGGATCTTTACTGAGAGAATAACATGTACAACATATCAATCATATCAAGCATGTCAATCAAGTCAATCAAAACAAGAGGCAAACATAAGAGACAATAGACACACATAGTTTCCATGGGGAAAACCCTAAGGTGAAAAACCCCACAACTTCCTCAGAGATAGATAAAGCAATAATACAACCAAAGTACATCCCAAGTACAAGAGATAGTCTTCTCCTAGCAGATGATCCTCCTCCTCACATGTGCGCCACTTTCCGAGTGATGTAGAAGTGAGTAATGAGATGTCCAAATAGAGATCTCCCGATCTCTATTTATACTTGTCATGTCCTACCCAATAAACTAATGGGGCCGACTTGTCTAGCTTAGCCTAATAACCCATGGTTAAATTAATCAAGGCCGACCCCACACATGGTGGTCTAATAACCCATCGGCAAGTTACGACACTTGTCAATACAAATGACGACACTTCCATATAGAGGAATAATAACATCTCTATAGGAGTACAATATACATAGATGAAATACATAGGTGAAATACATTCCGAAGTTACATATACATCAACAATGTTGAACTCCATCTCATCTGCGGTAACCCTTTTTTTTCACCAGGTGGTAGTGGATTCTATGACACCAGTCCTTCGCTGGAGACGCTCTCATTCATCTGTGTCTCTCTCATGGGATCTTAGTTTCAATTGATAAGGTGGTTGCTTTCTTAAATTGACACAGATCCTGACTTCGCCAATTTTATTATCTTGGACCATCATCGGGCTAATCCACTTTGATTCCTCCATTGGTTCTATAATTCCTGCGTCGAGCATCCTCTTGAGTTCATCTTTCACCCACTCATTATACCTTAGATTCAACTTGTAAGGTCGTTGCTTTACTGGCTTCGCATCAGGCTTCAATGGGTTTTTCATTTCACCTAAGTCTCCAAAAATCCGTTTCATCTCCGAGAATTTCGTCAGGAATAAGTCCTGAAACTCATGCAACAGGTCAGTCATCTTGGCAATGGTTGAATCATCCCAATAATCTTCAATACTCACAAACTTGGGATTCTCCTCTGACTCAATGTTTACTTTCTTGATTTGCAAAGGTTGCTGAAACTTGTCGAAAGGAATTTATGGTGCCTCGACACTGCGACTTCCTTCTAACTTTGGTATATACGTAGCCCTCGGATCATCCTCATCATTTGGTTATCCTGTTATGTTGTAACATTCCATCAGCATGCTCGATGTCACAGACCACTGAAGTCCCATAGGTGTCTCTGTCGTAAACTGCTTCGAATACTTTCTTGCAAATCTCCTGTAATGCGTTGTGGATGAACGCGTTTTCGTTGTAGAAACTGAACGTTTGGCTAAAGCCAAAATTTAGCCGTTCCCATGAGGTTATTTTGCATCACAGCTTTGTTGTGATATACCAACTTCGTAGTACTTCATCTAGTGTGTGAATGAATGTGTGGATCCATTCCTGTTTTTCCCATGGTCCCCATTTGCTTTGACATTCATTCAAATGCTCCTTTGGAACTCCTTTGCCGTCATACTTCCTTCCGCAGTGTACTATGGCCCTGGGATATCTGGCAAATGCTCTTTCAAGGTTTTGCTTGGGAGGACCTATAATATGGCCCTAGGAGATCCAATAGGTTGGGTTGTGTGCCCGTAATAAGTCCTGGGATGCTCTTGCGAGGTTTTGTCCTATGGCATATAATATGTCCCTGGGAAAACCGATAGGTTGGGCTGTGTGCCTGTAATAAGTCCTGGGATGCTCTTGCAAGGTTTTTCCATGACCACATGTAATATGGCCTTGGGAGATCCAATAGGTTGGGCTATGTGCCCATAACAAGTCTTGGGATGCTCTTTCGAGGTTTTGTGGTGACTACATGTAATATGTCCCTGGGAGATCCGATAGGTAGAGCTGTGTGCTCGTAACAGCCTGGGATGCTCTTGTGAGGTTTTGTGGTGAGGTCACATATAATATGTCCCTGGGAGATCTGACAAGTAGAGCTGTGTGCTCGTAACAGCCTGGGATGCTCTTGCGAAGTTCTGTGACGCACGTAATAAGTCTTGAGGATTCCACAGTATGGCCAGTGATGAAGACCTGTAGGTGGTGGGACTACATCCAGTATGAACAAGGATTAGCTCTGTAGAACTTTCTATGACAAGTAGATTCAGAGATTGATTGAGATAGCAGCAGCCATGATGATGACGATGATTCGATGATGATGATCTAGAGAAGAAGACTTGTTCTAGAAGACCTGTGTCAAGAAATACCTTCCTAGTTAAGAGGGAGTGTTGAAGTAATTGTAACTTCGGAATGTATTTCACCTATGTATATTGTATTCATATAGAGATGTTATTAATCCTCTATACGGAAGTGTTTGTATTCCTATACAGATGTTATTATTCCTCTATATGGAAGTGTCGTCATTTATATTGTAAGTGTCGTAACTTATACTTGATGGGTTATTAGACCACCTTGATGGGGTCGGCCCTGTATGAGTCATGTGGGTAAAAGGGTTATTATACCACCCTAGTGGGTGTCGGACCTGTAAGCATTATGTTATGTGGTTAAGCTAAGGCCGACCTAGTAAAGGTTATTAGGCAAGTCAAGTCAAGTATAAATAGAGTGCGGGAGACACTCTATTTGATCACTCACTTTCTCACTCATACACTCATTCGAGAGTGGCACACTTGTGCAGGAGGAGAAGCTACTACTAGGAGGACTATCTCTTGTACTTGGGTTGTATCATTGCTCTATCTATCTTTGAGGAAGTTGCGTGGTTTTTCACCTTCTTGGTTTTCCCCGGTGAAACTCTATGTCTCTTGTGTGCTTGCATTATTGTGTCGATGATTGATATGCTGTGGATATGATGTACATGTTATTCTCTCAGTTAAGATCCTAGATCAGATTGAAATTTCTGAAAAACTAACAATATGATTGATTCGACATCAAATGATCTGAGTTGTGCATACATCCTCATCTCTCTTCCCATATTACTCTTATCTATTCAATTGACCATGCACCCCTGTCGTGCACCCTCCCTTTGCTGCAATAAGCTAGATATTTATGCCAATGCGTCCTGATATTTTTCCAAATCCAAGTAGCTTTCTAATAAGGCTCTTAAGGTGTTAGCCTTTCTCTGTGAATTCGTTGTGTCGAATGTCGACGACATGTCATAAGTAACTTCTTCCTCGTCAAGAGGTGGATGCTTCATCTGTTTCATTTCCTCCTATGATTTAAAGAAAATATCCTTCTCTGCTTCTACATCAAATGTGACCTGCTTTCTTGTTGTTGGTCAGACACTAGCCTATGACCTCTCGGCTCCAATCATAGCTCCTCCTCGGGTCACTACTCCAACAGTCGCAGTTTGACTTCTGACCTCTGCTAATATCTTATGTACTGCTGGTCGCATATTTTGGTTCTGATTCTGATTTGGTGGAGGCGGGGGAAGGTTCTTATTTTTCCACTTCGCGATGAGCTAAGGACAATCTTCGACACCATGGTCCACAACGCTGCAGTAAGTGTACTATGGTGTTGGATTCAAGCAATCTCTCTAGTAATTCCCCTGCTGACCACAATTATAACATATGATTGGTCCTCAACCTCATCCATCAGATCCTCCTCGACCTGCATCGATACCTCTACCTCCATGGAACCCCCATATGAAACCTCCTCGCGGTGGCCCGTATGGTGGGTACTGTGGTTGACCATACTGCGGTTGCTGATATTTTAGTTGACCATACTATGGTGGTTGATATTGTGGTTGTGGATATTGTGGTTGACCATATTGCGATTGACCATAATGCACTTGATCATACTACGGTTGCTGGTTATAGTGAGGCTGCTATTGATTATACTGCGATTGTTGCTGTACTAGTAGTTGTTATTCTCCCTTCATGAAAAATGTATCCGTAGTCCGTTCTTGGAGTAGGTCGTAAGCACTACAATATTTTTCATCATGGCCAACTGATCGACAGAATTTGCAATACAAATACACTGGATTTGATACCATCTTTTGTAGGTACACACATTCTTCTAGTCGATGTCCTCTTGTTTGATAGGCACGAGACCAAGGAATCCCTGCCCGAATGAGGGGATTTAGTGGACCTGACTATAAATACACTTGAAATTTTGGGCACTGATCCTTGTGATGTCCTTTTGTTTTGCATCTACTGCACCATATATCTTTGCAGGATTCTTTTCCCTTCTTCATATCTTGTATTTGGAGTGTCAAATTTTCCAACTGCGCTTGTATCCGGTCCATGCCTATGCCTGTTTCACCGATTGGTGAAGCCTCCAGCTTCATCGTAATATCTAGCTTTTTTACTTGAGTCGCTACCTTCTATTGCGTCAGCGGTCCACAAATGTGTGGCACCAACCCTGTGATAAACCACTCTTTATGTTGCATATCCCTCATCCCGAAACTCACCTTCGCCATTAATGTTTTATACCGCTAGTCAAATTCCCATACCGGCTCATTCGGATAAATCTTGATTTCCTTGAGCTCTGTGATGTACTGTGACGCCAATTTTGGTTTTCTAAATTCATCAATCATTCCCACCTAGATTTGTTCCAGTGCTTTTTTCTGGAGTCCCTGTCTGTACCTTAGTATATTTCATAAACTAGTCTAGCGCACGGCCCTTGAGGGACGTCGCTAGCTCTCCCTTTTTGATATTTCATCTTGGATCTTCTTCACACAAGAACCAATACAGTTCGGGATCCTCGGTCACATTACCTTGGAAGGTTGGAATTTTTGCGTCGTCACCTGCCATTCTTGCACTCATACTATTATTATTGACTGATACGCTATGCCTACCTCTACACGTAGGATAGCTCTGTGAATAACTTGTATTTCTTCCTGCAAAGTTCTAGGTAGTGCACGGAGTTGAAGGTGCGTTGTAACTTACGATCCATCCCTCTTCAGCTTCTGAGGTATCCTGTTCACCTTCTTCTTTGTCGTAATAAGGTTGCTTTGTCCCTTGTGGTCCTGTTTTGCAATCTTCCATTTTGGTTCCCTCAAGAGACTCTCTCTCAGTCCTCCTCTTCTTCTTTGGTCACCAGAATATCGCCCCACTTCTCAAGTTACCACAATCTTCCTTAGCCTCCCTTAAAAATTCATCGTCGCCCATGTCCATCTACCCCTCATCTTTCTATCGGATCCGCAATCACACGGTACCTACAAACTTCGCACACTAATCTTCTACTCATCGGAATTCATCCTCAGTATGCCCTTTTCGTAGATGAGCACCTTAATCCACAACTTCAGCGATAGTAGGAATCTCCCTCGAGGTCCTTTGAAAAATTTCCTTTCTGCATCATTGTATGATTTGATTGTATCAACAACAAACTCAACGATGTATCCTTCTAGGATACTGTCTATCCAGAAGTCGACAGCCCTCGATAAATTATTGTCGACTTGTTTTAGCTGTTGGATCATTTCTAGAGTCCAGTGGTCAGGTTCACTTCTTTGGCAATGGTTTTTCTGAAATTTCAGCTGTGCCAACCACTCGTGCAGCAATAACAGGAATTCACAGAAAAACACCTCATGGATATCATAATAGATATGCTTTTGCAACCAGCTGCTTACCATCTTCCCAGGGTTCCTATTTTCTCCTTCCGCGAATTCTTATGTCTTCTTATCAAACCAATATTGAATCTTTGGTTTCATCGGGTGCCACAGCATGTCCTCTTCATCTTTATTCTTGAGAGTCTTGGCAACAGAACCATTTGTTGACACAGTTCTGTCGACAGGGGTTCACTTCGCACTGCTATCAACAAACACCAACCAAACACCCTTAAACATTGTCCAAGAAAGGTTTTACCCTTTCCAGCAACACTCGCCGAGCGAGTGAAGTCTTTCCCGAGATGATCAAGGGGGCTGCAAGAACCAGATTTCCGCAGTGGGGGGAGGGAATGCATCTAATCTCACTCTACAGCTACAAAAAATAGAGATTGTATCTTCACATTGTGCTTAACATTTCATACATTCATTCATCATTCGCATGTTTAGAGTATAATCAACATTCTCACTAACATGGTAAAACTGGCATTCACATCAATAGGACTTACTAAACCAGAGAGCTTTAAAAATATTACAACTAGCATTCGCATTCATCATTCAACATGAACAGAAACATAAGAGATAAACATAGTTGAACATCTTCATGCATTAACTTATCAAAAACCTGCGGTACAACCTTCGCAGGGATAATTCCAAACCACTTATCGTAGATCCATACAAAACTTGTCGAAAATAGAGAAAGACATTCCACAAATAATCTGCTTATCTTCTTGTTCTCCAATAGGATTCACCTTAAAGGATAAGGTTAAGGTGCCCATAGGCTTACAATCATAGTCCTATTTATAGCCCACTAAGGTGG
The DNA here is from genome assembly GCA_027924585.1 of Larix kaempferi. Taxonomy (NCBI): domain Eukaryota; kingdom Viridiplantae; phylum Streptophyta; class Pinopsida; order Pinales; family Pinaceae; genus Larix; species Larix kaempferi. The sequence goes on along the minus strand of BSBM01000069.1, from coordinate 6,921,931 downwards.
TTATAAAACGGTCCAAATGACCCATTCTAACTAACTAAACCAATCTTGCGCTTTCGTCAGCTCCATGTTCTCTGCGAATGGTCATTTCTTCCACGGATGGTCCTTTTTGTCATTGTCAGCTTCCACACTTCATGCAGTCTAACCCCGTGCCAACAAGGGCTCATGTTGTTATGTATAGGGTTTTTTCATTTCACTTGAACTCATGAAGGATCAGTTAGCGCTTAAAGCCCTTGATTTCCCCATTGACCATGTAGGAAAATCCAAACCTACTGCCAATGCATAAAACCTACACTTGAAACTTGCATCCCACTTGAAGACATGTATATAACCTCTAGAAAGCACTAATGTGTTTGTATGAGGACCTCATTCAAGGATCTGGAGACCGAGAAGATCCAATAATATCCTGAAGCACATGTTTTATTTCCTTGACCTTGTTTATGGCCTTCTGACCCATCCTTGGTGTGAAACATCTCCTAATTCTATTAGTATTGGACATTGATTCTAAATAACCTCTAGAGAGGGTTTACATTATGATTTCCAACTATTGTTCATGCAAATTAAGCTTGGGAAGAAATATTTACTTCATAAGATCCAAGTGTTCTCCTCCCATAACCATGACTCTAAAGCTCTAAAATAACTTCATTTGGTGCTTAATCCTCGTGACAGTTCACCCCTTGACCATGTTTAAACCTTGAATACCATTTATAGTGCAAAAATATCCCCCTTCACTTCTCCTAGTGCCTAACCCTCCTCTCCTCACACCCACTGCATCCAGGATAAACCATTTCCCATCTTTAACCTCTTAATTATCAACCCTCTTTACCAACATTTGATTCTATCCACCCCCACACCTCCCACTCCCATTGCTTCCTCTTACTCAATGCCTCTCTTCCCCCGATACCATGTGGCATCTACTAACCCCCCCACTCTACAATAACTCTCCACTATCAAAACCTCTCTAGCTATTCATGCCCCTGTGGACTTGAAACCACTCCACCCATATCCCTCCATTCTCCCCCCTTCAACTTTTACTACCTCTCTACCTCTATATGACCCATTCTTTCATCACCTATCTATCCCCTACACTTCCAAGACCATCCACTTTGCAACCACTTTGTGCCAATTCCTCCTCACCTCCCCATTTTTCTCTAAATACATATCCACCCATGTTACTCTACTCCTACTCCTATCCCATGTTACCCTACCCCACCCCTCTTGTTCCATACTCCTCGCTAATGATCATGGATCTATATGCATTGTTGATGGTTAAATAAATAATGTTCATGGTTCCACCACTAAATGTTCATAATCCCCCCAATTTTATTCAAATTTACACAAATTATTATTCATAGTTCTACAAATTCTAATTTTCTTAAAGGTTTAACAAAAAAATGTTCATGGTTCCTTAATTACTCATGGTTCTATAACCAGTGCTCATGGTTCCACCATAAAATGTTCATGGTTCCACTTTTTGTTCATGATGGCATCTTTTTTTCATATGCATTCATGGTTCCATCAAACATTATTCGTGGTTTCATAACTAGTGCTCATGGTTCCACTAAGAACGCTCATGCTTCCATGAGCATCATTCATGGTTCCACTAAGAACGCTCATGCTTCCATGAGCATCATTCATGGTTCCATTAGCAATGCTCATGGTTCCATAAGAAATGTTGATGGGTTCTAACAACAATGTGCATGGTTCCATAATCATTATGCATAGTACCACCAACATGCATCCTCATGGTAAGTAGTGCTCATAGTTCCACCAACAATGCTCATAGTTCCATAACATTACTCTTTGTTCCATTGGAAATGATCATGGTTATGTAAATAGTGCTCAGGGTTCCTCTGAAAACACTCGTGGTTCCATTAACTTTCTTCACGATTCCACCACCAAATAAGTTCATTGAGTTGACCTAATATCATTCATTATTCTCCAAAAAGAATCATGCTATTTATTATATTAATGCCTCAAAACCCATCCATTTTGCATGAAAGATATTAATGGAACCCATATCAAACTCCTAAGGAAAAGAACCCCTAATGGGGGATCATGTCATTTTGTCTAAGGTTTGTTCATGGAGCTTGAACTTAAGATGGTTCAGTTAGTGCTTAATTCCGTTGTTTACACTCGTGATCATGTAGTAGATTCCATACATATTTTCATAGCACAAAACCTATCCATGACACATGGATCCCACTAAAAGATCTATGTAGAAACCTTACAAAGGATTGGTGTGATGGTACGAGGACTGATTCAAATATTTTGAATCCAAGAAGATATCCATGAGGTGCTTTTTTTCCTTATTTGACCATGTTCAAGGCCCTATGTCCAATCCTCGGTGTGCAAAGGCTCTTAATGGAATCCATACCCAACCTTGATGCCAAAAACCCCTGAGAGAGGGTTCATTTTGTGGTTTCTAAATATTGTTCATGGTGATTAAGCCCAAGAAGTGTTGTTTAGGGCACAAGACCCATTATTATCCTCTTATGACACTGGATAAATTTCTAGCAACATTCCTAGTGCACTACTAACCTATTTATGGAATTCATAATACCACTGGAATAAATTTTTAGCCAACAACGGTCATATGCGGATATTTGAGGGATTGTGCATGGAAACTGAGCCTAAGAATTTATGTTTAGTGATTGAGGTTCTCGCTTCCATCCCCTAAAAAATTTCAAGGGCTTGAGGATGTCGTTTCCCTACCATGACTATGGTTAAGGCCCTAATACCCATCCACGATGCATGAAATATTTTAATGGCACCCATATCCAGCTCCTAGGGAAAAGAACCCCCTATTGAGGGGTCATGTTCTTGTCTCTAGAGTTTGTTTATGTTACTTGAATTCAGGAAGGTCCGATTTAGGATTGAAGTCATTTTTTAACCCATTAACCATGTGGCATATTCCAAACCTATTTTTAGTGAAAAAAACATAAGCATGACACCTGTATCCTAGCTGAAGGCCTACATAAAACCCCTACAAAGGGTTGAAGTGCTAGTATGAGGACTCATTCAATGCTCTTTAGTCCAAGAATATTCAACAATATCCTTGAGGTGCTTTTTTTCCTTCATTATCCATGTTTAAGGCCCTATAACCCATCCTCAATGTGCAAAATCTCTTAATTGCACCAGGGGGGGGGGGGTGGGGGGGTGTCAATTGCTAGGAAATATCATAGCACGACCGTTCATATTGGGACAATAAGGTATGGTATAAAATTTCAAAAATATATTGCCATGTATCAAGGGGGAAAGGGGGCTTTATTATGTAATAGATGCAATATGATATTAGGGTTTTTTATATTTGTTTTTGGGCAGAAGAAACCAAGGGGAGGCTACAACCAACACTACCATAGGTGTATCAAGGCGACGACGATGGAAAGTTCATTGGTCTGATGTGGTGGTATGATTTGAGTTGGATTTTATGATTTGAGTTGGAGTTCACTATCAGTGTAAGTTTGAGTTCGAGCACAGTTTGAGTTCTTCCTCAGGTGTGAGTTTGAGTTCGAGTTCAAGAAATTGCTTGATTCATGACCTTATTTGAGGTATGTTCAACCCTCCCCTATTCATTAATTTTTTTTGTTTTTCATGTTTTTTTGGATACATAGGTTTAAAGAATTTTATGTGTTCATTCTAGAGTTTTAAAGAATTTGAAATCATAGTTTTTCTAGTTTAACTTGCTTAGACCAAATTGTTTGGGGTACCTTATGATCACTCCTTTGGGACTTGAATTTCATGATATTGTCGTCTTTGGTGACTCATACATTGACAATCTAGTGGCCTAAGCCATCCTAAGAAGAGGTTTATACCTCACTAGAATTCCTAATCCTCCTAATCTTATCTTACAGAGTGGTCATACTATTACGGGGGGGTGATGAGACACTCATCATTGGTTGGTCAACCTTGGATATGAGCATGTCCCCTCAGATCCCTGTAATGCGAGTCCCACCATATTCTACACTATTGCAAAATCCATCACATAATCCTCTATTGCACCTTGATACCAAAATTCCACAGCATGTATTAACTTATCCTTGTATCATTTCATCTTTACCAGATTCCCTAGGACATTCAAGGGCCTTTGATTATTTGTAGAGATTATTTTCAAATTTGGAATCTATTTCTAGTGCATTGATGAAAATTTATTTTCCTAGGTTCGTCTTGTTAAGTGATCTTTGATCATTAGGTGGGTTGTACCTACAAAATTGTTATGATCACATTCATGTTGGCATGCCATTTATCTTGACAAATGTATCAAATGAAGCAACCTCTTTGGATATTATGCTTCATAGGATATTAGTGTTCATTAGAAATCTACCATGGGTCTATGAGGTTTTGTTATATTATTTATTTGAAATGATATAATGTTTCGGTTGGAATTATTGGTATTCAATATCTTTGTGTTTGTATATCTCTACAATTTAGTCATCTTGACAATCCTCTTAGGATGCATTCTAGAGAAAGGAAACATTTCTATTAGGATTTTGGCCTCATTTCTTTGACCTAACATATATAATGATCATATTACACTATAAATTTCCATGAAGCTATTGTTTTGAAAAGTGGAGGTACATGGTGAAGCTTGCAAAGCCGTCTTAGAAGATGAAAAAACTAGCTAGTTTGTGGCTCTACCTTTGCGATTGTTTTTTTGACCTAATTTTGTGCTTTATAAATTGGGCCTTTGCTTTTTACATTTTTTTGGTAGAAACAAGGACTAAAGTGTAGTAGTGGAAAAGCTTAATCCCTACTACAATATATATTAGGTTTAAAGGTTGAATATATACATTTATGACGAATTAAACTCAAAGTTATCATAAATATCACATTGAAATAATCTTTAAGTGGAACACTCAACTACATGTCCTTCTACCTTTAGCATTATATACATTAATAATGTATAATCTTGTGTTCTAACAACAAATAAGAGAATATGTCTAAGTGAAATCCAACATAGTTTATGCATTTATATCGATGAGAAAGAGTAGGGCATGTATCTGATTTAAAGAAAGATGTAATCAATTTAGTGGATATATAGCTTGAGGAGTTTTGTAGGTCCTACGTCCGAATTTAACTACCTCTCAAACATAAGTAGATAAGAACCTATGGGTTGGGTAATGGCAAAAGGTAGCAAGGGACCCTCTTGAATATCTAAAAAAATAGTGGAATCTCACATAGATCTCATAGTAATTGGAACACCTGAAAATGAAGCTTACAATCACGAACTCTAATGCCACAACTAAATCTTGTGATATGCCTACCATAAAATTAGATGAAATTTATATTAGCGTGGCCTCTTGTTGATGCTTTTATCAGAATTGTTCTCCAAAGGTGATTATGATTCTTTCTTGGAAAATTATGATGGAACACATTAGCCAAAAACAAATAAAATTATAGTATAGGTGTGATCATGTGCAAGTACAAAATTAGTAGCATCTAAATGCGTTCCAAAAGGATAAATCACGGGACGAAATCCATTTATGGAAATTATGACTGAAAATACCACACTTATGAAAAGAAGTGTAAGACCTTGATTTTGGTCCTTTGGAATCATGCGAATTTAATTATATAGAATGTGTGTAAACATATTTATTGAGGGATTGCAGTGAAGAAGTGATAGACCGTGTTGGTGTTATGGATGGTTGAAATGAAGAGGCCCGTAGTTTGTAGGAGGTTGGTGAGATACTTGGAATAACCTATACTGTGATTGTTGATTATTGATTGTTGTGGATAGTGTTGAGAAAAATAGATAAGATAAGATAATTTTATTAATGTCCAACAAATGACCATAAATAGGTCAATGTGACTTCTAGGTACAATAGAGTGAGACACAGAGTGGGAGAGATGAGCACTAGAGAAACTTTCCTTCTCCCTTCTCGCCTCATATACCAACTTGAAGGTGGTGTCTATAAAGGACACCTATGGTTGGGTTTTGAATAGTTATGCCACATATAATTGATGTGGAAAAATTTAAATAAGATAAGTGTCCTTATTATATGATCTATTTTTTTTAGTATGATATGCTTGTCTTATTTCCGATTCATATGTGTGCTTCTGTTGTTATTGAGATATGTTAATTCCATGTGTTTATTACAAATAGAGATGGCGCTCCCCGAGGTGACACACTGGGCCGTATATACACATTCTTTAATAACTCTTCTAGTTGCATCCGCAATTCCCTCAATTGTGGGGTACTCATTCTATAAGGAGCGTTTGATGTTGGCACAACTCCAGGCACCAAATCAATTGTAAAGTCAATGCCCCGCTTTGGTGGTAACCCGGGTGCATCTTGGAACAAATCCTCGATTCCATTCAGTATTGGGTGTTCATTTAGACTTGGTTCATTTTCAGTTGTCATTTCCTCCTCATGTATAGAATACAACTAACACCCCTTTCTAAAACATTTCTTCATCTGCATGGATGAAATTTTTCTTATGGAAATTGGTCTTGGAATGCCATATATCTGAACTATATTCTTGTCCTCATCCAGGAAAGTAATGATTTTGTTATGATAGTCCAAAACTATGAAATGCTTTTCCATCCAATCCATTCCAATCAACACATCATAAGAACCAAGAGGAAGGATATCCAAATCATCTTTGCTATGACACCCATTCATTTCCAAACAAAAATATTTTACCATGGAAGTAATTTTCCTTTTCATTCTCGTATCCAATTGTACCATTCTATGCTTTGGAAGCTTACTACTTACTAAATTGCACCTTTCAACCATATTAGTATTTACATAACTTTAAGAAGCTCCAGAATTAATTAAAATTGAAATTAGCAAATCATTTATTTTACCTTCAATTTCAATCATTGATGACTAGCGGTCTACCTGATGATTATCTTGTTGGAATCGATTTAATACTGAGATGGGGGTGAATTAGTATTAGAATAGTTATCAACAGTTCTTACTTTCTTTGATAGATTAGTCTTAACTTAATCTTGATGTTTAGTTGTGCATCCAATATAAAAAAAAATCATTCATCCATATATGCACCAAGACAAAGAAAACATAACACGTGAATTTTGATGTGGAAACCCAATCAGGAGAAAACCATAGAATGTTATTTTGTAATGAAAATAATACATTCAAGGAAGTGCTAAAATCCTATATTTACCATCACCAACCAGAAGGAGGCACCGACCCCCTGATTTTACATGAAACGACCTGACGAAAGCTCCAACTCCCTATGTTCTCCAACACCAATTAAAAGGAGGCTACAACCCCTTACTCCTTGCCCCATCCTGCTTCCTAGATATCAAATATACAATTCTATCTTACTGAACTTCCAACTCGCACACACTTTTGATCTTCTAATATTAGTTTTTTTATGCACTAACTTCGTATGTAGACGATTTACTGTCATTGTGATGCATACATCATTTGACTTCTCATTCATCTCAATTCAACACTTCTTCTGATGTATTACTTCTTGTAGTGTGTGCTTGTTTATTCTGCAATCTACGCCAAAGTATTCTCTATAGATCTGCTACTACGCAACTACACTCACCAACTGGTATTGTGCTTTCAATTGATAGTTTTCTACTCTGAGATAATTCATCAATAACAGATGGAACTGTGCACTAACTTATGTGTCCAATCTATTTAAGTGCCACAGTCTTTTAGACAAGATGCTACATGTCATGCATCAATTGATTCGTCCTTTTAGTTTAATGCACTTATCTTAGATCATCCTCATCATGACGTGCTTAATAGATCATGTTGTTGTTCTATCGTCGCACATCAGATGGACTTCTCAACTTCAAACACTTCAATTCAGTCTTCATGCATCAGCTAAACATCCGCACATCTTCCGATATACACCGTTTCTATTTATGCGCTACTTTCTTACTTACAACATCTGTGACTGTCTGCGTGATGTTTGTAATCTCATCATTCAATCTTCACGTAGTTGCACATACTTATGTGTTTCTTCGTTTTAGTATTTGCGCATCCATCACACATCTACAACATCATTCTGCGGAATATCAGTTGTATCATTCCTCTGTATGTGCGCACTCGACTCCTCGCTAGATCATGATATTCTTTCCTCAAGCCCTTGATGCCCTGAATATAAATCTGTATTTTCAAACCGAATACCTACAATATCACCATTGATATTACTTCAAATCTCCAACTCGCATCTCTATTTATACATATGTTTCAAGGATTGTATGTCCACAAGTTGGGTGTGGAATCCCTTCTTCCATACGTCACAGATTGTACTTTTTCCACATGTCATCTTTTGTGTCGCTGATGTTTCATCCTTTGTGGGTCTTGTGCATCCATGTTCCACGACTTATTGGTACTTACAACTTAGTGGTGTATGCTTACGCTCTTGATATACCATTGTTTTGAGGTATGTGTACATCTTTGCTCTTGAACTTGATGAGTCTTTGACCCTTTTCGTACCATCCCTCGTGGGTGTTTCTCTCCTGATGTATAAATTCTTTGCGGAATATACACATAAAATCACTTGTAGTTGGTGATATTTTTATGTTAGGAACCCATATCAACCCTTCTATTTACTTTGGTAGTATATTGTTGATGGACGCATATGCTTTGTAAGTCATCCCGTAGTATTTGTTGATCCATAGTTGTGTTATTGTTGTTTGGTGCATATGCTTTGTAAGTCGCCCATAGTATTGTTGATCCATAGTTTGTATTGGCCCATGGTTTTGACCCATAGTATTGGCGCCTAGACTTATTATATAAGTTTGTGTTGAGACCGATGAAGGTACCGTGAAGTTATTTGTATTGAGCTTGGTCAAAGGAGGCTGCCCCCTTGAACTGGCCTACAATCAATAAAAGCGATTCTGAGTTTTGTTATTTCTGCTATCTCGTGTATTTTCATTAATTAATTGTTGCAGGTTCTTCACATCTGGTATCAGAGCACTTTCTTGGGCTCGTTGGGTGGAATTTCTGCCAAAATTTTTTTCGCATCTATTGCAAGTTCCGATCTGGGAATAATCCCTATCCGCTTAACTATGGGAAGTACTTGGGCATAATCCCTAAAACTCATTGTGAGGAGTACCAAAGGAACCCCAATGTAGTTGGCCCATTGAGAGGACCTGCCAGTGAAAAAGGCAACGACCCCTACCTAATTGACTAGTTCCCACCCGTGAGGGAAACCAAGAGATATCGTTTGTGGCAAAGAGGTTATCAGTTTTACCTAAGCCATGGAGTGAGGGGTACTGCCCCAATACGCAAGCCGTCAAATAACATTTTTGGCCGAGTGAAACCCCTGAACTATTAGGAAGCCGCACATACCTGGGGTCCATATCTATTTTCATCTGAATTGTTGCCACGTCGTTTTAGATCCATTCTGAAAGTCATTCCAGATCCAGCCGTTTCAGATCTATTTTAGATCCAGTCATTTTCGATCCAGTCGGTGCCGTTTCAGATCCCTCTGTTTTAGATCACTTCCGCGCCATTGCAGATCTATCTGTTTCAGATCCCTTCCGCGCCGTAAGTATAAAATTCTGTTTTTTGGCCATATATCCCTTGTTTTCACTCCGTTTTCCCTGAAAATTTACTGACACCCCTGCAATCCCATTCTGCATATTTCATTCCTAAGGACCCTATCCCAAATTCCAGTTCCCAAAGCCCGAAATCCCACATCTGTCTATTTTTAGGGTTTGCCATAACTTCTTCGGATTTCACCCAATTTCCTTCAAATTTTCCCACCGAGTTCCTTTCTTAATTTTGCTTCTTTGTCCCTCTCTGCCAAATTTTATCATTCTTTCACCCCGCTTCTAAAATCCCCATTTTTTGCTTCCCTGTCCATCAGAAAGTGTCCAAAACCTAGTCAAACCCCTCTGAGTTTTTCCCAAATCCAAATTTCCCTTTACTAAATAAGCTTTTGTTTGTGTTTTTCTATCCATTCATAAAAAAAAAAAAAAAAACTCCTAGTTATGGTTGTCACCTGCGCAGGAGCAAAAACCATGGAGGAAGCACTTGCAGCCATCCAAACCAAACTCCAAGATCTGGATGAAAAATTTCTCAGCCTCCATCTTCAACATTCAGCCATGAACAATAACCGACAGCAAGAATCTTCTGCAGCCACTGGGTTCGCTTCTTCCAGCAATTTCCATGGTCCGAAGTTTGAATTTCCTCGCTTCAATGGTACTGATCTGACTGGATGGGTCTATCATGCAGAATAGTATTTCAGTATGCATAATAATTTTGATGTCCAAAAAGTTCCACTTGCATCCTTTCATTTGGAACAGGAAGCTCTTCAATGGTACCGTTGGTACATCAAGGCTCATGACGAGCCAAAATGGACAGATTTTTTCCAACTCCTTTTGCAACGATTTGGTCCTAGTGCTTTTGATGACTTCATTGGAGAACTCACTAAAATCCTTCAAAGTGGCACTTTGAGAGAGTATCAGACCGAATTTGAGAAACTAGCCAATCACATAGAAGGCTTGTCTAATGAATTCTATAGGAGTTGTTTTATCAGTGGTCTTAAGGATGAAATCCGGTCAGAGGTTAAAATGTTCTGTCCCAACACAATGATGGAAGTCCTAGGGTTAGCTAAATTGGCAGAAGACAAGATTGCATCCCAATAGCGCTCCAAACCCAATTTTGTTCCCTTCCAAAATATGGGTTCTCAATGACCTCCCATTCTGCCAGCAACTCGCCCAACTCCTATCAAGCATTTGTCTGAAACAGAGATGTAGGCACATAGAGAAAAAGGGCTTTTTTATAATTGTGATGAGAAATTCACTTGGGGACATATATGTGTTCAACAAAAGCTCTATCTCTTGGATATGGATTCTCCGCATGCCTCTAAAATTGGTGAAGAAGCTCCAGATACAATGGATGCTCAGGTCGACATTTAGGAGCCTCCTATTGACCCCCCATATTAGGATGAACAACCAGAGATATCTCTCCATGCTTTATCCGGTGTCACCACCCCCCAAACAATGCGGATCAGGGGTCATTTCAAGAAGCTTCCTCTTACAATACTCATTGATTTCGGTAGCACTCATAACTTCATTGATCCCCGAATCGCCAAACAGGCTGATTGTTTTGTCCACCCTTGCTCCAACTTTCAAGTCATGGTTGCCAATGGAGGCACCTTACCTTGCAAGGGAAAGTGTCACAATGTGCGTATCTCTCTTGAATATTATAACCTGCGCTCTGACATGTTTGCCTTGTCCTTAGGAGGATGTGATGTGGTTTTGGGCGTTCAATGGTTACTCACATTTGGCCCCATCTTATGGGATTTTGCTGAACTTTGGATGTAGTTTTCAGTCAATGGGACACAACACAAATTTATAGGCTTACAACTAGGGTCTCTCCACATCATCAGTTCACATCGCCTGGAAAAGATCCTTAAGAAGAATTCACATGGTGTCATCGCTCAGCTCCATTCCATTCAGATGCACCCACCAACGGTCTCCACTACTTCCTTGGATAGATATGCTGGTTTCTTTGCTCCACCAGTGGGATTTCCGCCTTCAAGAGGCCTTTCTGGTAAGCATTTAGCTGCGTCTACATCTTAGTAGGAAATGATGGCTATTTTGCATGTAGTACCAACATGGAAGCCATCCCTATCAAGGAATTATTTATGCATCAAGACTCATCTCCAGAGTCTGAAAAAATTCCTGGAACAATGGGTCTCCTCCCCAGCACACCTGAAATGGGTTATCCACCTTAGGGGTTATGACTATGCGATCACTTATAAGAAGGCTAAGGACAATATGGTGGCAGATGCTCCTTCTCGCACATTTGATGACCCAGTTTCTCTTACAACTATTTCTCTGCTTGTTCCAAACTAGTTGCAATATGTTCAACAGGGCTATATCTTCTATGAACTCCATGCTTCTTCATTGGTAGGGCACTCTGGGTTCCTCCAAAAGTATGACCGGCAACAATGTAACTTCTTTTGGTAGGGACTGAAAATGCCAATTCAATAGATGGTGGTTGACTGTGATACTTGCCAGGTCAACAAGGGTGAAACGACACTCCTTTCGGGATTGCTCGAACCCTTTCCCATCCCTACACATATTTGGACAACTATTTCTATGGATTTCCTAGAAGCAATCCAGTGCTACAATACCACGTCTACAAGGACACCATATGAAGCAGTCTATGGACAGGCACCACCAGTTCTTCTTCCATACACCCTCAGCAGCTCCCTAGTTGAGGCAATTGACTCGGTTCTTCGAAACCGTGATCAAATTCTTCTCATTTTGCAGGACAATCTTCACATGGCAAGAATTCGATTGAAACAACAAGCCACTCAGCACCGTTCAGAGCATACTTTTCACGCAGCTGATATGGTTCTTCTTTAGCATTCCAAGCAATCCTCCAGAAACTCAAAAGGCGTCAGTGGCCCGGAATGCAACCCGAAGATGCTACAGGGGAACCACTCCGTCCAATTCCACATCAATTTCCACATCTAAATATTTGAGAACAAAGCTTTTTCTAAGGGAGAGGGGATGTTAGGAACCCATACCAACCCTTCTATTTACTTTGGTAGTATATTGTTGTTGGACGCATATGCTTTGTAAGTTGTCCCGTAGTATTTGTTGATCAATAGTTGTGTTATTGTTGTTTGCCGCATATGCTTTGTAAGTCACCCATAGTATTGTTGATCCATAGTTTGTATTGGACCATGGTTTTGACCCATAGTATTGGCGCCTAGAACTAGTATATAAGTGTGTGTTGAGGCCTATGAAGGCACCGTGAAGTTATTTGTATTGAGCTTGCTCAAAGGAGGTTGCCCCCTTGAAGTGGCCTGCGATCAATATAACAGTGATTCTGAGTTCTGTTATTTCTACTATCTCGTGTGTTTTCATTAATTAATTATTGCAGGTTCTTCTCATTTGACCCTTGTAGTACCATTATGTGTGGGACTTGTGTGCTTTCAGGACTATTCAGTTTCTTGTTGTTTGCACACTCTCGATCTTTGACCAAGCAATGCTTGTGCATTCCAGATTCTTCTTTTAACAATATTTCACACTTGTATATTTTCTTAACCAATTCCTTGGATTCTTGTGCACATGTACCTTTGTCCAAACAGTTATTTGACTGCTTCCATGAAATATTATGACTTGGTGGACTTATTATCTGCGTTGGTACCACATGTAGAAGGATACATTATTTATGTGCTTCTTTGAACTTGATTTGCATGATGTACCTTCCTTATGTGCTTCTTCGTATTGATCATGCATGATGTATCCTTGGACACACATCTCCATATTGGATGCAACTTCTAGTTATACTTATTCACACTGGCAGCCATATCCTTCACCATCTTGCGCATATACTTCTTCAAAGTGGCTTCTCCATATACTTCTTTAAGTTGGCATAGGAATGTTATATCCACTTTGACATGAGTTGATGTCAATGACTCAAACTAAATCAATTGACATCCTCTTTGACATTAGTTGACATCAATGACAACCAAATTTCAACAATCTCCCCCTTTGGCATTGATTTCAACACCTTATGAAGTTGTGTATGATATTTTCTTAATGATATGCTTCAGCTTTACTTGCTGCGATGCTCCCTCTGTGTATGTGCTCCCCTTGATTTATTTGGGATTTTGACTTCGGTGCTTTCTGTTGTCAGTACATATTATGCTTTATGTTACTTCTGCACAAACCATATGTACAATCATATTCATGCCATTTCTTCAAGTGATCTACTTCACACTCTTTCATGTCTGTTGCATAATGATCTGCTTCACACTCTTTCACATCTTTTGCATAATGATTTGCTTCACACTGTTTCACGTGTGCTGCATAATGATCTTTTTCACACTCTTTCACATCTGTTGTTTAATGATATATTTCACACTCTTTCACGTCTATTTTTTTTACCTCATCTTTATACTAATTCTTCTCTACTGATGTATAACTGGCTTTTGCATTAATCCTAGTTGTTATGTCAGCTTCATGCATTTATCCCCCTTTTACATTAGAGGCAAAGAGGTGCCATTACTTGTGCAATGTAGGTTCTCTTTTTGTTTTATTTTTGGGCCGGATTCTACCTCAACTGTTTTCAGTGATGACTCCCCCTAACTTCATGGTTCATTTCTTTGTTGTGATCCTGTAGTTATATCCCTTCATAATTATATTTGATTTATTTCCTGATATAGACGTTTCATTACTCTTCCATCTTGATCTCCTGTTCCTGTCACAACACCTCATCATTCCTTGCATAGTGATTCTGATGCAGACTTCCTTTTGTGCCAATTGCACAGTACCAAAAACTATTAGGGTTCTTCTTTGTCTTTTCATTTTATTCCTTTCTTTTCCTGAATGATTTATCTGTCGCATTTACTGCGCTATCACCATGCCCTGTTACATCTATTATTGTTGCATCTCTTGCCATGACAAACAAAGATTTGGCATGTTTATCCGCTAGCTCAACATTAAAGAAAATCTACTTAGTTTGTGTGAGAGCCATTGCGTGTCATAATCATACTTGAGCTTTTGGGGCAACATCATTTCATCGCATGACCAAATGAATTGAATTTTTTGCTTTTCGTACATCCTTTCATCACCTATTAAATTCAAAATTAAAATTTTGCGACACCACCGCCTTCTTCGAATTGCGTGATATTGAATGCATATCTCATCAAATTAATTTCATGTGTGCAAAATAATTCCATTCAAATCTATAAGATTTCCATGAAAAATTCCTAGTTCATCAGCATTAGTACTTCTGCATTTTCGTGTCACATTCTCTTATGGGTCTTCTCCTTTCTTCCAATGGCCTCCTTCTATCACCGAATGAGCAATTCCCTTGAGAATGTGCACTTTTTTTTCAAACTCAAAAAACTGATTTCACATGTTTCAGAGGTGTCTTGGGTGCTTGGAAAGGATGGATGGAGAACGTTGAGTACCAATATTAGTATGCTCAATCACAGATGTACCCCACACATTCTAAGCAACTGACCCAGTTGAGTCGTTGGGTTGACAATATGGAGCACCAACAACAGCTGGTTTTAGATGAATTGTCCTTACTTCGGCCTCAACAAGTTGAACCATCATCGTCTGCAACTCTACATCTTCTTCCTATGCGCCCTTCTTCAGACTTTACATCACTAGTGCTAGTGGATTTGGAACTTTGGCTTGCGAACCAACCATATACAAAAATTGACCTCGAGTTGTGGCTGTAGAATTATTTAGCATGTTTCAATTTTTCCATCTTTATTCGTCTTCTTGTATACACCATTTTTGGCCTAGGTATGGAGTCTCGACTAATTCATTTTTGTAAACATATTTTGATATAATGAAAAATTTCCATTTTGCGCAGTCTCATCTCTATCTTTCAGCAATGTTTGTTTCTTTTTGAAACAATTTTCCTTTTTTCATTTGCACTACTGAATTCAAACAACTACTCTATTATATACTATGTCATATGAAAGATAACAACTTAATGTATGCATGTATTTCAATTTTCATTTTCTGTGACATGACCAACTTAACAAATAACCTTGTGAAACCATAATGAACACTGCGACACACACTTTCTAACCACACACCTAACTAGCATACCCCTTGAATTCCTTAAGATACATCATGTTGAACTCAATGGTCTCACTTAATACTAATGGGATTATCTAGAAAGGCAGCAATTGCTTGTTGCATTAGATGCACCTGGATTGACAACATCTTCGGCATACTTCTGAGGACATTTCCTTACCCAAGCCTTGTTGTGCGCACTTCTGTTTTGATTCTGCACCAGATATTTTTCACTGCACTCCTTTTGAATGCAATTTTCTTTTGCGAGATAAATCTTCATCTGGATAGTTCATTGCTTTTTGACAGTACATAGGCTTATGTCCAAAACCATCACATGCATATCATTTCATAGTTTGACAATATTTTGTAATATGACCAAAATGATTGCACCTTGCGCACTTCACCCTTTCTATCCTTCTTTGGTTAGTATATTGAAAATAGTTGTAGTTGAAGGAATCATCATACCTGAAGGACTTAACATGATTAGGTCAATACTCTCTTTCGCAGACCTTCTTTGATGTCTTTTCATAACCAATACCTATTTTGTCTTCTGATGATCTCTGATCATCCAGAATTTTGTTCAAGATTGATGTGTTGTCTTTGAAATTTTCTTCTACTTCATCATCAATACTAATCTTGTTTTTTTCTTGATGTGCACAAATCACTATGGTATCTTGTACTTGATTCTTTCCCTTTGCTGCAATTAATTTGTATTATAGACATAATATCTCTTTGTCCTTCTCCTCAAGCTAATTTGTCAGCATCCTGATTTTCTGTACTAATTCTTCCAAATAACCTTTCAAAGAGACTCTCTCTTCCTCAAGCTATTTAACCTTATCTTGTGCGCAAATAATTTGAATCTCATAATTGGTTGCCTTCTCACAAAATTTTGCATCAAGAGATCCTTGAAATGGCTTGTCCCATTCTTCATAGTTCGACAACTGTTCCCGCAAGAACTTATTCTTCTTGCTTGACTTCTTTAAGTCATCCAGGGCACTAATCAATTCACCTTTCCATTCAATGTCTGCAGTATCTTCGTCTTCTTAAGATTAACTATGAATCTTGAACACAACAATTGGCTTTGGATATCTAACTATCTTTGAAGGTGTTTGAATGATCCAGTAAAGAAGTATTTGTCGAGTGTTCTTGGTTTGCTTCGTACAACTAGAGTATTCCTTGAACTGCGCTTCTTCTTTTCATCTCTGCTTTCTTCTTCCACATGAGCCATGAAAAGTAAGTCTTTTGGTTCTTCATCGCAGTTGCTTCCTTCAGGTGCATTGCTTCCTTCCAGGGTATTTTTTAAGGATTCTAAAAGTATACTAAGTATAGTATTCTAGTATAGGATTAAAAAAACATATATAGAGATAGGTAGGCGAATATTAAACATGAAACATACAATTTACTACCGAAACTTGTAAATTTTGGAAAATATTATGATAAAAAAACATATTTTATGTAAATATAGGCGATATTAGAAACTAAAAATGACCAAATAGCAAACTAATTTAATCCTCCTTCCTTCGCCACTAAATATTTCCGTACTTCCTTCCTCAGTGTACAAACTATTCCTTTGTTTTGGAATCCTCCTTTTATTTTCAAGTCTGTGTTGAGATTGCGAAGTCTTCGGATCATACAAACTGGATTCCTCGTTGATTTCATTGTCTCTATTTTCTTTGGAAGTACACTTAGAGTCATAATGACCTACTCCTCCACATCTCGGAAACATTTGAATAGAAAATTTTTATTGTACTTACCTCGTCCTCTTTTCAACGTTTTGACAAAGTTTGATTCCTCATCATCCAACACATTATAGCAGTATTTGTCATGATAATGTTTATCGTTTCTAGTGGCTTTAAAAGAAACTTCCTTTCTGAGGGGACTCTCTTTAGCAATCCTCATTTCATATGCAGTCAAAATCCCCTGAAGCTCATCCTTCGTCAGGTCTTCAAGATTAGCTCAGTCTTCTAACATGGACACATTAGCATCAAACCTTGTGGGTAAATGGGTGAAAACGCAAAGCTGGGAAACAATTCCGTGACAACAGAGTGAAAAAAAAAGAGGGCACATGGATTAACAACGGGAAAAAATTCAACCTCAAACTCTTGACCGAGAGTTTAAAAAACTCTAGGTCAAGAGTTTTGAGAGTTCAAACTCTTCTCTGAGAGTTTAAAAAAAACTCTAGGATGAGAGTTTGAATGAATCATCGCGCTGTATTTTCAAAAAAAATCTCAGACGAGAGTTTGAACTAAACTCTAGACCAAGAGTTTGGAAGGTATTTTTTGGGCGAGACTTTATGGTCAACAAAACCTGCGAAAATATCTGGCATCTTTCTGGAACCTGCAACTTCAGCAAGCCCAAACCCCTTCAAATTTTAAGTATTATTTGTCAGACTTGGTAGCAATGGATTCATCTCTGAATCTAGTTTCCAATGATATAATAATTGTTTCATTTCAATTTGATTTTCTATTTATTAATAATTTTTTTCTAAACCTTATCCCTTAAGAATTTAATTACTCTGAAAAATCACCCGAAATGAAAATTCAATATCATAACAAAGACAACACCAAAAAATTTGAAATTTCACAGAGATCATAATTGGCTCATCCTATTGAAAAGGGTACTTTTATTTTTTCCAATAAGAGTCACATTTGAAATAAAATGCGAAGACAAAAACATGTGTCGATAATGCACCATTTTCTGAACATATGTTGTTTCGATAAATAATAAAAAATTTTCCCAAGTCTCAAAAAACTCAAAATATGGTCCATGCACAAGTGTAGTGTATTTAGATTATGAGCCTATAATGTTTTTCCCTAAAATGAATTACCATCTATCAAAACACTGATGTCAACACATGTCACTCATTATCCATACCTAAAATTTTCACGTATATGTCGTTGGTTTCCAACAAATTTCTTCCACATATGTCCATAAACAAAATTTAAAAAAATACGAGTATGGAGCTAATTCAATTCTATAAAACACTTGTGTTTACTTCAAGTTGAAATTCCTAAGGGAGATATGGGTTTGAAGAGGTCGAAGTTGAAAAACATAAAATTTAGCAATTTTGTTTGTCAAAAACATGCCAAAATTGTTTCCCAACTTCATGTTTCACCCAAATTTCTCAATATTTTATATACCAAAGATTCGTATTCCAAAGTAACCGCAAGACTTTTGATAGAATTAACTATCTCATCTACTCTTAAGAAATAGGAGGTAGTGTTCTCTTCATCTTTCATTCTCAGAGTTTCAAATAATCCATAGTAGTTCTGCAGCTTTTCTTTCTTTACCTTTTAGTCACATTCATAGACACATTTGAGCTTGTCCCAAACTTCCTTGGCTGAAGTGCGGTGCATAACCTTGATGAATTTATTATCATCCAAACCACATAGCAGCACATTTCTATCTTTTTCATTGTTTTCATAGATTCACCTTTGTTTTCGATTAAATGGTATGTTGTTGGGATATTGTAACCATCAACAATAGATTTCCAAACATCTGCTTCGAGTGATTGCAAGTATACTTCCATTCTGACCTTTCATAAGGTATAATTGGTGTTGTAAAACCTTGGTGATATCTTGGTGGAAAGACCTTCCTTCTTGTACATATATTCCCATTGATATATCTTCTAGATGTTGATCTGTTACTAAAGGCACATGCTATGATACCAATTATTGGAATCAATTTAATACTGAGAGGGGAGTGAATTAGTATTAGCGCAGTTATCTGTAGTTTTTACTTTCTTTAACATATTAGTCTTAACTTAATCTTGATGTTTAGTTATGCATCCAATATAAAAAAATCATTCATCCATATATGCACCAAGACCAATAACATAGAACACAGGAATTTTGACATGCAAAACCAATCGAGAGAAAACCACAGAATGCTCTTTTGTAATGAAAATAATACATTCAAGGAAGCACCAACTAGAAGAACGCACTGAAACCCTGTTTTTACAGGCATTGAACTAAATGAAGCTCGAACTCCATGTGTTCTCCAGCACCAACTGGAAGGAAGATACAACCCCCTTCTCCTTGCCCCATCCTTCCACTCAAATATCTAATATACAATTCTAACTTATTGAACTTCCAACTTGCGCACACTTCTGATCTTTTGAAATTAGTTCTGTTGTGCACTAACTTCGTATGCAGACGATTTACTGTCACTATGATGCATACATCACTTAACTTCTCATTCCTCTCAATTAAAGACTTTCGTTGATGTCTTACTTCATGTACTGTGTGCTTGTTGATTCTGCAGTCTGCGACATTGTATGCTCTATCAACATGCTACTATGCAAGTGCACTCACCAATTGATATTGTGATTTCAATTGATAGTTTTTTCCTCTGAGATAATGCATCAGTAACATATGGAACTACGCACTAACTAATGTGTCTGTTCTGTTTAAGTTACATGGTCTTTTAGACATTCTGCGACATGTCATGCATCAATTGATTCATCCTTTCAGTTTAACGCACTTGTCTCATATCATCCTCATCATGAAGTGATTATTGGATCCATCTGTTGCTCTATCGTCGCGCATTCGATGGACTTCTAAAATTCGCACACTTCACTTCAGTCTTCATGCATCATCTAAACATTTGCGCATCTTCTTATATACTTCGGTTCTTTTTATGCTCTACTTCCTTACCTACAACATCTGTGACTGTCTGCGTGATGTCTGCAATCCTTTCATCCAATATTCACGTAGTTGTTCATACTTATGTGTTTATGCCTTTTAGTATTTGTGCATCTGTCATAGATCTACAACATCATTCTATGCACCTCCAACTATATCATTCTTATGTATGTGCGCACTCGACTCCTTGCTAGATCATCTTGTTTTTTCCTCAAGTCGTTGATGCCACGAATATAAATACTTATTTTCCAACTGAATCCCCGCAATCTCTCCATTGAGATTAATTAAAATCTCCAACTTACATCTCTATTTATACATATATTTCCAGGATTGTATGTCCACAAGTTGGGCGTGGCATCCCTTCTTCCATACTTCACAAATTGTGCTTTTTCCACATGTCATCTTCTGCGTCGCTGATGTGTCATCCTTTATGGGTCTTGCGCATCCATGTTCCATGACTTAGTGGGACTTACACCTTAGTGGTGTACTCTTGTTCTCTTGATATACCATTACTTTGGGGTATGTGTGCATCCTTTCTCTTCAATTTGATGAGTCTTTGACCCTTTTCGTACCATCCTTTGAGGGTGTTGCACTCCTTATGTATCAATGCAATGCGGAATCTGCACATAAACTAACTTCTACTTTGTGGGACTTTGACCCTTCTAGTACCATTACATGTGGTACTTGCACTCTTTTAGGACTATTCAGTTTCTTGTTGTTTGTGCACTCCCAATCTTTGACCAAGAAAATCTTGTGCATTCCAGAGTCTTCTTTCAACATGCTTGCACACTTGTATATTTTCTTATATAACTCCTTGGTTGCTTGTGCAAACATACCTTTATCTAACCAATTCTATGAATGATTCATTGAGAGAGTATGACTTGGTGGACTTGTTATCTTCATTGGTACCACATGTAGTAGGATACATTCTTTATGTGCTTCTTTGAATTGGATTTGCATGGTGTACCTTCCATATGTGCTTCTTCATATGGATCATGCACTATGTATCCTTAGACACACATCTTCAGATTGGATGCAACTTCTAGATAAACTTCTTCACACTTCCATCCATATCCTTCACCATATTTCTCATATACTTCTTCAAAGTGGCTTCTCCATATACATATTTAAACTGTCATAAGAATGTTATATTCACTTTGACATTAGTTGAGATCAATGACTCAAACTGAATCAATTGACATCCTCTTTGAAATTAGTTGACATCAATGAAAACCAAATTTCAACATATCCAAAGTTGCATATATGCGAGTAATGCTTCTAGCAACATCACCCACTGTAGAATATTCTTGTACATTATACATACCAACACCTTTATTTTTCTTTCAATACAATTACTGAGGTATCGGTCACCTCCACATTTCCAGCATTTAACTTGGAATAGTTTCTTTTGTCCTGCAGACTCAATCACCCTTGATTCACCTTTCTGATTTGACTATTTGGATGGATTAAACAAATCTTGTTTAATCCCAAAAAGCTTAAATCCTTTTTTCCTCTGGTCCTGCTAATCTTTCACTTTACCCTTCCAAACTTTATGCGCATCTTGCCTACTTTTACTTTTCTCATACAAACATTTAGCTTTCCTAATGCATTCCTTCAAAGTGTGAGGTTCATCATAAGCTATCTGGTCCTTGTAGAATGATGGTAAGCCACTGAGAAATCATTGAATCTAAACCTTTTCATCTTGAATAAATTCAACATAACATAGTAATTCTAGGAATTGTTTCTCATATTCTTCCATAGTCATATTTCCTAGTCTCAGTTCGAAAAACTCTTGCATTTTCTTATCATAGTATTGCTGGGACAAGTAATCATGCTTGAAATGCCTTTGAAAATTCTTCCATGAAATTTTCCTTTCATCCATATTTTCTACCTGCTTCGGATGCTTCCACCATCTGTAAGTTTTTCCATGAATATTATATATAGCAATACAGGTTTCTTGATTATCAGAATAATCATGTAATTGCAAATATTTCTTCATTTCTAGAATCCGAATCTCTGCAATTTATCCATAATTTTCCCCATAGAAAGTGGGAGGCTTAATTTTCCTGAGTTCACCCTGTAATATATTTCCATCATGTTTTCTATTATGATGCCTTATGGGATGAGTATCATAGTTGGATTCCAGGCATCTCATTCCCATGATGACTTTCAACTGTTTGATATTGGCAATGCTACCCCTTTTTTCCTTCATCTTTATCTATGGAATGTTGATATTTATCAAGAAATTCTTTGTTCGTTGATTCCTCTTATTCCCTTCTTGCAATGAAAGACACTTGTTGCATCTAATTTTGTAACTATACCAGATTCTACATCACTTGCTGACTAATTTGATTTTGTTGTTCTAAGCTCTGTAAAAATTTTCCATTCCCAAATTATATGTCCTTTAAGGTTTGGAACACCATGGATAATTTTAGGAGCTAAATTGGTCCCATGGGATAAATTAAGGGGGTTACAGTGTTGAAATTTGGTTGAGATTTGATCTTAATTCTTTTAGATGCAGAGACTTGAAGCAATGAGAGAATTCAATCCATGAAATTCATAAAACCATAACACAAGATATACCCTGGGGAAAATCCTCAAAATTATGAGAACAAAAACCACAAAAATTCTTCTCAGTATAATATAATGGATAACAGAGAATGCTTTATTTTACAACATAATAGAATGCTTTCGGAATATAAGAGGCCACCAAACTTCTTGGTGAAGATACAGAAGCAATAGATAAGAGAGATCAATCGGACGTGAGCCCAAAACAACAATAATAAGCACGAACAATACCCTACACAAAGAGAAGCGCCTTTCCTTCAATGGAGAAGAGAATTATCTTCACACTGGATTCAACAATCATGTATAACATATTTATACATTATTATCTTCTATTTTTAACTTCTAACTTCACGATAAACTCACCCTCAAACTGGATGTATTAATATTGCATGGAGTGGTGTGCCCCACTTCTTATGCAGTGCTTCATCTCACTGAGCTATCACTTAGGATGAACTCGCCTCTTGACTGAAATATTTCCCACTTAGTTAGGTGGATAACTTAAGTGTAGACATGCAAGTGTCACAACTCACGTGTCATATTTTATTTTAACATAAGTATCGTCATGCAATAACACTTAGTTAACTAGATCTTCTTTGTTGTCACTTGGTTAACTCTCTTTAACTGAACTGTCGTCTTTTAGTTTAACTAAAGTGAAAATAGTTTAGTCAACTAGTCCCTTTTATTTAACACTTAGTCAACTGAAATCATGCTGATTGATTTACTTGAAGTGACCACTGTGAGTTCTTTAGTTAACTGAGACATATATTTAACTGAAGCATTGATACTTAATTGAAGCTTTAATAATTCGAGTTCTCTTTAATTAGCTGAAGTGTCTGCATGGGAAATTTTGAATTCTCTTGATCTCTATGCTTTATCTTTTATTTCTTTATCTCTTACTGCATGGTCAATATGTGCTAACTTTAATTATCCATCACATTACATTATACTAAGAAGAATTATTGGATGTTGTGATCATATTATATTATTCCGGACGAAATGATCATATGCTAAAGTAATTCACTTTAGAGGTGATCAATCTATAAAGGAGACTTAATAGCAATCTGGTGATCATGGTTAATAATATATCACACAAAATTAAACTATTTTAACAAGTAAAGAATGAAATTTATACGGGAGGTCCATATCATGGATAGCTTTATACGGAAGGTTCACATGATAATCATGACTTGATGCACACAAGTTTGGAGCCTTGTCCAACAAAACTTTACAACATCATTACTTTGATCAATTACCTCTATACGAGAGGAATAACCTTTACATAGAGGGAAATCAAACTACTCACCTTTATATGATAACATCAATCTTGACTACACAAGATTGGTTTGGAGAATGTCTTCTGATGTTGTCTATTAAACATACATAAATTTAGTGGGCTATTTTATTATATGGAAAGGGTTTTTTTTTCAGTTGAAATATATTCACCCAATATTTATTAGAGAATATAAAAATAAAAAATGAATAGCCTCCCATATATTAATGAGGAAAATGAAAAAAACTATTTTTCGCCCACAAAATATCCCTCCAATCTATCTTTCGCCCCCAATTTTTAAAGAGATTCCAGTCGAATCATTCCTTCACCCTTGATTTTCAGCAATGGAGGATCCCAAGGGTTATTTCTCCCCCCATTTTTCTTGTAATTTAGGCATATGGTTGCATTCGCCTGTATTTTTAGTCAATTTCATGTCGATACCTTCTTTGAGTCCTCGATTTCCAATCTTGGAGGGAACATCAGGGGAAATTTTGTCCTATATATAATGGCTGCAGTGATTCATGGTTCACCCACATTGGATTGCACTTGTAGGATGAAGGTTCTATTTTATGTGATTCCACTTTTCATTCTTAGTTTTCTTAACATTTTAATCTTCATGCAACATTCCATTGTCGAAAGCTCAAGTATTGAAGGGGCATACCACACATGTAATTTATTAGAGAATATAGACTTGCATCATGTTTTTTATCCAAAAATTAACACATATGCTTTTTATAATTCTTTTTATGCTTTTTATCTACAACTACAATGGATTAGTTTACTGTAAATTTGCCTTTTATCTTGCTTTTTATCATGGATGCTTTTTAAGGACTATTGAATTCTAGGAAGCTCTTGATTCTTAGGGCTCATTCAGTGTAATTAGGGTTTTTATCTATCCCAGGGGTACTGGATTTATGAAATCATTATAGAGTTCATAAGATATGATTTCTTTTATGCCTTGTCACATTTAAACCATCGAATGGCATTTATACGTTGTCAGTGCCTACTACTCTTGATGGAGAGATGCGACATCGTTTTTATATATTCAAACTAAATTTGACCTAGTTCTTTAAAATATGATTTTATTAGGATCTTGCTCTACAATTGATATTGGAATTGAGGCATTCATGAGAGTGTGTATGTTCATAGATTTTGTCTATTGTTGTTGATGTTTGGGACATTTGTAATATAAATGAATGCACACTATTATAATGGTGAGGCTATAGTGGAATTGTAATTATTTTGGAGTTATCTTCCTGTAGAGTTGTCCACAACATTTTGGTGGATTCCTTTATTTGTATTGAGAAGCCCATGATTGGTATATTTTTTATTTTCGTTGCCAAGCTTATCAATATTATCTGTAACCTAAATTTGTTGGGTTTGGTATTTGTTTTACGATATTTTTTTAAAGGGTCATTTAGAACTATTTTTTTTTTGCGTGATTTGTTTTTATGTGTAATTGTTATCATCATCTAGAAATGGATCTACTTATGTATAATGAATATATGATTTAGTTGGGACATGATAATTCATTTCCATCATGATTATATATAATATGTAAAAGGCATGTTTGACTTGAGATGTAGATAATTTTCTATTTGATATCTTGTCTTTTGCATTCAATGATGGTGCTAAACTAGTTCTAAAATATTTTTCATGCTTTTGATAATTGTAAGGACATGGATACAAACACCACCTCAATTTATCTGAGAAAAAGTAGTCTTTAATGGAGTAGTTCTAATGATATGCATGATGATGCATTAATGTGTTTTTTATTCGTGTTAGAGTATTTTATTATTTCTAATAACCCTTGCATGTTTCTAATTAACTCTAAAAATTCTAAATCAAATGACATAATTCAGATTTTGATTGTCAACAAAAGAAATGAAAACAGATAGGAATGTTATTGTTTTTTCTTAGAGGGTAGCTTAAAAATGGGAGGTTTGGAAATTAAGTTAATTAGGAATTCATAAACTAAATTAAGGTTGTGGGTCTCGATAAGAATCCACGTTGTAACGTGGGTGCCATATTAACTCCATAGTTTAAAGTGTTCAAATATATCAGTTTTCGAGTCTGTCCAGATTTTGGTCCCCACATTTTCATTAGACCATTAAGGGATGATATACAAAGTGGATTCCCTGATTTCCATTAACCTAGTTAGCGCAGTTGTGTTTCACCGACACCTTTAGTAATGAGTGACCGAATACTACTTGTGAAATGTATAAATAAATACCTCCTCTCCTCATTCATGCATTTGTTCATTCGAGAATCTAGGAGTCGAAAGAGTTTAGAGTTGAACTATAGTATATGCTCTTCTATTGCACTACCTTAGTAATATACAAAATCAAAAGTCGAGTCTTCCTAGAAAAATATTCACCAAGACATTACAAGGTTTTATAATTCGATTAAAGATTTGCCATGTTTTTACAATACTTTATAATTCAATGAAATATTCGCCAATATTTTATATTATCTTATAATTTAGTGAAAGATTCACCAAGATTTTACTGTAAAATTAGTCACAGCAGATCTAATGAACAAGTAAATCAATCACAACAGATGAACATAGAAAATATGGTGCAAAACTGTGCAAAACATGTAGCAGTGCTCTCTATCCCAGAAAGGGTGAATGAATTACAATACAAACTGTCACAATGACAGAGCAATTCGAATTGCCTAAGGAGGTCATTCGAATCACTGAATGGAGTAGCTTGACTCCGTCTAGGAGTCCTCATCATCAATCAGTAGTGGTCATCAATGCACAAGAACCAGTCATCCAGGTGTCAATCTGAGTCTAACTGAGTGTAATAAGTGTAACTGAAGTGTGTAGCACTGATTAAGGAGAAGGAGGCTCAGTGGGGGCGCATGGGAGGCTAAATGAAGTCAGAACAAGTCACCTAATCAAACTGGAGGCCAAACGGAAGTGAAACAGTCAGTCGGGAGTGAAACTAGCCTCAAATCAGGGAGAATCGGAGCTAACTGAATGTAACTGAAGTGGAACTGCAGTGGTAGGTGAACAAGTGCGCCCTTCTCTGGCAGTAGATGAGAAGTGGGCGCCTTTCAGCCTAGGAGGGCTAAAACTCTGTAGTAAGTGGCTCCCGGGTGCTAGAAGAAGGTGGATAAGGTGCTGGAGGCATCAAACTGGTGACTGGGATGCATGCCAGTGCATGCAGGTGCATGCAAACCCTAGATTCTGCATGCAAACCCTAATTGCATGCAAGATCCTGAAAAAGATGATGTGGATATCCGAACACCCCCCCTCAAGATAGACTATGATGTGCCAACAAAAATAATGTGGGGCCCTAGTAACTAAGACCAAAGGTCACCCCAATACAATAATCCAAAAAATGCTGAAAATAACTAAGTGAGGAAAGAGGGAAAACCCAGTGGGAAGAAAGCCCCCCCTCAAGCTAAAGAATAATAATGAATCAATCTGTCTCCACCATGATGGAACTCACCCCCAACAGTGAACGGAGGTAAGAGAACTTCTTCTCAGTGAAGCTCTTGGTGAAGATGTCTGCAATTTGCTCATCAGTAGGGCAATATTGCAGAATGATGGTGCGGTCATGCACCAACTGTCGAATGTAATGCATATGAATCTCAATGTGTTTGGTCCTCTGCCGCTGAACTGGATCTGTGGAGATCTTGATAGCACTTTGATTGTCACAAAATAGGACAGTCGAAGTAGTGCCACCAAAACCAAACTCAGAAAGAATACCCTGCAACCAAACTGCCTGAATGCAGGCATTGACTGCCCCTCGATACTCTGCCTCTGCTGAAGAAAGTGCAATGGCTGCTTGCTTTTTGCTGGACCAGCAAATAGAACCATGACCAATCATGAAAACATAACCGGAAGTGGACTTCCGATCAATGCTATCACCTGCCCAATCTGAATCAGTAAAACCAATGAAATCTAGCTCAGAATCTGCAGCATAATGTATGCCAAACTGTCTCGTACCTTGCACATACTGCAAGATCCGCTTGGCTGCTCGCCAATGAAGCTCATGTGGCTGCTGCATATATCTTGACACGGCACTCACGGCATATGAGATATCAGGCCTAGAGTGTGTCAAATAAAGTAGTGAACCAATCAACTGTCGATACATACTGCAATCTGTAAGCGGTGTAGAATCTCCCTCCTCAAGACTGATTCCTGAGAGGAATGGGAATGGGGCTGCCTTACATTCAGCCATATTAAAATTCAATAACAGGTCGGAAGCATATTTTTTCTGAGATATAGTGATCCCATCAAAATTTTGAGCTATCTCCAAGCCCAATAAGTGACTCAGCAAGCCCAAATCGCTCATGTCAAAAGCTAGATTTAAGGCAGATTTTAGCTTGTTTATTGAAGTAAGTGTGCTACCAGTAATGAGAAGATCATCAACATAAAGTACAATAACCAACAAATTACCTTTAACTCGCTGAAGATAGACATTCGGATCAGATTTGCATCTTTGGAAATTCTGAGAAAGAAGGAAGGAGTCCATCTTTGCGTACCAAGCTCTTGGGGCCTGTTTTAACCCGTACAAAGATTTCTTCAATCTACAAACCAATGATGGATCTGATGTATAACCCTCTGGCTGCTGCATATAGACCTCTTCAGTAAGGTCTCCATGTAAAAATGCACTCTTCACATCCATGTGATGCACTTCCCAGTGCTTGGATGCGGCAATAGCTAAAACAAGGCGGATGGAATCCATCTTTGCAACCGGTGCAAAGGTCTCAGTGTAGTCCACTCCTTGGACTTGGGAAAAACCTTTTGCCACCAACCTTGCTTTATATTTGCTGATAGTGCCATCAGAAGCAACTTTAGTACGGTAGACCCATTTACACTTCACTAATTTTCTTCCAGGTGAAAGAGAAACTAGCTCCCATGTATTGTTCTTTTGAAGAGAACTGTACTCTTCATCCATGGCACTTTTCCATCTCAGATCTCGATGAGAAGAATAGTATGATGTAGAATCTGAACCAGCCATCAAATAACAAATCTCAGCAAGAAATGGATCATCAATTGAAAGAGCCATACCTGCTCTTTTAAAGTCTCCTCTTGTTCGTCTCGGATCAGCAGGATTTCCAAGACTAGAACCAGCAGATTGTAGAGTGTTTTGGGCCCACTTTGGTAACTGAGGAGGATCATAATGGTCGGATTCCAAACCTGATATGTCATGATCATCATATGCTGCTACAATATCAGAAATATCAGAACTCATACCTTCATTATCGCTGCTCGAATCTTCTTTTGGTGAAGGTGGTGAATCGGCAGTCTTCTCCTCGACTAGTTGCAATTCTTGAAGCGGTTCTTCAAACTGCACACTGCGCTCTATGAATATCTTTTTAGATCTGATATCCATGATTTTATATGCTTTTGATTCTTCCCCATATCCTATCAATATGCACTCGATACTTTGTGGATCCAAAGCTCATCTCTTCTCAGAAGGAATTCTAGCCCATGCAGTAGAGCCAAAAACTCTCAAATTTGACACATCCGGTTTGTGACCAAAGAATGCTTCGAAAGGAGTCATACCTTTCACGGATGAATGTGGAACACGGTTCTGTATATATGCAGCAACATTGATTGCTTCAGCCCAAAGATTTGCAGCCAAACCTTTCGATTCAATCATGCATGTAGCCATCTCTTTCAGTGACCGATTTTTCCTTTCCGCTACACCGTTCTGCTGGGGTGTGTAGGGAACTGTATGTTGGATCTTAATTCCGCTTTGGGCACAAAGTTGCAGCAAATCGGAATTGATATATTCCCCACCATTATCAGATCTAAGAGCTTTGATCTTGCTCTCAGTGGTGGTCTCAACAGAAGCCTTAAAATCCTTGAATTTTCCAAGCACTTCTGACTTGTTTTTGAGAAAGAATGCCCATGTAAAGCGGGAAAAATCATCAATAAATGTCAAAACATACCTTGAACCATTTAATGATTTATGGGGCAGCGGACCACTGATATCAGAATGGATCAATCCCAAAATAGTAGAAGCTCTGCTAACTTTGCCGCGGTCGAATCTGTGCTCGGGGTGCTTCCCAATGATGCAACCAGTGCATATTCCCTTCGAGGAACGGAGTTGTGGAAGCCCATCTACCATGGATTTGTTTGATAACAGCAGCAAATAATTATAATTAAGATGTCCAAATCTTTCATGCCAAATCCTACTAACCTCATTACCATGTGTGCGAAGAGCAATGGGCTTTGCAAGCGGAATAAAGTGTGAAAACTCATAGCATTTTGCAGTGTGATTTGCCTTTCCGACTGCAACTAGTCTTCCACTTTTGATATCAAAAATTTCAACTGTATTAGGGCCGAATGTAACTTGCTTTGGTTCACCAGTATGTGTCATTTGATACACAGAAAGGAGATTTGAAGCCAAGGAAGGCACATAGAGAACATTCTGAAAGCTTCCATGTTCTACATGAATCGTACCTTTGCCCTTTGAAGAAATTTTTGAGTCATCTCCCAAATGGATGGGGATGGAGCTGTTTGGATCGAATGAGGAAAAAGAATCAATATTTGCAGCCATATGATTTGATGCACCCGAATCTATCAAGAAAGTAGAGGGCTTCGAAACCGTTGCCATGAGTGCTTGTCCTCTTTCATGATCATAATTCCTATCCTTCTTCCTTGCACCGTCAGGAAGGGTTATGTTGTTCTTTTCCAAAAGGAGGGCCATTTGATCTATAGTCTTCTTCATACATGAACTTTCGGGATGAAAGCCACGGTTACAATAAGTACATTTAGATTTTTGGTTACCTTCTTTGCCCTTTGGCTTGAACTTCGAACTGGATGGTGCATCCGTTTGCTTGCCTTTGTCTTTTTGCTTGTGAGGCTCGAATTTGGGCTTCTCCTTCTTTTGATTTCCTTTACCATTCGAGATCTTGGGTCCTTGAACATATAGGGCTGAATCTTTGGAGCTTATGGACCCCATTTGAATCAACTTGTCATGCTCTTTTGTGACGGACACAATGAAGGCATTCAAGGTAGGCATCTTCCAATTCGGGGTAGTTAGACGACCGGAATTGAAAGTGGAGACAAATACCGAATAATCTTTCCCAAGCTTGCTTAGAATGGAGAGGATCAATTGTTTATCCTCTTTGATAACTCCACTGTTCTTCAATTGCAAGTTCAAGTTCTTGAATTTTGTGAAGAATTCATTGATGGTCTCAAAATTCTCAGGATTAAGGCCAATCAATTCATTCTCTAATTGAAAAGCCCTAAGCTCATCCTGCTTGCCGAATAGTGTTTCAAGTTGCTCCCATATGGCTTTTGGAGTCTTCAATCCGCTGAGATGAAAGTGAAGATCCTTGGAGATGGAGAGACAAAGAAGACCATAAGCTTCATCAAGCTTGTTGTAGTGTTTGGTTCGATCTGACACATTGTTTGGCTCCAATTCAAGACCAAGAGTGACTCGGTAGTAACCTTTTGAACGTAATATGATCTCCATATCATCTTTCCAATCAAAATAATTGAATGGGGTGAGGATAGGCTTTGAAGAAGAGTATTCCATTGCTAGGAGCGAGTCAAACTGATGTAGAATAAGCTTGCATGCACAAGATAGCGAATGCAATTGCTGTAGGGAAGCTTGCATGCACAATGTAGCGAGTGCAATTGAAGGAGACAATAAACCTGCAAATCACAATAAAACAACCACAATAAGGTCGAACAATCCACCCTTTGAGAGTTGCATCACACCTGGGATTGGATTTCAAGCAATGTTGAATAGGTCCAATGTATCAGTTCTAGGAATTATGTGGTAACTCAAGCTTCTGGAGTGGTATTGGAACAATTTTCAAGCTTTGCATGCACAGGAGCGAATGCCCTTGAGATATCTCATGCCAAACTTTTTGCAATTTTTAGCAATTCAGTCAAATCTTCTTGTACAAACACCTGTAGAAAAGAGATCTTGTACCTGCAATGGCTCTGATACCATGTAAAATTAGTCACAGCAGATCTAATGAACAAGTAAATCAATCACAACAGATGAACATAGAAAATATGGTGCAAAACTGTGCAAAACATGCAGCAGTGCTCTCTATCCCAGAAAGGGTGAATGAATTACAATACAAACTGTCACAATGACAGAGCAATTCGAATTTCCTAAGGAGGTCATTCGAATCACTGAATTGAGTAGCTTGACTCCGTCTAGGAGTCCTCATCATCAATCAGTAGTGGTCATCAATGCACAAGAACCAGTCATCCAGGTGTCAATCTGAGTCTAACTGAGTGTAATAAGTGTAACTGAAGTGTGTAGCACTGATTAAGGAGAAGGAGGCTCAGTGGGGGCGCATGGGAGGCTAACTGAAGTCAGAACAAGTCACCTAATCAAACTGGAGGTCAAACGGAAGTGAAACAGTCAGTCGGGAGTGAAACTAGCCTCAAATCAGGGAGAATCGGAGCTAACTGAATGTAACTGAAGTGGAACTGCAGTGGTAGGTGAACAAGTGCGCCCTTCTCTGGCAGTAGGTGAGAAGTGGGCGCCTTTCAGCCTAGGAGGGCTAAAACTCTGTAGTAAGTGGCTCCCGGGTGCTAGAAGAAGGTGGATAAGGTGCTGGAGGCATCAAACTGGTGACTGGGATGCATGCCAGTGCATGCAGGTGCATGCAAACCCTAGATTCTGCATACAAACCCTAATTGCATGCAAGATCCTGAAAAAGATGATGTGGATATCCGAACATTTACAAGATTCTATAATAGAATGAAATATTAGTCAAAACATTATAGATACATATTATATTATTGATAAAATAGCCTTCAATTTTTTCTATATATCAAGGAGATTCACCCATGTATTATACATATAAATTTTAGGAGGTTGCTTAGAATTATGCATGTGGAAAACATCCATTTTTCCTGTTAGTACCTTCCTCTCCACTCCATTTTTTCTACGTTTTTTTATCCCAAAACCTTCAATTTAACTCTTTTTCTTTCAGAATTATCCCCAAGTCTGATTTGACCAAAGCATTCTTTGCCATTTTTTTCTATGATATTGTGTTTCTTACATTTTTTCTTTTTAGTTTTGATTATTAGTAATGCAATGGGGTGGCACAAGTTGTTCTTTTGTTACATTTTTAATTTTAAAGGTACGGGATTTAGTCAAATGCCTTAATTTTGTTTGAGTTAAGTGTGATAGTCAATTAAGGCTAAATTTTAATAGTGCTACAGAACTACCGAAGGCTATGCTACCAAATCAAGGCCTCTACCAAACTGTCGACTAGCGTTGCGAAAATGACATGAGTTGTTAGGATCATCATTGAAACAATCTCTTGGGTCATGCCATTCTTTGGAAGCTGCAATCACAATTAATGAAACCCGGTGGTGAATCATGGATCCAAATGTATAGAAAATACTAGGTTTCAATGAATTCATTCAAGTTATTTTCTCATGATTTTTACAGTTGTCGTCTTGATCTTTGAAGAAATTACTGACATATCTTTTGAGATATTATCAATTTCTCTGAAACACTAAAACATTAAGCATAGAGATTCACATAATTCTTCACTTTAATTGAAAGAGGCCATTATGTCGGTGCATATAAGTGGTCATGTGGTGAGGTACGAGCCTATAAAGGCTGAAATTCTTGAGGCATACCCATAGTTCGGTGTCAAATTAAGAGGGGATGGTTTCTTTTGTTATTGACAGGGTCATCATACAGAGGTATCTAGAGAGTTTGCAGAAGGGTTTGATGGAAAAACTATTACTGTGGGATATGTAACTTTTCTTGTTTCAGAAAACTCAATTGCCATAGCAGTCGAACTCCCACAAGACAGTGAAGAGTGGTTCAAGATCTAACCTGTTCACATTGGACAATGTAATCATTTTCTCCTGGACAAATACATAAATCCATATTGGTGCAAAGGATTCCACGAGTTTTTCTTAACTAAGAATACAGGGACCTGCTAAAATGGTACAAAGATATATAACATGATAGGGAAGGTATGCAACCTTTCACCTCTATCACATGCACTTCCTGTTACATTTGGATAGATTTTCAAGGATGAATCTCCCCTTTTATTTCTTAAATATTCTATCTAAAATGGCCTCTAGGGTTAGAAAGTTTCCTGAAATCCAACAGAGTATCTTCCATCAAGGTATGATTAAGTTGCTAATAGTTCAAGAATTGAAAAAATTCAATAGAAATTAGGACCATTTTGTGTTACACTATGAGTTTGGAACCCTAGGAAATAATTGTTTGCGAGAAGATACTAATAATGCTTCCACAAGGTTAAAAATATCTAAGGATTTTGGAGGTTTTGAAATTGAAGCAAAATGAAGCTTTGAACATGAAGAAAGGAAAATAAGGACGAGAATGAGGGAGGTTGTAAATCCACCACCAGAACCCAAAAATATTCAGTCTCACAGGACAAAGTGTTCAGATAACCCTTTAGATGATGAGGAAGAGACAAAATATCGGAAGAGAAATCCCGAAACCTCAAAAAATTATTATCTCAGAGGAATGCATACCAGGGCCATGAAAAAGTTGAGGCCATATGCATATCTATCCTTTGATTTATGTAATTCCCATAATTCTCATTTATCTATAACCCAAAATATTCATTAAAACTTACTAAGCAATAAGTTATGTGCAGTAAGAACACGGGGGCTTCACTAGAAGGCAATATAATACCACGTTCATTCATATTGCGGTATTAAATATTCATTAAAACCTAAAAGTTATATTGCTTATATATTAAGGGGCAAAGGTTTTTTTTTATTTAATGTAACAATAGAAAAATACTTTGGGGTCTTTTTTATATGGGCGGGCTGACAAATATCTACCAAATGGAGACGGTAGGATAATGACCAGATGAGAAATCGGGTTGAGGCAAGGCTCGGGATTACCAGTACGCAGGGAAATCGCGTCATGAGGCATGCTTGAGGCTAGGGGGTTTCGTGGTGAAGTGGGTTTCCATTCAATCATAGTCGAGAGACAGTGGTCACTGACAACCAATTGTTACCAATAGCACTCAACCAGTTGTTACCAATAGCCTTGGGAGGCTCTAAGCCTCCAGGGCCTATTATAGGCCCTCGATAGGCCTTTGGGGCTTGAATATCCAACCACTCATGCCTATTACAGGCCTTGGGAGGTTTATTCAACCTCCTAGAGCTTTTTACTGGCCCGGGGGGCTTGGATACCTAGCCCACAACAGGCTTAGTCAGCGATTGGGGAACTGTAACATGCAATCTAAATGTTGTACTATGTGCATTGGCTCTAGTGACATACAAGAAGTGATCTCCTATCTCTTCATTAGACCATTAGATGTTGCAAATCATAATGATATGTGGTTGAGTAATTGCATTGTGGATAAAGTAATGTGTATCCACAATATACATCGAAAGAAGCAAGGTGCATTGTAGAATGCATGTGGGGTCATAAGAGGGGTATCATATCAATATACTAGGTAGAAATATAAAGGGGTATAAAAATGTTAATGAAAAAGTTGATACATACAATATCTAGTGAAAATAGGGGGTTTTTTAAATTGGGAAGGCATATTGGGAGGGGGTTAAAAAAATGATTTTGGAAGGTATTTTCCAATATTTAGTGAAATTAGGGGTATTGTTTCATATGCCACGAACGAACGTGCTATGATAGCGGTTTATGGAGTGAAGTCCCCGTGAGTAAGAACTATGCGCATAATAACATATCATAAGAACTAGCCTATATGTCTTAAGAAATGCGCACATTAATGGAACGAGGAAAATTTAACTTTATTTCCATATCATTATGACCAATATCCATTTAATATTACTGCTTAAGTAAGAAGCAGTAAAACACTATAAGAATTGCATAGTAATTCTAGGTATTAAAATATTTCATAGGCAATATTAGGTGCCATAGGCAATATTGGGTGCACAATAGTTCAACTTATGTTATTTGCATGCAACCCAACAACAATATTCCAACTTAATCAAATTTAAAGCACAGTAAGAACTGCGCAGTAAACTCTACATGTGTGGTAAAACTGCATAGTAAGGTCTATGTCAGGAAAAATGGTTTTTATATATTAATAAGGATACAATTACAAACATTTGCAATACATGAAATATTATGATAAAATCCTTGTTAATCCAACCCATACAATTTCAATTCATGTAAATTTTATAGATTAAATATCAATCAGTATTGGTACCATAAGGATAAATTTAACTTTAACATAACATTTAACCTTTCTTGAACAAGCAAACCAGCCTATTGTTTTTAAATACCATTCATTACAAGACATATTAATTAATCCTTAACACATGGTATTGATGATGAACTAAAGTAACTAGAAAAAAACCTCCAAAATAATGGTTATAAAATAAAGCATATTATCAGAGCATTCAGAAGGGAAAAAGACATAGGGAATAGAAATCAGAACAGTGAACCATAAATCTTAGGAAGGGATTTTCTCTCATATATCCAAGGAACAACCGACAAAATTGCTAAAGTATTAAAGAGAAACCAAATCAAGACAATATTTTATTCGCCTAGCTCCCTAAGAAACATGTTGGACAAAGAAAAAGACCCAATTAACCCAAAGAAAATAAAAGGTATTTATTCAATTCCTTTCTCATGCAGAGATGTGTACATAGGGGAAACATACTATTCAATAAAGATAAGGTTGAAAGATCATTGTGTGGACATTACTCATGGAATAATTAATAAGTCAATTGTGGTTGAGCATTAATCAATGACAAACCACCCTGTATGCATTGAAGAAGCAAAAGTAATAGCACTTGAGGAGCACTACAACAAAAGACACATACGTGAAGCAATTGAAACTGAGAAACACCCACGAAAATTTAACAAAGATGATGGCCTCACCCTGTGAAAAACCTAAAAACCAATCATTCATTCACTAAAAATTAAATAAGAATTAATTAAAATATAAAAAGTAAAATAAATAAATTAGATAAGAATCAATTAATAAATTATAAATTAAATTAAAATATATATATATATATATTGAATAAATTAAATATAATATAATAATTAAGATTAGTAAATGTTAAAAAAAAATTATAACCTTTGAAAATATAAAAATCACATTAATTTAAATATTGATAAATAATAAATAAATAAATAACCATATTAAGAGAATATAATTTTTTTTAAAGATTTTTAAATATAAAGAAATGTTAAACCTAATTACTCACCTAATAAGTCATCTCTTTCAGCTTTCATGAGAACCAAACAATATTTAATAAATGTGATCCTTGGAGTTTCTTTGGATATATTTCTCCTGAAGATGGACTCAAATCTAGAGTCTGAAACCCTCAAGAAGAAAAACTCCACACTCGTCTCCAACTCCCCATAAAGATGACTGGAACCTGTGAAATCCTTAACGAAACCACATGATATTCATTTTCAATTTACCAATTAAGTAAAAAGGTTAATTATGTGCATCTCATTGCAATTACCACAAATTACCGTCATGTGGTTTTAAATTTCCATATCATGGTTTACAAAACAATATTACCATTCATTGCTAAGCTTAAATAACGACCCTTTAACCGTTGTTAATTATTTTCTTATGTATCTATTAAACAACAATAGTTCAAACATGGTTCAAACATTGCGCATAAAATAATTCATTTATAGAGAATTCATTTTTCTTAATGAATTGAGCTATGCACAGTAAACCATTAACTTATAATTATTTGATTTTCTTAATGAATTGAGCTATGTGAAGTAAACCATTCCATGGCAAAGTCAATTACGCATTACGCAAGAAGGATCTAGCGTAAACATATAAAATTCTACGGATAACTATTTCATATATTTCTTTTATGAACCCAAAATTTAGCAATTTATAGCCTATTTTTCAAATTAAATAAACTATTTCCCAACCGAGAATAAATTTCTAGTCTTTACTTTTTTGTAAGTTGCAAAATTCTATTAAACAATGGAAATAAAAAATACATAAGGAATAGTTGTCTTTGGTGGTATAAGTATGTGGAGCCACCAGCCCAGGTATTCAAAAAGATCAAAAAGTTTGGGCCCATAGTTACCAAAATTCTTCCCAAAGCAGGGAAAGCCAGTATTTTCAGGAGAAGAACAGAGTCTGTAAAAACTTATTAAAAAACAACTAAAATATACAAAATTTATAAGCAAATTGTAGCAAAAACACTGAATGTTGCAAGTAGCCTCCATATCCTTTTTAACTTGTTGCACTTCCATCAGGGGGAACCTCTTCAAGAATCAGACAACTAAAATTGTCCTCCTCCGTCGCTTCCTCGGGCGGTAGCTTGACAGGATGAGGTTTCACCTTGCGCCAGGGAAGAGCAATCTTATCATTCTCATCGTGGACTAGTTTAACAACCATCTGTGCAATCGTGGATGGGATGGGGAAGGTATTCATGGTGATATCTTTGTCACGCGGCACCGAGGTCACTGGTCCAGTTCCATCTCCCCCAACCGCTGCAGAATTCTCCCCTTGTATTTTATTGCACTAATGTTGTTTCCACCAGCATGGCTACCACCCGCATGGATACCACCAACATGGATGCCTCCAACGTAGGTCTTCCCACCAAATATGGTTTCCATATTTCCCAACAATCCTTCCAATTGATC
Source organism: Larix kaempferi (assembly GCA_027924585.1). Lineage (NCBI taxonomy): Eukaryota > Viridiplantae > Streptophyta > Pinopsida > Pinales > Pinaceae > Larix > Larix kaempferi. Next base: position 6,883,400 of record BSBM01000069.1, on the reverse strand, counting down.
CAAGTGAGCCTTCATGGCCTGAGTCATGTCCTTGGCCTTGGTGTCTTCAATAAGAGCACCCAATATATTCTTGACAATATAGTAGTGGTTGATGCGGCCCTCATTCTTTCTAGAAGAGAGGTCGTATGTGACCAGGTGAGCTTCCCAATTGTCGATTACAAGCCAAACAGGAATGGAGACCCCCTCCCTATAACTGTCTGTTACAACCCAGTCCTGGTTGTTGGAAATTCGACCGACCCTCCCTCTTCTGGGATTTCCCTACTGCCTCGACATAGTTACAGAGAACCAGGAGCCTGTATTGGAAGATAAAGAATTGGTATTCGTAAAATTTAGTTTTAGCCCTACAAATTAGGGATTATTTACAATCATATGGCGCAATTAAAATTCACACAATTTCCATGCACATGGAATTTAATTTCTTTTTTATAAGCTAGATTTAGGTCCTTATATTATCAACATCAAAATATACAGAGTCAGGAATGTGCCGGGTCCTCTCATAAAGAAGAATACAGATCCATAATCAGTTTGGAAATGTATCTTTGAAACAGTAAATATCGATAGCATTAAAACTAGCAGTGCTGCAGATAAGCAAATCAAAGAACTATCTAAACAAAAAAACTACCTAAACCAAAAGAAAAGAAAGAAAGTGAGGATAGCTTAATTGCTGTAGTACTCCTTCTGATCGGGCTGAGTAGTCGAGTCCTTGGCCAAAGTGATGCTGAAGCGACGGGAAAACTATTGTTGGTTGTAAAGCACTTGCTTCAGCATGTTCTGTAATTCATCTTGCTGCATGAGAATTTCGGCCTGCGCCTCATTGCAGTCTGTGAGAGCCTTGCCTAGAATGAGCTTGTGAGACCAGTGCAGGTCCAGAGTCTTCTGGTAAAGAGTGTTCCTAGCCCTAGTGTTTCCAGGGTCAGGGACGAGGACTTCAAACTCCTAGCAGATTTCATCGTCCGTCAGACAGCCTCAAGAGACTCTGGTGTCTTCTTCACCATCTTGAATCTCTTCCTAAGCTTGAATTGGTATCTCAGAGTGAAACATACAGGTCTTTTCAACTACCCCTCTCATCAGACGAACCAATGGAGTGGATAAGGAGCGGCTATGATGCTGAGAATTCATCTGCTAGGTATTAACGGGTGCGGACTCACCTAGGAGGCACCATAATCACAAGTAAGGTGGAATAAGTATACTGCAAATGCTGCGGAGTCGGGAACCTCATCCAAAAGAAAACCCAAGAACAGAGGCACCCAGATAACTAGTGAAACTAAGGAATGCCACCAAGAAATTCAGGGGAAGCTGAGGACCGGCACTCAGAAAACCAAATAACAGAGGCACCAAAGGGCTCGAAGCCTATATCCTGAGAACCAGAATCCGAGCACTCAGAGTGAACGGAGCCGAGAAAGCTAGAACAAAGGAAACAAGAACAAAGCTAGGGGCCGACGTGACAAGCTCTCAGCTCGTTGGAAACAATGGAACCTTTTCTAAGCAGAGCTTTAAGCCAAGCGTCTGCCGACCTGAGAAGATGTTGTGTGAAACAAAGATGAACCCCTACATAATTACTTGGAGTGGCCGTAAAGCTCATGAGAGCGAAAGGACAGTGTAGATTATCAAAAATCGTGGGCATTAACAGAGCCATAACCTAGAATAGGATATGAACAGTGGATATGATGTTACACATGCTAGAGCAGTTAAACCATTGACGGAAAGTTGAGCTCCGGATAGAATGGGCGTTGAGGAAATTATCACTCTGCATTGGACGCGTGAGAGGTGGAAGGAAACCCTTTATCAGCCCCGGGGATGGAGCATGCAGACAACACGTGGGGAGGCACATGGACAGGAAGGTGGCTGGAGCTTGCGACGAGCACGTGGCTAGAGCTGTAGGTAGGCACGGGGTGGGAGTTATAGTCCGGAAGCTGGGTGCTGGCATGGAAATTGTTCGGCGGGCCCATGGCGGTGCCAGGTGCCAGAGTTTGCACCTGTTGTGGGGGTGACAGGTCCTAACAGGAAATGTCTATGAGCTGGTGTCTGAGGGGTTATTCCCTGAAATTGAGCCAGGAGGAATCAATTTTGTTCTTGGAAGCGTCAGCTCCATTATTGGCAAGATGGTCAGTGATCTTGTTTGTCGTGCGGGGAACATGGCTTGTGCTGAAAACCTGGAAGTGATTAATTTTATCATGCAGCTGCTCTTTGAACCATTATAATCTCTAGTGCTTGGAAAGCTTGGCGAGGGCGGTGCCACAGTGAAGTCTATGAGTAGTGTTGATAATGATCTGAGAATCGCCTTCAATGGTGATGGTCGGCCATCCTTCCCTTCAAGCGATTTTTAGGCCTATAAGGAGAGCAAGGAGCTCTGCTACACTGTTGGTGTTAAAGCCTATGCTTTAAGAGTGGATGTGGATGAACTTCCCCTCGGTGTCCCTGAAGACTCCACCAATACCTGTTGGACCTACGTTGCCTTTAGAGGAACCATCGAAGTTAAGCTTTAAGGGAGGATGCAGCAGCGGGAACCAGGTGGAGGGGATACGGAAGGAGCGGGAGGGGGTGGAAGATGGGGGGTGATCTAGGTCAAGCATGAGGTTCCAGTCTGAAAAAATGAGGCTTTCCATGGGTTGACAAATGAGATCGCTAGCGGTCCAAGCGGTCATTCTCATCATTTCCTGAATACTGGAGTGAATGTGCGGGATGAGGCCCAGCTCAAGAAGAGAACTGTTGAGAAAGATTCTTCTATTCCACTCTTTCCAAAGGTTCCAAAGGATAAATCCTGGGAAGAGTAGCCAAGTGCAATTTAGAATGGGGTTTGCAAAAGGCTCAGTAGTCCAGTTCCTTGTAGTATCTCTGATACCATCCTTCTTTCAGTCAGAACGACAAAACATGGCCGCCCCCTAGTCCCAGATGATGGAGGCATAAAGGTAGTAGTTTAGAAGATGTTCTTGGTTCTCCTCATGCTGGTTACATAAGACACAAACAGAAGGTCCTACGAAACCTTTTTTGGTTAGCTGATCCCAGGTGAGAATTTTTTTCCTAGCAACCAACCAAAGAAAGGTCTTGAATTTCGGCCACAAGTGGGAGTCCCAAATCCTTTTCCAAATGGCATCTTTGGGAGGGGCAGGAGCGTGGGTGAGCTGATAAGTTTCCTTAACGGTGAAAAATCCATTTTGCTGATGACCCCATCTGAGCTTGTTCGGGACATTGGAGATGAGTATTTTCCTAGAATTGAGAACGGTCCAGAATGTTTTTGCTTCGTCAGTGTTGAAATTCGCATTCCAATTATCCTGAATAGTCCAGGACCTTCAAGTGTTGTTGACTGTGTGTGGCTCCCAATAGTGCTTCACAAAGTGTTTTCCAAGCTGTTGAGCGTGGTTTTGGAGCTCCTCTATGCCAGGTAGGTGGTTGAGGGGGGGTAGCTGGTTCCAAGCATCTTCCCAAAGAAGGGCTCTGTCACCATTTCTTATCTCCTAGAAACTGTGCTTGCGAATGAGATCTCTTTAGGCCCAAGCTGAGTTCCAAATTAGGGACCCTTTCGGGAGCGAGTCCTACTTGATGAGCTCATGGTGATTTAAATTATCAGCATATTTTTGCATCCAGATGTGCGTCCATGGAGTGGAACTTTCTGTGCAGCATCTCCAGAGCAGTTTGGCGCAAATAATTTTGTTAAGGGTGCAGGGGTCCCGCAAACCCAGCCCTCCATCCATCTTAGGAGTGCAAAGCTTGTTCCAATCCACCAAGGAACATTTTCGGTGCTGGGTGGAGCCTCCCCATAGGAAATTTCTCTTTAGATTGTGGATAGAATTGAGGATGAACTTGGGAACATCCATGACTGAGAAGAGGTAGAGGGGCATGTCCTGTAACATAGATTTGAGAAGGATGAGGCGGCTGGGAAAATTGAGGGCTCTGAAGGTCCAAGAGGAGAGCTTGAGCTCAAGGGCAGTAAGTAGGTATTTCCAAGAGGAATGCTTTATGGCAGAGGCTATTAGGGGGGCTCCGAGGAATTTTGAGGGGAGGGAGCCTTTCAGAAATCCTAACAATCTGATGATGCAGTTTTGAATCTGCAGGTGAGTATTGAAAAAGAAGATTCTAAAATTTCAGATTGTTAATAGTCATACCTGAGGCCGCACTGAAGGAGTGAAGGATATCCTAGAAGGCCTTGGATTCCATAATAGTGGATTTACCCATCAGCATGGTATCATCCACGAATTGCAGATGTGCATGAGTGGTGCCTTAACTGTTGATTTTGATTCCCTGCAGATGGTTATTTCTGACTACGGTTTTGATGCTTCTTCCCAGACTCTCCGCGAGAATGATGAAAAGGTAGGGGGAGAGAGGGTCCCCCTACCTGATTCCTCTTGAGTCAGAGAAGGTCGAAGAGGGAGTACCATTAATCAGAATGGAGAAGAAGGTAGAGGAGACAAGGGAGATGATCCAGCAAACCCAGGGGAGAGAGAGGCCAAAATCCAAGAGGGTGTCTTTGAGGAAGTTCTAGTTGGTCTTGTTGAAAGATTTGGAGAGGTCCATCTTGATGAGCATCCCAGGAATGGAGGAATTTTTAAGAGTGTGAATGAACTCATGAGCAGTAATAATTCCATCCATGATTTGGAGGCCCTCAACATAACCAGATTGCTCCGGAGAAATGAGGAGGGGCAATAGAGGTTTAAGACGGTTGGCTATGACTTTGGTGACAATTTTGTAGATGACATTGTAAAGGATGATGGGGCAAAAGTTGGCAGGATCAGTTGGCTTGCTGGTCTTGGGAATGAGAGTAAGAAAGGTGTAGTTGAAAGCCGAGAGAATGGAGCCAGAAAAGCGGGAGGCTTCAACAACTTGCCAAACATCATCTTCAACAATTTCCCAATAGTTTTTGAAAAAATCAATAGTGAATCCATCCGGCCACGGAGCTTTGCCATGCTTCATATCCATGACTGCAATTTCTACTTCCCCGATCGAAATGGGACTCATAAGATTGTTATTTTTCTCCTCGGTGATAAGATGGGGGATATGCTGCAGAATGTGCTGGGAGGCCTACGACCTATTCAGAGTATTGTCATTCAGAAGATTATTGTAGAAGAGGATGAGTTGTTGTTCAATGTCATCTTTATTGAGGATAGTATCTCCGGTATTGGTTTTCAGCTTGGTCATTCTGTTGTTCTGTTTGCGCTGGATCATGGCATTGTGAAAGAATTTAGTGTTTCTACCCCATCCTTGAGCCATTGAATTCTGTATTTTTTCCTCCAGAGAGTTTCCTCCTGTTTATTTCTAATATCAAGCTGACTCAGAAGGTGTTGCTCTTGCTGTTTGAGGTTTTCAGTGAATCCCTGATGGATAGCATGAAATTGGATATTTTCTATATGGAGCTCCAGCTTGCGTTTCTCCTCCAGAATGTTGCTGAACTCAGTTTTATTCTAGTGCTTGAGCTACTTCTTGATAAATTTGAGCTTTTGTTGGAAGCAGTACATCAGGGTTCCATCCCTCCGTTGATAGGATACCCACCAATCCTTGATTTTTTCTTTCAGATAGGGATGGGAGATCCATAATTGCTCAAATTTGAATGGTCTACGACAGTCAGGAGAGTCCCAGTCGAGGTGCAAAAAGATCAACCAGTGATTGGAACCTGCATAAGGAAGGATGGAGCTAGAGAGGTTGAGATGATTCATGAGCAAGGAGTTGGAAATGAGAAAGCGATCAAGACGAGAAGTGACTTGATTGTTACTCCTTCTCCTGTTGTTCTAGGTGTAAATGCCATTGCTCGTCTCGAGATCCGCCAGAGAGTGATCTCGAATGAAGGTTTGGAATGCTAAGCTATCTCTGTCTAATCTGTGAATTCCTGCTTTTTCTCATTGAGTGATTAGATGATGTTAAAATCCCTGCTGAGGATCCAGTGCTTGTTCGGGATTTGATCTTTAAGCCAGGAGAGATAGTTGAGGAATTGAATTTTTTGGTCCAGAGCTTGTGGACCACAAACATTAGTGATCAACCCTTTGTTAGTGGTGCCCAGAATGTGGAACCAACCTGAAAGAGAGTGATGGCTGGAGAAAAATCCATCTAAGCTTAGGATGTTGGGATCCCAAGCTATGGCAATGCCTCCGAAAGCACCTTTAGCATCGATGGCGACAGTTTCTGCATTTTTCCAGCAATTTTTTATGAAAGAGCAGAGCTTAAGATCCGTGGATTTAGTTTCTTGTAACATTATAAGAGTGGGTTTTTCCTTGAGAATTTTGTTCTTCAATAGTCTGCGTTTGGAATCGCTGCCAATTCCCCTTATGTTCCAGCTGATGAACTTCATCTCCATTAATTTAAAGGTGGGAAGATGGTAGTGATCTTGGCACCCATGCCCAAATAATTTAAGTGCTCTCCAAGATCACGAAGAAGTTGTCTGTTGGGATTTCTTCCTTTCTTCGTGAGCACATTTTGGCCTTTGGAAATTTCCTTGCATTTTAGGATTTTGCTAACCCCCAGTTAATTACGATCGGAGGGAAAAACAACAGCATCCTTTAGAGGGGGAAAGTTTTGTTGAAGAGCTAGGGACTGATAGGATTCTTTGAAAAGGTCCAACTTGCTCTGAGGGATGTTGCAAATGTCAATTTTTTCCCATGCTTCTTGAATGGCTTCTAAATTAAGTTCTCCAGTTTCCATGTCATCTACTTCAGAAATATAGTCAATAGAGGGGGAGTGGATAATCGGTTGAGGGATGTCCCTATCGATGGGATCTAAGAAGGCTCATGAAGTCTCAGTGGGAATGGGAGCAGAGGAATCCGGGAGATCAAGGATTTGCTGAGAGAGGATAGAAAAGCTGTTGTGGAAATCCGGGTTGGTAGAGGTGCTGGCAGAAGAGGTGCTGGGGGAAGAGGGATTCTTTCCAGTTCTTCTAGGATTGGTACCTCTGGTGAAACCCTCATCATCTTTTCTATTTTCATCAGGAGGAGGGGGTTTTGGCATTCAACGGACATTCACGGAAGAGGTGACCATGTTCTTGACACTTTCTGCACCTGAAAGGTATGTGTTCATAATCTAGCAATTGGATCCACTCCGCGTCCTGGTAAGAAAGACATATTGCTTCTGGGAGGGCAGCTGAGATGTCAATGAAATACAAATTCTAGCATAGGAACTGTAATAGGCAGCTAGAGTTTCGTCAGAGGCTTGAACAAAGGTTCCAAGGGTATTGCCGATGCTGGGAAGAGTTTCCAGGTTCCAATATTCTCAGGGGAGAGAGTAAATCCTCAACCAGACTGGCACCACATTGAAATCTTCTTTATCAGGGTTGAAATTCTCTTTCCAATCCCGCATGTATAGTCCTACGGAGTGCAGGAAGTACGGTCCTCCTTGAAATATACGGTGTTTGTCTTCAAGATTCTGGAAAATAACCATAAAGAAGCCTTTGGATCCCAATTTTAGCTCGCATTGCCCTTTCGGTTTCCAGGTATTGGTGATCCACTAGGTGAGATTCTTATTCGTTGGCCATAATCCTATGAATTTACAAATAATGGCATGGTCATGCATGTATTGGATATGTTGGCTGACAAGATTAGAAGTTACTTCATACCTAGGGATTTCAGCCAACTTGGGCTTGCATTTGTTGGTACTTTTGTTCAGTTCTGTATTCCTTATTGGTTCTTCGTGCTTCTGGTTTGTCGGCTTCTGTACAACTGAGACAGGGTCGGCCGTTTCTTCTTCTCCTTTTCCGTTGTTAGGTCGAGGTTTTACAGAATGCGGTCCTTGACCTGTTGACGTCAAATCTGGCACCATCAAGAAGGAGGGGTGTGAAGGTTTGGGTGCAGCGGGCAGCCATTTCACTAAAGGACGGTTTGGAGCGACCTCCACTCTAGGCCGCCATGGCACGAGTAGAGTGAAAAATGCAGGTGGCAAGGACAGGGTACAGAAACCCTAGCAGAGCAAAAAAATCCAGCTAAACAGGAAAAACCACATGGAATTTAATTAAGTTACACATAAATTTCATTTTTATTCCATATTCAGTAATTTTCAACTCTCAAATTGATACAATGAATTTGTACGTGCAAAAAAAATAAATCTCACAACAAGATAGCCACTTCTTGGTTGAACTTCCATCAACCATCATATCAAAGGTAAATGAGACAGATTTATAACATCTCGGTGAAGGAGTAACAAGTCTAGGAAACAATTATGGCCATTGGGAACTCAAACATTATCTTATAGGAAATTTTACAACTACTCATAAACAAAAACATTCTATGGAAAACACACCACAACTAAGAATGCAAAAATTCCCTTCCCTTGAATTTATAATTGAGCACAAAGACTTTAATTTAAGGAATGCAATATTTTGTTCCTTATGGAAAATAAAACCCAGAAATACATTTCCACATTAAGAATTTTCACCAATGACATTATAATTTTAAGCAAATACTTGGCAAGCACATTCAAACAAAAATTCCATAACAAATTTAACAAGGAAAAAATTGAATTTTAAATACTAATTGAATTTCCAATGGAACACTTATCTGGGAAATTGCTTGAAATGGGAAAGTGGTTGTGTGTGAGGCACGCTCCACCCAACCGTAGGAAATTTCGCTCATCTATCTCTCAACAAAATGACACCCTCGAGTTGATACTCATGCATTCACCAAAGAGACACCTCTCCATTTCTAAGATTCTTCCATAATTAACACTTGGCAATCAGGAAAATTGAGTTGAATCAAATTTCATGCGAAATAGTGCACTTAACCTCCTTGATTTCATTCTGACTGCACAACAATGAAACACATCACTGCCATCCGTGCTAAAAAATCCATCAAGTCTACTACTTACACCATTTTCCACTTGTCTAGAATGACTAGAGACAAAATGGACAACATTTCAACAAAAAATTATAAGCAATTTGGCTCACGGTTGAGGGATTCACATCAATTTTCATTCTCAGATAATATTTCCCTTCCCTGTTTTCTCAGACATGCCCCATACATGGGTACGTTTTCCTAGAGATTAATTTTCTTCCACATTTTTCCCCAGGATGGTGCACACTGCATGCAAACTGGAAAACCACGTGGGCTCTCCCAACCATTTAATTAAAACACGTAAACACTTCCCTCAATCCCACATATTCTTAATTAAGATTTAAACCTAATTCTTAACTTATTTATATGGAATTATGACTTAGCCAAAACTTTGGGTATTTTTAGGGACTTAGGATTATAAAAGGGTCATAGCAAAAGTTTCCCCACCTTAGACATTTTAACCCCCTTGCTGACTTTGGTAAATACACAAGTACCCGATCTTTTTAGTGTTCTTCCTCAGCCACAACCTTTTATAATTTTTCATTATTATAATGTCGAACTGTACAATTGTCTCGCCTTTCATGCATTACATAATAATATTCACATTGTAATTAAGATTAGTTCAGGGTTCTTAACTAGGGGCATTACACATACCCCTTGAATGGGTTTTGGACATACCCTATCCTTCTTCTTGGAATTGTGCCAAGTGTCATCATATGATTGCGTTGAAACTTTTACGAAGTAGCCTCAACATCGGATTGGGAACCTCCTTAGGACCAAGGATCGACCTCCTCCTCACTTGGTGCCTTTGAGGTAGATCTCTGTGTGAAACTAGCTTACAAAAAATGAAGACGAAAATGAAATTCAAATGTTTCTTGCAGATATTTAGAATCTAATTTATGCATTTGATCAGGAATTTGCAGCCAACCATGTTAATTTGTAGGAAAAAGTGCTAGCTCCTAGCGATTTAAAAAAAATATTCGGTATTAAAAATGCCACAAGAAATGATACCTAGGATATTTCGTAAAAAATAGGGTTTTTTAAAATTAGAATGATGTATTGGGCGGGGGTGTTAAAAAAAGGTTTTTGTGAGGTAGTTTTCAATATTTTGTGAAATTAAGGGTATTCTTTAATATCCTAAGAACGAGCATGCTATGGTGCATGTTCACTCAGTGAAACCTTCGTGATTTATGGAGACTATGCATTAACTATTAATTGGATGAAGGATTAGATACTAGTGTACAATACACGACTTCACCCTTTTGGCATTGCACATGAAAGAAATCTCAAGGCAGTTTCAATAGGAGTATTTTTCCCATGTCTTCAAAGAGCTCAATGAGCTAAGATATCCTCTTCAAAGAATGTCTTCACATGTTGGAGAATGAAATCACTAAAGAAGAATTTCAAGGTGTGAAATTAGTTTCTTCCAATTCTATTTGTATCTTTGAATTTTAATCACATTTGGGTGGGTTAATTTGTATGTATGTCAACCCTTTGATTCCCTTTGATTTATTAACTTAGTTTGTTTTTTTAAGTTGAAAGTAACTGTGATCATGATGATCTCATATCATCTTTCTTTCTAAAAAACCTTTTAGATACTCAACTAGAATAGTAGTTTGACAACTCATAAGTTTTAGCTTTTGGATCTATGCAACTTGCACCATGAAGATTGTATTTTGAATTCTACTTAAATGAAAAACACATTAACCTTTGAATCATAGCTTTAGCTTTCAACCTTTTCCTCTTAAACTTCAATTTTAAACACTTCACACTCAAAACTTATTAGTAAAACTTAAGCTTTAAACTTCAATTTCAAACACTTCATACTCAAAACTTACTATTACAACTTAAGCCTTAAAATTTCATTTTCAAACTCGCATATTCAAAATTTACTTTCAAAATTTAACCATAAAGTTACTGTAATCTCAAATCATCAACTTTCTAAGCCATTGACTCGAACTCTAACTCTTAGGTCATATCCTTTTACCATTCACCCTTCCCTTAGTCATTTTTAGTAGTTAACCCTCACCTTCACCCTTAGCACATGTCCACCTTCAGCTCATATCCTTTTACCATTGACCCTTAACCCTTTAGCCATTTTTATTTATAAGTTATGCCCTATAAAATGTAGAAATGGAAATTGTAACATGAAAACAACCCCAAGAGGTGACATCGTAAGCAAGATTATACAAACATTGCAAGTGGTGTTAATGAGGTAAATATAGTTTAAGAAAGCCTTTTAACTAAAACGTAATAGTGTAAACAGACAAGTTTTTATGACCAAAAGACACAAATCAAATTGGAAACTTCATTTGCCATGTTCCTGATCCCTCTCTCCAAATAATCAAAGGTTTTTATGACTTTAAAAACGACATTACCATTCGACAATTTAAGCCTAATGGACCTACAAAGATTTCTACTATCATGGATGATGTCTGGTGAATGTGAGAGCCGCAGCCAGGAAGGCGATGGCCTCGAATCCCATGACTATATACGTCACTCTGCTACACAGCACAACCATCATCGGATCTTTTGATCTGCCCTGCAACAACAACAACGCAACGACGCCCATACCAGAGAAGAACGTGGCCGCGTCCATGACCACAAAAACTCGAAACTGAAAGCTCTCCATGGCCACTAATACGGCGTCGTGGCCCATCATTGTCTCCAACCCCATCGGCACGCTAAACATCGCCAAGAAACTCAAAGAGGCCACCGTCATTGCCACGACTGTAATGAAACCATGGACACCGACTCCCTTCCCCTCGATCTCGCCGCCCTTTGAAAGAAACAACTGCGCTTCCACGTCTTTGTAAACGCTCGGACTCTTGAGCAGATGAAAATCCATGTGAACGATGAGGATAAACAAACAAATAACAGGAGGCTTCCTCTTTATAGACGCTCCAATGAAATAAAACTGAGGCTGCCGAGATTCGATGGAATTAGATGCGGTGTAATAATCCCGAAAACATCTGATTGTCTAAATGCTTGTTGGGCATTGGGATAATCATAATAAATATAACGTGCAGGCCTGCCGAGGTGTCCATGGCCTTTACGCTTCTCTGCAGCTTCGCAGTTGTTGCTGGGCAGCGCGTAGGCAGATTCTAAGAAGCAATCCGATTGCTTCGACGAAGGACTGAGACACTATTTTCTGACAAAGAATGAACCATTCATTTAATTTAGACATCTAGTTTATTGTACGCCATTAATACGAGGAAACATATCGACACGACTCACTGTTGTTTCCATAAAATACAACAACCAGTCGTATCTTATTTGACATGGGAGCCTATTTAGTATGTAATATAACTTCAGGAATTATATCGAAACAGTGTCACTTGGCCGGTAGTTGAGATTAAGAAGGGTATTATATTTTATGCTTTCTCAATCAGGAAATTCTATTCAATTAAAGGATTGCATTGACTAATATGCTTTTAATATTTTATTTTAAACCTATTTCCATCGAATAACCAACGAGTTACTTTCAATTTTTTTAAATTTTTTCAAGGAGAAAAAATTCATAACTTGATATTTCTATTACGAAATCAAAGTTATAACGAATAGTACATATCCAAGCAGTCAAAACTACTTCCATTTTTTAAAAATGACCAGATTATCCAAAATAATGAAACATATGTAATAGATAAATACAAGATAATTGTTACAACACAAAGCTCAAAATATCAGGTAACATAATGACAAATCCAGGTGTCCAACAAAGACGAGAAAGAGAGGCCACTATGCACCCACATCGATCCCGAATCCGGATATCCAAGCTGGTAAAGCGCCCACATCGATCTGGTATACACAAGAGAGTCACCTAAGAATTCTTCAAATAGGAGATAGCCATCCAAAGGTCCCATCGCATCCTTAGATAACATGTCCGCTCCTCATGTGCCTCCCAGTAGATATGCTAAAAATTTAAATGCTCGAAGGAATTGATCAAGGTTTCAACATTCTTTATCCACGGGACAATCATAGGAAATTGATATTCATTTTTTTGCTCATTCCAATGAATAATGACTTGAGAGTCACCATAGATATCCAAAGTGGCACAACCTATCCCCTGAGCAAACCAAAGCAAACGTCTAAGTGTCAGCAATTCTGTTTTCATATAGCTTCCTATGCCAATGGCCATCCTCAAACCAAACTTATGATTATTACGTAAATACAACACCATACCTGCCCCACAAATATTGTTTTGTGCGACCCCATCAAATAATCCTAGAGGAATCCCATCCCTCATCAAGGGATAAAATATTATTCTAGTCTTTTGTTTGGTAGGGGGGCAAGGATAATCACTCAAGGCCTTAAGCACCATGATCCCACAAGCACCAAAAATAGTAGGAAATACATTTTCAAAAGTCAACTTATTTCTACACCTCCAAATGACTCCAATCAAGTGCAGAGGCAGGGATTTATGGGAAACCAGTCAAATAGGAAATCACTAAGTGTGGACCCATACCATTCCTTATCGAAATTCAACCATACCTGTAACTCAGCTCAAACATTTCGGAAAAACTCACGAGTAATAAAGAGTTGATGAATATATTCTGCATCTTTTTTACACAACGAAAAAATATTTGGGCTAAACATTTCGGAAAAACTCACAAGTAATAAAGCGATGATGAATATATTCTGCACAACGAAAAAATATTTGGGCTGTGGTAAACCCTCTTAATCAGATTGGGCCAAGTTAAAATCTTGTTTCTGAGACATAACCACAGGAACCATTTATATTTCGATGGGATTTTCCATCCTCAAAGCTTCTTGTGCCACCAATGACCTTCAGGTGGCGTCATGTTATCCAAGATAGACCTGTAGACCTTTTTGACAAATAATAATCCATTCTCTCCAGCCTCATTCCAAACTAATAAATCTTTAGTAGTTGGAAGGATGACCCCAGCAAAGCTATGATAGTCCACATAACGGTTCCAATCATCTACCACGAAATCGGGAAGATCCAACTCATACGCCCTAAGCTAGTGTTGACTGTCAAATTCATTACCGAAATGATATAATCGTGACAGTGTTACTAGTTTTCTGTAATGCAACTCCTGTATGATCCTCGTAGGAAGAAGAAAATTATCCTCCATTCCTACTACAGGATCAATACCAATAAAGGTATTTGAACCATCGCCAACCAGCCAGCTTAGATTTTCCCCAATGAGAGGGTAAGTGGAAATACGGTTGCACCAAACTATGGAGGCCTTCCTAAATGTTAACACCAGATTTATGATCCACTGCAAGACTGTAAAGGTCTTCAAATATTTCAACCGAATAACTCTTCTCCAAAGGCCTCCATGGAACAAGGCCCTCCGTAGAATTTTTGTTCTCATAACCTCATTGAAAATACTCAGATTCATCAACCCCCACCCTCCTAGCTTCTTTGGCTAGGAGAGGCTATGCCAATTTGATAAATGAAACTTCTTCACTTTCAACTTTCCAGCCCAGATGAAATGGAAAAGGCGACTGCGAATCACATTGATAACATAGACCGGGATTTTCATGCGGATAACCTGTTTGTTATAGGTGAGGATAGATTGATTGTCGACACGCAGCGGAAGCTTACTACCGAGTTCGAGATGAAGAACTTGGGGATGATGCAATATTTGTTTTTGGCATGGAAGTGTGGCAGAGTGCAGAAGGAATCTTCCTTGGACAAGGGAAGTATGCAGTAGAGATCCTGAAGAGGTTCGGGATGATGGATTGCAAGGCCATGGCCACACCTATGGCATCGAATCTAAAGCTTCTATGTGATGCTTCATCCGAGCCAGTTTATGTCTCTATGTATCGTCAGATGATTGGGTCCTTAATGTACCTGATGAACACGAGACCAGATATTTGTTTTGCTGTGAACACATTGAGCCAGTTCCTGACGGATCCGAGGAGTGTTCACCTGGTTGTTGTAAAGCATGTTCTGAGGTACCTGAAGGGTACAGTGGATTTTGGGCTCAAGTATGAAGCGAATCAAAAGTTTAACCTGCAGGGTTATGTTGATTCATATTGGGCTGGAAGTGCTACAGATAAGAAGAGCACATCTGGGTGTTGCTTCAGTATGGGATCAGGTGTGATCTCCTGGTTTAGCAGGAAGCAATCCTGCGTAGCACTGAGTACAGCTGAGGTTGAGTATGTTGCAACCTGTTCAGCTAGTTGTGAGGCAGTATGGCTACGGAAGCTAGTGTCTGAGTTATTTGATCTCCCGTTGGATGCTACTGGTATCTTCTGTGATAAACAGAGTTATGTGAAGTTGTCCGAGAACCCAGTGTTTCATGACAGGTCGAAACACATAGAGATCAAATATCACTATATCAGGGATATGGTGCAGAGAGGCGCTGTGAAGCTCCTGTATGTTGCGACGGATGAGCAGATTGCAGATGTGCTGACGAAGCCACTATCCAGGGTGAAGTTCGAGTACTTCAGAGAGAGGCTTGGCATTCTTCATATCGAGGACACTTCGAGGAAGAAGTGATGGACACATTTGCTGAAGCCATTCCAAGCATGTTGGAAGGAGGATCCTTCACATGGCTGTGGATGTAAGCATTGGATAATGAGCATCAGGATGATGTTCTGGTTTCTGCTTGGATATGATCAGTTGGATCATTTGTATGTATGCATCATGTTGGATGCTAGATATGATCAGTTGGATCATTTATATGTACGCATCATGTTCGATGCTGGATATGATCAGTTGGATCATGTGTATGTATTTTTGTATATGCATCATGTTGGATGCTTGGACCATGTATCTGTATATGTATCAGGTGGATACATTGTATGATCAGGTGGATCATGTGTGGTGATATGTATCATGTATTTGTATTTGTATCAGGTGGATACATTGTATGATCAGGTGGATCATGTATGATGATATGTATCAGGTAGATACGTGGTGTGCATCAGATGGATGCATTGTATGATCAGGATGATCATGGATGACAAGCTTCAGGATGTTGCTCCAGATGACATGCAGCAGGACGTTGCAGTGATGATGATCAGGATGATCATGGATACATCAGGATGATGTATAGTGAGTATCAGGTTGATACCCTATGGCCGTGGATCAGGTTGTGCAGATGAGCATGTAATCCGGTGCCCTGGGAGATTTGCAGATGGTCTTTCAAGGTTTTGCCTATGGCATGTAATTCGGTGCCCTGGGACATCTGGCAAATGCTCTTTCGAGGTTTTGCTCTAGGAGGACATGTAATTCGGTGCTCTGGGAGATCTGCAGATAGTCTTTCGAGGTTTTTCCTATGGCATGTAATTCGGTTCCCTGGGATATCTGGCAGATGCTCTTTCAAGGTTTTGTCCTATGGCATGTAATTCGGTTCCCTGGGAGATCCGATAGGTTGGGTTGTGTGCCCATAATCAGTCCTGGGATGCTCTTGCGAGGTTTTGCCATGACCACATGTAATTCGTTTCCCTGGGAGATCCTATAGGTAGAGTTGTGTGCTCGTAACAGCCTAGGATGCTCTTGCGAGGTTTTGTGGTGAGGTCACATGTAATTCGGTGCCCTGGGAGATTCTATAGGTAGAGTTGTGTACTCATAACAGCCTGGGATTCTCTTTCGAGGTTTTTTGACGCACGTAATAAGTCCTGAAGATTCCACAGTATGGCCAGTGATGATGAAGACTTGCAGGTGGTGGGCCTACATCCAGTATGAAAAAGGACTGGCTCTGTAGAACTTCCTATGACAAGTAGATTCAGAGATTGATTGAGATAGCAGCAATAGTGACGATGATGATGACTCGAGGACGATTATCCAGTGACGATGATCCAAAGAAGATGACTTGTGCTAGAAGAACTGTGCTGAGAAATACCTTCCTAGTTAAGAGGGAGTGTTGATGTATATGTAACTTCGGAATGTATTTCACATATATGTACATTGTATTCCTATAGAGATGGTATTATTCCTCTATAAGGAAGTGTCATCATTTATATTGTAAATGTCGTAACTTATTCTTGATGGGTTACTAGACCACCTTGTTGGGGTCGGCCCTGTATAAGTAATGTGGGTCAAAGGGTTATTAGACCACCCTATTGGGGGTAGGCCATGTGGGTCAATGGGTTATTAGAACACCCTATTGGGGGTCGGCCCAGTCAGCATTATGTTATGTGGTTAAGTTCGAGCCTACATGAGTTAGGTAAAAGGAAAGTTAAGTCAAGTATAAATAGAGTGCGGGAGGCACTCTATTTACTCACTCACTTCTCACTTATGCACTCAAGGAGGAGTAGCGCACTTATGGAGGAGGAGGATATGCTGCTAGGTTATGTCTATCTCTCATGGTTGTATCATTGCTCTATCTATCTCCGAGGAATTTATTGGGGTTTTTCACCTTTATGGTTTTCCCCAAGTAAATCTTTGTGTCTCTTGTGTGCTTGCATTATTGTCTCCATGATTGATATGATGTAAATATGCTGTACATGTTGTTCTCTTAGTTAAGATCTTAGATCATATTGAAGTAAATTCAGAAAATTTAACAATATCTTGATAGCACTTTGATTGTCACAAAACATGACAGTAGAAGTAGTACTACCAATATCAAACTCTGAAAAAATACCCTGCAACCAAACTACCTGAATGCAAGCATTGATTGCTCCTCGATACTCTACCTCTGCTGAAGATAATGCAATGGATGCCTTCTTTTTGATTGAATAGAAAATAGGCCAATTTCCAATCATGAAAACATAACCAGAAGTGGACTTCCGATCAATACTATCACCCTCCCAAGCTGAATCTGTATACCCAATCAAATCTAGCTCACAATCTGCAACATAGTGTATGCCAAAGTGTCAAGTACCCTGCACATAGTGTAAGATCCTCTTGGATGCCCGACATTGGATCTCATGGGGATGCTGCATATATCTTGATACATCACTCATGGCATAATATATATCAGGCCTTGAGTGTGTCAAGTATTGTAGAGAACCGATCAACTGTCGATACAATGTAGAATCTGCAAGCAGTGTAGAATCTCCCTCCTCAAGACTGATTCTTGAGAGGAATGGAAAAGGGGCTGCCCTACATTATGACATGTTGAACTTGTTTAACAAGTCTGAAATTTAGTTTTGCTGAGATATGGTGATCCCATCAAAATTTTGTGCAATCTCAAGCCCCAAAAATTGTTTTAGCAAGCCCAAATCGCTCATGTCAAAAGCTAGACTTAAAGCAGTTTTTAACTTGTCAATTGAACTGAGAGTGATACCGATTATCAGAATATCATCAACATAAAGAACTATAATCAGAAAATTACCTTCATTTTTCTGTAGGAACACATTTGGATCTGATTTTCACCTTTCGAAGTTTTGCGACAAGGAATGAGTCCATCTTAGCATACCAAGCTCTTGGGGCCTGTTTTAAGCCATACAATGACTTCTTCAATCTGCATACTAACTTTGGATCTGATATATATGCTTATGGCTGCTTCATATATATTTCTTCTTTCCAATCTCCATGGATAAATAAACTCTTCAAATCCATATGGTGCACTTCCCAGTGCTTGGATGCGGCAACAGCTAAAACAAGACAGATCGAATCCATCTTTGCAACCGGTGCAAAGGTTTTAGTGTAGTCCACTCCTTGGACTTGGGATAAATATTTTGTAACCAACCGAGGCTTATATTTGTAGGTTGAGCCATTAGCATCAACGTTTGTGCGGTAGACCCATTAACATTGGACTAATTTCCTACCAGGTGGAAGAGAAACTAGCTCCCATGTAGCATTCTTTTGAAGAGAATTGTACTCTTCATCCATGGTGGTTTTCCATATCGGATCTCGGTGGGCATGATAATATGATTTAGGATCTGAACCTATCATCAAAAAGAATTTCTCAGAGAGCAAAGGATCATAGAAATAAAGAGCCATACTTTCTCTTTGAAAGTTTGCTTGAGTCCTCCTTGGATCGACAGGATTTTCAATGTTTTGACCAACAGAATTGAGTGTATTTTGGGCCCACTTTGGCAAGTGTTGGGACACAACTGGATCAGCCTCTGAACCTGATATATCATGTTCATCAAAGTCTGATAAAATATCAGAAATATAAGAAACAATACTTTCATCATCTTCTTCAAATTCTTCATCTGGTGGAGGCGGTAAATCAACAGTTTCTTCCTCGACTAGTTCTAGATTTTGAAGTGCTTCTTCAAATCTAACACTTTGCTCAATGAATATATTTTTGGATATGATATCCATTAGTTTGTATCATTTTTATTCTTCAGCATATCCCAATAGGATGCATTCCACACTTTCGGATCCAAATATCTTCTCTTTTTCAACGGAATTCTAGCCCAAACAGTTGAGCCAAAAACACGGAAATTTGACACATCAGGTTTGTGACCCGTGTAAGCTTCGAAAGGTGTAACATCAGTCAAAGATGAATGTGGAACCCTGTTTTGAATGTATGTAGAAACATTAATGGACTCAACCCAAAGTTTTTTAGCAAAACCTTTTGATTCAATCATATCAGTTGCCATCTCTTTCAGTGACCTGTTCTTCCTTTCCACTACACCGTTCATCTGTGGTGTGTAGGGAACTGTGTGCTGGATCTGAATGCCAATTTTAGCACAAAGTTGCAGCATCTTTGATTTGATATATTCACCTCCATTATCAAATCTAAGAGCCTTTATCTTCCTCTCAATGGCATTCTCAACAGAAGCCTTAAAAATATTGAATTTTTCTAGTACTTCTTACTTGTTTTTGAGAAAGAAAACCCATGTAAATATGGAGAAGTCATTGATGAATGTCAAAACATACCTTGAACCATTCATGGATATTTGTAGCAGCGGACCACTTATATCAAAATGTATCAGCCCTAAAATGCAAGAAGCTATGCTAGCTTTTCCTCGGTCAAATTTGTGCTCGAGGTGCTTCCCAATGATGCAACCTTTGCATATTCCCTTCGAGGATTTGATCATCCGAAGGCCATCAAACATGAAATTTTTCTGCAGTAGCTGAAAATATTTATAATTTAGGTGTCCAAACCTCTCATGCCATATCCTACTGACCTCATTACCATGAGTCAAAAGAGCGGTGGGCTTGTCATGTGGCAGAAAGTGTTAAAATTCATATGCTTTTGAAGCATGATTTGCTTTTCCGACTGCAATAATTTTTCCACTTTGAATATCAGAAATTTCAAATTTGTTAGGGAAGAATACAACTTTCTTTGGTGAACTAGTGTGAGTCATCTGATAAATGGAAATAATATTTGAAGCTAAGGATGAAACATAGAGCACATTGTGAAAATTGCCATGCTCTAAATGAATAGTACCTTTGCCCTTTGAAGAGATTTGAGAGTCGTCTCCCATGTGGATGGAGATGGTGCTATTGGGATCAAATGATGATAGAGAATCTTTATTTTCAGCCATGTGGTTTGAAGCTCTAGAATCAATGAGTAGAGTTGGAGGGGTCGAAACTGTTTCCATGAGTACATGACCTCTCTCGGGATGATCATTTTTCTCCTTCTTCCTTGCACCACCAGGAAGGGTTATGTTGTTTTTCTCTAAAAGAAGGGCCATTTGATATATGGTTTTCTTCATGCATGAGCTTTCAGGATGATATCCCTTGCTTCAATAAGAACATTTAGATTTTTCTTTTCCCTCTTTCCCTTTTTGATTGTTTCTTGAACCGAATGGCTCATCTGATTGCTTTGTCTTCTCTCTTTGCTTGGATGAACCAAACTTTGGCTTCTCTTTCTTTTGCTTCCCTTTTCCATTCATAGCTTTGGATCCTTCAACAAATAGTTCTTGGTATTTGGAGCATATGGTCCCCATTTTAATGAGTTTATCATGCTCCTTCGTCACGGATTCAATGAAGGCACTTAAGGTAGGCATTTTCCAATTCGGGATTGTGAGCTCTGCCGTATTGAAAGTTGAAACAAAAACTGAATAATATTTCCCAAGTTTTGAAAGAATGCATAGGATCAATTGTTTATCTTCTTTGTCCACTCCACATTGCTTCAATAGAATAACCAAGCTTTTAAACTTAGTGAAGAAGTCATTGATGGTCTCGAAATTTTCAAGATTGAGGGCAATCAACTCATTCTCTAGTTGATAAGATCTCATATAATCCTGCTTGCCAAAGAGTGTGGAAAGTTTCTCCCATACCTATTTTGGAGTAGTCAATCCTCTGAGATGGAAAAGAATATCCTTAGAGATGCTAAGACAAAGGAAACCATAAGCTTCATCAAGCTTATTGAAATATTTTGCCTTCTCTACTGCTGATGTAGCTTCAACTTCTAGGACCATGGTAACTTTGTAGAAACCTTTAGACTATAGCAATATCTCCATATCCGCCTTCCATTGAAAATAATTGAAAGGAGTGAGGAGGTGTGATGAAGAAGTGTCCATCTTTCAAGAGGAACGAATAAAATAAAAGTGTAGAATAACCTGCAAATCACAAGAAAACAAGAACCATAAGGTCGAACAATCCACCCATTTTAGAGTTGCATCACACCCAGCATAGGAGATCAAGCAAGCTTGATGATCCAATGATCTATATCCAGGAATTTTGTGGAAAATGCATGGCTTCTGGAGTGGATTGGAGAGAAATTTCAGTCTTGCATGCACATGAGTGAATGCACATGAGATTTTGCATGCCACAACTGCTGGATTTTTGAGCAAAAATCACTGAATCTTCATATAGAACACGTGCAGAAAAGAATTCTTGTCCCTGCCATGGCGCTGATACCATGTGAAATTAAGCACATTAGATCTAATGAACAAGTGAATCAATTACAATAGATGAAACTCAGAAAATATGTGTAAAATTGTGCAAAAGGCTTGCAGCAGTGCTCTATTGAATTTAGAATGATAGAATACAATAAAATATAGTAACAATGACTGAGCAACTCAAATTAACCAAGGAGGTCATTCGAATATACTGCATGGAATAGCTTGGCTCCAACTAGGAGTCCTCATCATCAAATCAATGGAGTCATCAATGCAAAAGTAATGGTCAACCAGGTGTCAAACTGAGTCTAACTGAGTGTGGTAGGTGTAACTGGCACATGTAGGCACTAACTGAATGACGGAGGCTCAGTGGAGGGTGCATGAGGAGCTAACTGGAGTTAGAATAGGCAGTCTAGTCTCACTGGGGGTCCAACAGAGTGATACAAGCAGTTAGGAGTCAATCTAGCCTTAAATCAAGGAAAGACAACTAACTAACTGAAGTGAACTGAGTGGTAGGTGAAGAAGGGATCCTTTATCAAGTGGTAGGTGAGAAGTGGGTGCCTTCCTGACTAGGAGGGATAAAACTGTATGGAAAGAAGATCTCGGGTACTGGAATATTAGGGACTAGGTGCTGGAGGCATCAAACTGGTTACTACGATGCATGCGGATGCATGAATGCATGCAAAGTACATAACTGAATGATGAGATATCCTAACAATTTGAAGAGACATGGTCTCTTTGATTATTGTTTTGAAAGAGAGTTCGAATCCTCTGAAGAAGAGAATGATTGGTTAAATGAAGGTGACAGAGCCTATGCAGCAATGATGTATGCTATGTCTGGTTGCATGGTAACCCACTTCCTTTTTGTTGAATCTCCAAAAGAGGTATGGGCCCATCTAGATGAAATATTTTGAAAACAGAATGAAGGGATTGGTCCAAACCATTTCAAGACAAAGCCCAATGATGCATTCATCCTCCCTGATGGTCTCTCTGATCATGAATTAGTATCAAACATATATCATAATGAAGTTGTCCACAAAGAAAAAGAACTTGCATATTCTACACTCATGCTCTCAATATCTTCTATTTCGAATTTTGTGTCTGCTCACACTCCAGAAACTGCAGAGGTTCTTAAATCCTCTCTTGCAGAAGAGTCTGTTGGTTTGCATAATGATGATCTCATGAATGTTTCGCATGTTAAATCAGCAATTGGAGGTAATGCATTTGTTCTCCTTGATCATTCACCTCTTATGTACTACTGTAAGATCATTTGTACATGCTCTCAGAATTTTATTGAAGATGTAGGGCATTACCATTCGCTTGGGATAATTTCTCATGCATTTCATGGTTTTGATCTCACCTCTAATTGTTCAAAGGAGAAATCAAGAAACCATTTTTCAAGTCTTGGATCTGATTTGGATTCCAAGCAATCACTAACATGTGATGGTTCTTTTGGGCATAATATCACCTATGATGGTTCAAATGAGAAAACAAAAGACTATCTACACATTCATGGATTTGATCGTACCTCAGCTGATTCGAATCACAGGTTCCAGGATCATCCTCATACCTATGGATTTGTTCTCATCACATTCGATCTGAAGAGCAAGCACAAGCACATACTTTTTGATCATGATCCACTTCTTCCCAAGAAGAAGATACCTCCAGACATATGATCAAGCATCACACCTGCTTGATTTTGGAGCATTTATTTTGGTGTGCCCTACAGTCTATTTTGAGGGGGGGTATTTTTCCCATGAGGTTTTCCCCATTTCCTCAGTTTATGGACTGTTATTTATTATTCATTGTATTGGGTGACCTTTGGTCTCAATTACCAGGGCCCAAGATGGATTAAGTGGGGGTGTTGGGATATTCCTGTACTCCATCCTAGTCCTACCAGCATTATCATTATTTTGCATTTCAGGCATGCATGCATTTTTGCATGCAAGCATGCAATTGCATGCATCCTAGTCATCATGTTGGTGTCCTCCAGCACCTAGTCCCCAGTTTCCTACCCTCGGGAGCTTTTTTCCACTCATTTTTATCCCTCCTAGTCAGTGATGCACCCACCTTTCACCTACCACTTTTGAAAGGCGCCCTTCTTCACCTACCACTCAGTTACAGTTCAGCTAGTTGAGTTAATTGTGGATCTCTCCTTGATTTGAGGATTGATTGACTTGTTAACTAACGGAAACACTCTGTTGGACCCCCAATGAGACTAGATTGCCTATTTTGACTCCAGTCAGCTCCCCATGTTCCCTCCACTGAACCTTCTTCACTACATTAGTGCTTCCATGTTCCAGTTGCACCAACCACACTTAGTTAGACTCAGTTTGACACATGGTTGACCGTTACTTGTGCATTGATGACTCCACTGATTATGATGATGACTCCTAGTGCAGATAATCCATGCCCATGCAAGCTAATTCGATTTTCCACCTTGGCATTTGAATCCTCTCCACCATTGTATTATTTATTGTTCATATTATGATTAATGAATTAGTGTGTGATGTTATTCTGCTTCTATCTGAGTTCTACTGTATCATAATTATGTTGCTCCTTTACCCTGCATGACCACTCTTCTTCTATTTTCCTGCTTCATCTTAATGGTTCTTGTGAGGTATACATTAGCTCTTAGATATACTCTGAGGATTTTCATAGAATGATGCATTGTTTAATTGTTCTTCTCTAGGTTGTCTGTGAGCATGTAATAATTATCTATTAGGAGCTCTAAATGTGACTATTAGTACCCATGCTTACGACGTGTGCACTGGCCATGCATACGCCAATTCGTGAGTACAATACTATGATTGGTCGATCGATGAATAAATTAATGTGGTTATATTAGCTATTAGTAACTTGGTTGATGAATTGTTGAAAATATTACTTGACTGTTGAAAGTATGAGTTTGTTGACTTGTTTAATATGTTTTATATTTATATAATTTGATTGGATTATTGAATGACATATATAATTATATACATATAATATCAAATATGTCATAGTATAATATAGTATATGAAAATATCTTATTTGACTTATGAATGAGAGGATAATATAAATAAATGGATAGATAGGATTTGTACAATTTTTTAGAAAAGAGTTGCCATAGTTGCATTTAAGATAGAAGCGTGACAAGTGAGACTTTGCAACCATGTTTATTAATATTTTAACTATTTAAATCAAATTTCTATTTCTTTGGAAAAAATGAATTTATTGATTGTTGATTATTATTTATTGGAATTTATTTATGGATGAGGAAGATGATGAGGATTTTTGATATAAATAGGAGACTTGAGAGTGGAAGGAGGGAGATTATTTTACTCTTGGATGATATTTTGGGTGAAAGTGTTTCTAGGAAGGGGAATTTTGGATATTTTGGGGTATGAGAAGTTGGAAGAGTCGAAAGAGTTTGAGAACTCTTAGAATATTTGATACATAGCCTACTAGTGCATCACTGTTTTGTTCTCTGGGGGTCTTCGGAACGGAGGGCCACGAGGCCATTTGGATGGGACCATTCGATGGCTTCCTAGGGCTAGGGAGTCGACTAGACACTTAGTTGGCTAGGAGGAAAAACCATGGTTTCACTTTGGGCAATGAAGATAGAAGCCACTCTAGATGAAGGTGGAAGCTTTCTCAGTTTGGATTTCGTCACCATTTTATAACGAGGTATTTTTCTTGTGATTTTAAATTATTTATATCTTGTTGTAAATTTGTTATATGCTATTGTAAAATGCTTATGTGTTGTTTATATGATTCTATGGTTACACAATGCATATATGATCCTCGGTTATATAGTTAAAAACCCACCATTGGAGCTTGTATTGACACTCTTATGCATTTCAAAAATGAAAGAAAATAATTGTTAAAATTAGATTGTTCAAAAATTTATAATTCCCACGGAGGCATTACACATGGTATCAAATCCTCGGTTCTAACACTCGAGATAATAGGGTCATCATGAATGTAAATTATGCTAAGTAAAAAGGAAGCAGTTGTAGGAAGTTTGTTCAAATAATTCAATATTACTTGAATTGGGAAATTAATAAAACCTTGAACATAATCTGATTTACATGGATGCAACGACATGGGGCATAGCCATTGGTACATGGATGCCAAGACATGGGCATAAACATTGGTATAACTATTATTAAAACATGTACATTCATTCTTTAGGAGATCCAGCAGCTAGGTCTGATTGTTCCTCTTGAAATGTCTTCACCAATGTTCACACCAGCCAAAACCAAAATATCCAACATGAAAAGTTAATAATGCTATTTTATTTTGGCACAACAACATCCAAATATTATTGAAATTAGAAGAGTACGCAAGCTTGTATCTGAAATAGAGAAAGAACAACACATCAATTAACTAAATTCAACAAATAAACCTATAAGTAGGGTCAACAAACAAAAGATTGCCAAGATAAACAAAATTTGGAGTTCTTACATTTTATGCAATAGTGCGATTGCTTCTTAAAAAGTGTCTCTGTCAAGATGAGGATGAAGTTGCACGCCAAAACTTCCTTTCATAAAAAAAAATATCTTTTGACCTCGCCATGGTATATTGCAATAGAGGATGGGATGGTGAGGTGAGGAGATGGAAGTAGTGGTGATTAGGGGGTTGGAGTACTGATGCGATGGATGGGACCAATGATGGATTGGATGGTGTTCTTGATAGTTATTAATCATCATCATGATATGCTCAATTTCACCATTATATTTACCTAATTCTATTTTATTTCTTTTGTATGAATTATTGTAAATGATGAATGATGCATTGTTTAATTGCTATTCTATATGTTGTTTGTGAGCATGTGATAATGATCTACTAGGAGATTTAAATGTGATTATTAGTATCCACACTTACGACGTTTCCACTGTTGGGCCCTGGAAATGCCCCTTTTTTACGACACCTATTTCATCATTTTGCCCAGTTACACCCTACTTTCATAAACCATATACATGCCTTTTTCCAAATTAATCAGTAGTCCTGACAAGGTATAAATCATTATTGTTTCATTTACTTAAATGCCTAAGATTGTTATGGTTATGAATTCTAGCCTTCAATTTATGCTAAATTGTGTTGATTTCATTAAGTTAAGATCAAGCATAGGTATATCAGCTGCAATGCCTTGGGAAAGAATCATGTGTGGTGCCAGCTTTTATGATCCTTCATATCCAAAGGGACAACGCATCTCTCCACGTGAAGCTATAACAGGTCACTTAAACAGAGCATAGCTACAACAGACAGGATTCCTCCCAATTTGTTAAACCGTTGATTCATTGACTGCCAGAGTAACAACATCCTTCATGATTAACGACCTCATTCATTATGGCTGTAACAGTTTAGTTGTGACTCTGCAGCACGAAGATCAGAGATCTTCATTGTTGCATGAAATTAGTGGATCACGAACTATATTTTGCATGTATAAATATGGGAATCCTTTCAAAGTCCAAGGTTGGATAATTATCATTTTGTATGGGCTGTAACACATACTGATACTGTGGATTACCATCTTTTAATGAAGAGCAGATTTATTTCCATTTTTGTGTCTTAATTTGTGGTAGTTCACGACATCTCTGTTAGAAGGCCAAGGCTCACCTTCTCACAGAGATTTTCGAGTTAAGTAGGTAGCTAATTTATTCATTTCCTGTTGTGTGTTGTGGAATTGCATTAGGGATGTTTCTGATAGCTACAACAAAGATTTATAATTGCATTCTTTATTGGTAGTTTATCCCTTGCATTATGAATAGCTGCAACTGTGTGGTGTGATAGTCGAATGTGTAGGTTAGTTTTATTAATGCATGTGTCTTAGAATCAGCTGTTACAGCCAAGCTCAGCCCCGATTCCTTTCAGTATTTATGCTTCCTAGGATTTCCAATGATTATCAATTTAGAGTTCAAGTTTATTTTCTAATTCTCGTTGATGTTGTATCTTTAGTTGAATTCATAGATTAGGTAGATTATGATTGAGTTATAGTAGTTTCTGGATGAATCATTTTGGTAAAGATTGAATATTTTAGTTTGATAATTATAGGATTTAACTTCTTGAAAAAGTAATCTAGTTCATTTCTATTCTTAGATCAATAACTACTAGGTTGATTTCTGTAGGAAGGTAGCTGCACTTTGAATTCCTAGATGTATGAGGTAGATTATTTTTCTTTACAGAATGAGTTTGGTTGAGCAGATAGGTAGGATTATTATCTCTATTCACTTGATCAACTACTGGAAATTTTTATGCATAGATTGTGCTTATTTCCATTGAAATAAATTACTTCCCTGGGTTTGACAATTTATATTGAGCACCCTATTAGTTGCAGTTAATTGACATATAGGGTGACTAACATTTTGGCCCCGTTGTCGAGGATGGTAATTGATATACATAGTTAGTAGTTGGTTTTTATTTGATTTCATTTTAGTTTAATCATTTACAGCATGCATTAATACAAGAAAAACAAATTGGGAACCCCCTTTGAATACCAACACTGCAAGTGGAAGAGGTCGAGGTTGTAACGCAGGTTTGGGAAGACAAAAATTTATTCAGGATATAATTGCTAAAGATGACTCTTCTACCAGGCCACCGTGGACGTCTGCAAGAAGAGGAAATTTTGTTCCTCCTAATATTGAGAATTCAACATCAACTGTGGAGAATACAACGGTACCATCCACTCCCATTGCAGAAAAGAAACCTCCTAAAGACAAGGGAAGTGCCATGGGTGCACCAGATAGAGAGGAGATTTATCATATCAATGGAACCAGAGTTACTAAAGAAGTGTGGTTGGAGACTCACCGAGAAGCAGAGGAAGAGAGACGGCGAGAAGAAGAGAGGAGGAGAGAAGAAGAATCAAAGGCAGTGGAAGAACGCATAAAGGAAGCCATTAAATTTTGGACTAAAGATATGGTTAATAGAGAACAGGAAGGCGAGAATGAACATAGGGAGAACTAGGAAGAAGATGTGGAAGATAATCATCATGGTAGCGCTGTGGCCACATTAGAATTCCCTATCCTCCAGTCACCTAGAGCAGCTCCTATGAAAAACATCTCACCATCAGTTCTCCCGAATTTCCATGGTAAATCTTCTGAAGATCTTGATGAATTTCTTTTTGAGTTTGATATCCTCTATCGCAGCTATGACTATACCTCCAGTGCTCAGAAGCTGAAACTATTCCCAACCACCTTGAAGGGAAATGCTTTGAGCTGGTTCATGAGTCTAGGTTGTGAGACCATTACTACTTGGGACCAAATGAAACACACTTTTCTTTCTAGATATCAAGAATATTGTAGAACTAGGGATAGAAAGGAAGAGTTGTTTAAAATGGTTCAGAAGGAAGAAGAGAGCTTGGAAGACTTTGTGGAAAGATTGTTGTAGAATTTACGAAGGTCTAGACACATTGAGATTGGAAAAGATGTACTTAAGATTATTTTGCTATGAGGAATTAGGGAAGATTCCTTGATATGCTGAATTTGTTAGGGAAAGGGGACATATCAAAGGAACCCTTTGAGAAGATCGTTGAATTATGTTGAAGGTACTTAAGGGGATCTTATAGAACTAACAAACGAGACAAGGATCGTGACCAGGATGTCTTCACTAGGACACAGAAGTCAGCTAGTGGAGGAGCCACTCCAACAGAAATAGGAAAACTACAGGAAAATTTTAAAACTGATATGATGAGATCCATTTCCTCAGAGCTAGATGTTTTGAGAGAAAAATAGAGGCAAGTAGTAGAAGATCTTACACTTGGTGTATTCTATCCCAAATGTAAGAAAAAAACACCCACTAAAAGAATGCCCACTAAACAAGGTAGAAATATGTAGAATATGTGAGTTGGAGCATGACAGTAAGGAATGCCCCTCACTACCTAAGGTCAAAGCAGTTCTGGAGGCATCCACTTCAGATGTGGAACAAGCTTACTTCATTGCACAGAAGAAACCGTGGCAACCTCGCAATCAAGGTATGAATCAGAACTCGTCATTTTTCTTGAATAATATGAATGGGATGAATAACATGAATAATATGAATAAAAAATTCCCTTCACATTATTTTGGTAACCAGTGGCATCCATCTCAAAATCCAGTGCAAAATCCTAATTCCTGGACACCATGATCGCAACAGTCAAACAATCAAGCTCCCTGGAACTCCAACTAGAGAAATTGTTGCCAAGGAAACAACTTTCCCCATCACCAGACTCAGTATCAACGATACCCTCCTCAATAGTATCCTCACCAACAATATCAACAACCACAACTGCAATTCCAAAACAATGTCGCACCTATGAATGCACCACTTCGACCACAACTACCTACACAACCTAACCCGAACCCGAACAATAAAGAAGTTCATTAGTTTGAGACTGCCAACATGCTTGCATATTCCATCTCTCAAGTTCCCTACAATGATATACAATTACGATCAGGGAGGGTAGTGGAACCCATCATCACTGAGGATGTTCCATCCCTAGTGACTGAAACTGGATTGAATCAACACTATGAGAATATGGTTCATTTAGCAATCCTCATCATTGAGGATGCTGACATTCCTACCGAAACAGTGGCTGAAACTTAGGAAGTAACACACGATGAATCATAGCCTACACAATTGATGAGAGAACCGCCATACCCTGAACAATTGGCCCTACAGAAAATAATGGAACAACCTTGATTCAATCTCTTAGGGGAAATGAAAAATTTGTTTGTCAAATTCCACTATTACAAGCCCTCCATGATGTGCTCATTTACGCTAAGACTGTTAGAGATTTATGTGTCAAGAAACCAGGAAGAAAGCCTAGGGATCCTCCCACTATCCATGTATTGGGAAAAATTTCTGAATTAATAATGGGGAAGACTCTTGTGGCAAAATACGATGACCCTAGAAATCCTATTGTGACAGTTCACATAGGAAACACACAAATCTCCAACTTCCTGGTAGACTTAGGCACGGATATTAATGTTATGACCATAGAAACTATGAAGAAACTTGGACTCACTAACCTTCGGTCGACCCCTACCATTTTAAAACATGCTGACAGATCAACAATCAAGCCTGAGGGGATCCTAGACGACCTTGTAATCTCCGTTGACTCATGGGAATACCCTACGGACTTCTTGGTGTTACAGCCGAAGTCCCAGTTGGGGGGACACCCGCTGATTCTAGGGATACCGTGGTTGGCCATAGCAGATGCATGTATAAGATATCAGCCAGTATCTATTACCAACTCAGATGGGACTGAGATCAAAATCCTAACCTTATACCCTCCAGCTCGACCAAGAACATAAGCTGAAACTCCACTTTGGGTAGATTTGTAGGAGGAGGAAGGCATTCAGCATTTATTAATGATTGGGAGAGCCTTAACCTTTAAAGATGAAACAGAGGACGATACCATTAACAGTTTCATCAGTGAGCCCATGTCCTTCAATAAGCATGTTTACCAGATTCTCGACCGTACATTTGATGAGAAAGAACAAGAAAATATTATGGAATAAACTCTAGTTAGTAAAGCCAGTATAATTCCTGTTGTCAAGAATTCAAAAAGTGTCCCAGTGGAAATTGAGCCAGGTAAAACATTGAACATCAATCCAAACCTTGCGCCCAGTGAGATGGAACAAATAATCACTCTGCTGAAACAAAGTAGAGGAGCTTTCACTTGGGAGTATACAGACATGAAAGGAATTCCTTCTAATCTGTGTACCCATAACATTTATATTAAATGAGACTCCATGCGTGTGTGTCAACCACAACGAAGGATGAACCAGAACCTAAGGGACATAGTGAAAGAGGAGATCCAAAAAAATTTGGAAGCAGGATTTATATACCCGATTTCAGACAGTGAGTGGGTTTCTCCACTCGTGATTGTGCCAAAGAAGAATGGGAAATGGAGGGTCTACGTGTATTACAGAGAATTGAACAAAGCAACGCAGAAGGACCATTTTCCCTTACCTTTTATTGATCAGGTCCTTGATACCTTGTCTGCGAAGAAGTATTTTTTTCATTTCTATATGGCTTTAGTGGCTATAACCAAATCCAGATTGCTCCAGGAGGCAAAGACAAAACCACTTTCACCTGTCCCTGGGGTACTTTTGCATACTGGGTACTTCCTTTTGGGTTATGCAACGCACCAACAACTTTTCAAAGAGAAGTGATTGGAATATTTTTTCAGAGATGGTAAATGACTGCATGGAAATTTTTATGGAAGATTTTACTCCATATGGTAATAGTTATGAAGAAGCACTGAAAAATTTAGAAAAGGTATTGAAATGCTATGAACAAAGCCAACTCTTTTTAAGCACTGAAAAATGCCATATGATGATGACCGAGGGCATAGTTATGGGACACTTCATCTCTTCTGATGGTATCTAGGTAGATCCATCCAAAATTAAGGTAATTGAAAATATACCAACTCCTGGAACACAAAAAGATGTACGTAGTTTCTTAGGGCATGCTGGCTATTACAGAAGGTTCATAGAAATTTTTTCCAAACTAGCTTCTCCTTTGTTTACTTTGTTGATGAAGGATGCACAATTTGTTTGGAATGATGCATGCCAAACAACTTTTACTGAGATAAAGAAAAGGTTGTCTACAACATCCATCTTATGAGGGCCCAATTAGGCTCTCCCTTTTCATATTTCTTCAGATGCTTCAGACACTACCATTGGAGTAGTTTCAGGACAGAAGAGAGGTAATGCTCCATATGCAATTTATTACATTAGTAAGAACTTATCCCCTACCGAAATCAACTATACTATCACAGAAAAGGAATTCCTTGAGATAGTTTATGCCATCAACAAATTTAGACACTACATTACTGGATACTCCACTTTTGTGCACATTGATCATTTTGCAATCAAATATTTAATGAATAAACCAATCACGAAGGCTAGAGTTAATATTAGATGGTTGTTACTATTACAAGAATTTGATATCACAATTATTGATAGACCAGGGAAGGAAAATGTTGTTGCAGACTTTTTATCTCGACTTACTAACAGTGATGACAATCTACCAGTTGAAGATTCCTTCCCTAATGAACATTTGTTTGCAGTATCATCTCATTCTCCATGGTATGCAAGTATTGCTAATTTTTTGGCTGTAGGTAAGCTCCCAGTACATCTGTCGAAGAGAGAAAAAAGAAAAATCATACAACAGAGTGCTAGATATTGTTGTATTGATGGACATCTTTTCTACATAGGGCTTGATTTAGAAATCAGAAAATGTGTTAGAGAAGTTGAAATTTTTAGTATCCTTAAAGCATGCCATGATGAGCCCTGTGGGGGACATTTTGCTAACAAAATGACAGGTCGTAAGGTTTTGAGAATGGGTTATTTCTATCCCACATTGTTCAGGGACACAAAGAAGTATGTTCAAGCATGTGATAACTGCCAAAGGATGGGCCAACCCAACAGATTAGATGAAATGCCTTTGCAGCCACAGCTCGTGGTTGAACCATTCGATAGATGGGTTCTAGATTCCGTAGGGCCTATCAACCCTCCCTCAAAACAGAAAGTTCACATCATGGTTTGCGCAGATTACATGACCAAATGGGTGGAAGTTGTATCCTTGGTTAAAGCTAATGATTAGGATGTGATTGATTTCCTGTATGAAGAAATTTTTACTCAGTTTGGAGTACCCAAGGAAATCGTTACAGATGGTGGACCGCAGTTTGTGTCTCACAAAATGGAAGCGTTGTTAGAGAAATTTCATATTCAGCACAGAATAACCTCACCATATTATCCATAGGCTAATGGCTAAGTGGAGAGTTCAAACAAGGTCATCGAGGCTATTTTGACAAAGACTATGAAAATACATTGTAAAGATTGGGCTGAGAGACTTCCAAAGGCACTATGGGCCTATCGCACTACATGGTGTAATATCACTGGTTTTTCCCCATATGAATTTGTGTATGGTAAGAATGTTGTTTTCCCAATTGAATTTTCAATCAGAACTTTGAAAACAGCTGTAGAAGCAAACTTGGATTTATCAGAAGCACAGAGGAACCTATTGAATCAGCTTAACGAATTGGATGAAAAGTGCACAGCAGTAGTAAATCATAAAACTTTAATCTAACAACAGTGCTCTAAATGAAATGATAGATTCATAAAGAAGAAATTCTTCCAGGAAGGAGATTAAACTCTGTTATATGATTCACGGTTTAAGAGAGATTTCAAAGGCAAGCTACGTGCTTGTTGGTTGGGACCTTTTCAAATAGATCAAGTATTTGACAATGGAACAGTCCGGTTGACCACCATTGATGAAAACAAGACACCATTATTCGCAAACGGTCATCGGATATGGCTGTATCACAAACCGATCTCAAAGGATGCTTTCGTTTCACATGTTGCAGCTGATCCAAAATATCAGTTAATGCCAGGGCAGGGATTTCTCAACCCCTATGAATTTTTAAGAACTGCAATATCCACACATAATTTGTACATAAATAATTTATTTTTCATTATGTATTTTATCTATTTTTCATTTTTCACTTGATCAGGTTTGTTTTGAAGAATTGTGTGCAGGAATTAAGTGAAGGAACAACAGTCATGACTGGGCCAGATGATTGCAGACACCTTACACTGTTTCCTGATCTAATAAATATCTTTTGAAGAAGATGGATGATTCATTAGCTTTCAGCAGCCAGCTGAAAAATACGCCTATTACTCATTTTGCACAACTACGACTCCTTACCTTGCTCATTCTTCCAATTTTCGTAGCTATAACCCCACTATTTTCCATTCACTTCACTTTTCCAGCAGTTGCGTCTCCGCTACTTTTGCTTATTTTACCAAGTTTCGCAGCTGCAACTCCATTATTTTTATCCCCTTCGTCTTTTCTAGCAGCTGCGACACCACTATTTTTGCCTATTCCGCCAAGTCTAGTAGCTGCGACTCCGCTATTTCCATTTCATTTTTTTTTTTTGCCAGCAGCTGCGGCTCCACCACTTTTGCATATTTCGCCAAGTCTAGTAGCTATGAATCTGCTATTTCCATTTTGTTTTTGCCAAGTTTAGCAGCTGCGACACCGCTATTTTTTCCTATTCTGCCAAGCCTAGCAGCTGCGACTCCACCGTATTTCACCGAACTCTACTAAGTTCTTTCTATGACTCTACTATATTGGCTTCTTTTCCAATTGCCTTGTCAAATCCTCATATCCATCATCTGCAACTCCACTAGATTGTCTGCCTCTTGAAATAGTCTCGCTGCTAATGATCTGACTTGGCTCTCATTCAAATGATGACTCCACAGTTCCAATCACAGTCTGCCAAAAAAAAATGATAACTATTGGTCCATCCTGCGTACCTGTCAGCATGAATGCACGTATCAGCTCGGTTGGTGGTGTCCAACTCATCTCGGCACATGCATATTTTACCCGTAATGCGATTATGAATGTAATGCCATGGTAGAATGGTGGCTCGAGCATTAAATTATGAAGGTATGGGTTCTAACCATAATCATAATTAAGCATCAAATTAAATGTGGCAATTATGAGCATGTCTTGTCTTTTGTCACCATCAGCATTTTATACATGCTTAATCACCAAATAATATGTCAAGAGTAACAACCTGACCGTCATTTTACTCGATTCATACCAAAATTTCCCAATTTTGCCATTTTTCCTTAACTGTATCATCTCACCGTGGGTTGAAAACTGCGCCATCTTTCCTAAACTACCCAATTTCAAATTCCGGCTATTCCATGAATGTTCGAAGGCTGCAACCTCCACATCTGAATTGATAAGCGCTGTATCTGCTGTCGAAATTATGAAGATAGGTTAATATGGATAACCTGGTGAGGCATGAACCTGAAAATACGGAAGCTCTGCATGCCAATGTGGAGATTTTCTCCATTTTTTCCGCGGCTGGGTGGACCGAGTATTTCCAACGTTTAAACGGTTTCCACATCGAAACGACATTACAGTTCATTTTTAACTTAACTAATACTCATTCTGAATTCAAGGGGGTATGCATTGAGGTTACATAAGCCATTATATCTGAGGTTACTAGCTTACCCCAGGTTGGGAAGAAATTATTTGGACGGAAGGTGCCGAATTCGACTACAATAAGGGAATTTCTTGTAGTTGGGGAGAATGTTTGTCCAAAAGGCCGTGGAATTGCATTGGACTCGTTACCTCATCCCTAGAATCAAGTGGCAATTTTTCTGAAGAAGTAGATCTCCTGTGATGGTAGGTACTAGACTGTCTATTTCTCCAAAATCCCTTTGTTATCTCATCTACGCCATGGAAACCTAGTTAATATGCCAATTTATATCTTTAAGACCCTACAAAATATGGCTGGTTATGCGAGAACGATCCAACACCTAGTTTCCTCCCTCACCAATCATGGCGTAATTAAGTTACTTATCTTGAGGGCCATTGCACGTCATAATTTGACCTGGGCTCAATTTCTTGTTGGAGCTGAGGTAATTAGAGAACCTGCACTAGAATTGGGGGGTATGGTAGAAGAAGAAGAGGACCAGATCTCCTCGAATCCAGTTTGGGGGGAGAATGGAAACCTAAATAAAAGGGAAGGAGAAGTAGACATAGGGGAAGCTGTGACAGTAGCGGACCCTGGTATAGATGCGGTATCTGAAAATCAAAATATAGGGGAAGCCACGACAATAGTGAACCCTGTCATTGAGGAGATAGTGATGGAAGTCAGGGAAGATGAGGTAGCAACATCAGAAGCTGCAATTGCAGCCAACCCTATAGGGGAGGAAACAAACCCGATTGAAATTGCAGTAAGGGTGGTGGCTAAAATAGTGGAAATGGTGTCATTACAGGCTGCAGTAGAAGAAGCTAAAGCTGGAGCATCTGTTGAAGTTGCAACTGCAGAAGTGGAA
The DNA here is from genome assembly GCA_027924585.1 of Larix kaempferi. Taxonomy (NCBI): domain Eukaryota; kingdom Viridiplantae; phylum Streptophyta; class Pinopsida; order Pinales; family Pinaceae; genus Larix; species Larix kaempferi. The sequence continues at coordinate 6,847,162 of BSBM01000069.1, read as the reverse complement.
ATTCATGAAGGAGAGTACCAGGAAAAGGAAGCAGAGGAAGGGAATATGGAAGTGTTGGATATTCCATCCTCCTCAGAAGTCAAGGGAACTATTGTGGAAGAGAAGGAATTCAATTTTCCCTCTGAAAATTTGGAAACCCCTGTGTTACAGAAGAAAAGAAAAAGAACAGGGAAGAAAGGCGACACAACTACTTCAGCAAAAAAGAGAAGACCCAGAGCTGCTACATCAGTGGCAACAAGCAGTGTTGATCAGCCATCGGAAGGGGTGAAGAGAAGAAGGACTAGATCTATGGTAGCAGCTGAGACAACAGGCGAAATTGGGGCAAATATTGAATTACCAGTAGCTGATGCATTAGGTGAAATTGGGGCAAATCTTGAATTACTAGTAGCTATGACAACAAGGAAAATTAGGGTAAATAATGAAGTACCTTTAGTAGAAGCAACATGTGTAGTAGGGATAGGCATAGAAATACCTACTTTAATTCCCAAAACAGCTACTGATACACAGGAACATGCTGTTAATAAATCCCAGATTGAAAATCTCTTGTATGAAAATGAACTATTAAAGGAAGAAGTGCGAACACTTTGAAATGAATTCGATAAATGGAAGGAAATAAATAGGAAACAAGCAAAGAGGAGTCTAGATATATTAGTGGAAGATGCAGAACAAGTGGAAAATTCATTCCCTGACTTGAGCCATGAAGAGCCGGGAAAATTGATATGCCCAGAATGTGGAGACATATATAAATTGGCAGGGCATAAAGTCGTATTGGTGGACCTTGTTGCACAAGCACCTGAACAGACAAAGCAAGAAGGAGAAGTTCCCACAGTTGAGCTGATGGGGGGAAATGAGCCAGGAATGGACTTAATCACAGATCTGGAACAAGAAGAAGAAGAAGATATGCAAACTCAACCATCAGGAGATACAGAATTACTCATGGAACAGTCTCATTTCCTAGCAGACATTGAGGTAGTCCAGGAACCTTCTCAGCAACTTGGAGAAATGAAGGAAAAGGATGTTGTCACACAAGAACCAATGCCATTTGAAATATTGACTGAGGTTGAAACTTGGATTGAAGTTGTTGAAGGTAAAATCCAAGAGGAAAATGTTGTTACACAAGAACCAACATCTTCAAAAATGTTTGTTGAGGTTGCAACTCAAACCGAGGAAGAGGAGGTTGAAATGGAGAGAGAGGACGTTGTCACACAAGAACCAACAGTCCCAGAATCAATTTTTGAGAGTTTAATACAAACAGAGGTCACTATAGCACCAGTGGAAGATGAGGCTGCTACACCATCAATCCACAAAGTGGAAGCTGGAACATCTGGTGATGAGGTAAGAATAATGCCATCTCAAGGCATCATTAATTTAGATTCTGATGATGAAAAGGATGTGGTTGATGGATGAATTTAGCGAGTGGAGAAAAATATTTTCTCACTAAATATTGAGCTAGATAAATGGAAGAAATATATTACTTAGTGCAGAAAAGGAATGGTCCCCCTCCATGAATATAGAAATGCTGTCAGGGGATTGAGAGAGAAATGGGCTGGGGAATTGTTCTTCCGGAAAATCCAGTGGGAAAATGTTCAAAAGTAATTGGCAGAATTGAGGAAATTCAAGTCCATACAACAGGAGAAGGATCAATTGTATACTTTTTCCCAAGAATTACTAAGTTGTAGGGCTCCATCCCCTTCTTACCTTGTATTTCTTTACGAACAGACAATTTTATTCAAGATGAAGGCATTAAAAGAAGGAAGGCCATTTGAGTTAATAACAGCCTCTCAGTTTTCAAAAACTTTCGTAGCAAGCAATGATGAAGAGCAAAATCTGTTGTGTGAATTATATTTACATGATAAAGCCCGTAATGTTGACCCCTGTGCTAATCCTGTTCCCCATTTGAGGGATATTCAGCTGAGAGAATTTGCTTCTTTTCTCATCAACCATGTAAAATGGTGAGATGCCTTCCAAACCATCACAAAGAATGAGGACAATGCCACTCTTTGGATTAGAAATGAACCTCGGCTTCCAATAGGACTCAAGGCCAGGTATGCAAAGGCCCTTGAATTTCTCGAGATTGTTCAACACTTGGAAAGTTTGCAAGATAGAGTCATCACTGCCTATGTTGGGATAATTTCCAGTAATCAACAGCATGCCCTACAGGGTAGTGAGTACAGATGGTTATATTCCTCTCCAGCTTTCGAAGAAGGGCATCCATATTGCTTTGAGAATTTTAAGTAGGCTTTAGCAAGGGTGCCTGGGTATGTGCAGTGTATGTAAAAGTGTGGAGCTGAGTGGACTGAGTTAAGATTCAAGTTTCCTCTTATATGGCTGCCTGTGAGTCCTTATAGAAATAGTTATGTTTTGACTGAAGAAGAGGAGAAGTAGTGTTGGGAGAAATGGTCTGCCTGTCAGGGATTTGTGCATCATGGGGAACCAATAGAATTTGCCTACAATCTTACCAATCTTCACAGGTTCAGTTTGGATTCAGATTCATACTAGTGGAATTTGTTGCATGAGTACATGCAATTGGATAGCTGGGGGGAGATGTTGGGCCCTGGAAATGCCCCTTTTTGACCACACCTATTTCATCATTTTTCCTAGTTACACCCTACTTTCATAAACCATATACATGCCTTTTTCTAGATTAATCAGCAGTCCTGACAAGGTATAAATCATTATTGTTTCATTTAATTAAATGCCTAAGATTGTTATGGTTATGCATTATAGCCTTCAATTTATGCTAACTTGTGTTGATTTCATTAAGTTAAGATCAAGCATATGTGTATCAGCCGCAATTCCTTGGGAAAGAATCGAGTGTGGTGCCAGCTATTACTGATCCTTCATATCCAAAGGGACAATGCATCTCTCCACATGAAGCTGTAATAGGTCGTTGAAATAGAGCATAGCTACAACAGACAGGACGCCTCCCAATTTGTTAAACCATTGATTCATTGACTTCCAGAGTAACAACACCCTTCATGATTAATGGCCTCATTCATTCTGGCTGTAACATTTTAGCTGTGACTCTGTAGCATGAAGATCAGAGATCTTCATTGCTGCACAAAATTAGTGGATCACAAACTGTATTTTGCATGTATAAATATGGGAAGGCTATCAAAGTCTTGGGTTGGATAATTATCATTTTGTACGGGCTGTAACAAAGACTGATACTGTGGATTACCATCTTTTAATCAAGAGCAGATTTATTTTCATTTATGTTTCTTAATTTGTGGTAGTTAATGGCGTCTATGTTAGAAGGCCAGGGCCCTCCTTCTCAAATAAATTTCTGAGTCAAGTAGGTTGTTAACTTATTCATTTCCTGTTGTGTGTTGTGGAATTGCATTAGGCGTGTTTCTGATAGCCACAACAGAGATTTATAGTTGCATTCTTTATTGGTAGTTTATCCCTTGCATTACGAATAGCTGCAACTGTGTGGTGTGACAGTCGACTGTGTAGGTTAGTTTGATTAATGCATGTGTGTTAGAATCAGTTGTTACAGCCAAGCTCAACTCCAATTCCTTTCAATATTTATGCTTCCTAGGATTTCCAATGATTATCAATTTAGAGTTCAAGTTTATTTTCTAATTATGGTTGTTGTTGTATCTTTAGTTGAATTCATAGATTAGGCATATTGTGATTGAGTTACAGTAGTCGCTAGTTGAATCATTTTGGTAAATATTGAATACTGTAGTTTGATAATTATAGGATTTAACTTCTTGCAAAAGTAATCTAGTTCATTTCTATTCTTAGATTAGTAACTGCTAGGTTGATTTCTGTAGGAAGGTAGCTGTACTTTGAATTCCTAGATGTATGAGTTAGATTAGTTTTCTTTACAGAATGAGTTTGGTTGAGTAGATAGGTAGGATTATTATCTCTATTCACTTGATCAACCACTGGAAATGTTTATGCATAGATTGTGCTTATTGCCATTGAAATAAAAGACTTCCCTGGGTTTGACAATTTATATTAAACATCCTGTGTGTTAGTTGTAATTAATTGACATATAGGGTGACCAACATGCACGGGCCATGCATATGCCAATTCGTGAGTACAATACTATGATTGGTCGATCGATGAATAAATTAATGTGGTTATATTAGCTATTGGTAAATTGGTTTATGAATTGTTGAAAATATTACTTATGTGTTGAAAGTATGAGTTTGTTGAGTTGTTTATTATGTTTTATATTTATATAATTTGATTGGATTATTGAATGACATATATAATTATATACATACAATCTAAAATATGTCATAGTATAATATAGTATATGGAAATATCTTATTTGACTTATGAATGAGAGAATAATATAAATAAATGGATAGATAGGATTTGCACAAATTTTTAGAAAAGAGTTGTCATAGTTGCATTTAAGATGGAAGAATGACAAGTGAGACTTTGCAACTAGGTTTATTAATATTTTAACTATTTAAATCAAATTTCTATTTTTTTGGAGAAAATGGATTTATTGATTGTTGATTATTACTTATTGGAATTTATTTATGGATGAGGAAGATGATGAGGAGTTTTGATATAAATAGGAGACTTTAGAGTGGATGGAGGGAGGTTCTTTTACTCTTGGAGGATATTTTGGGTGAGAGTTTTTCTAGCAAGGGGAATTTTGGATATTTTGGGGAATGATAAGTTGGAAGAGTTAGAAGAGTTTGAGAACTCTTAGAAGATTTGATGCATAGCCTACTAGTGCATTATTGTGCTGTTCTCTTGGGATCTCGAGCACGGAGGGCCAGGAGTCCATTTGGATGGGACCATTTAATGGATTCCTGGAGCTAAAGAGTTGGCTAGGCCCTTAGTTGGCTGGGAGGAAAAACCATGTTTCCACTTTGGGAAATGAAGATAGAAGCAACTCGAGATGAAGGTGGAAGCTTGCTCAGTTTGGACTTCATCGCCATTTTTATAACGACGTATTTTTCTTGTGATTTTAAATTGTTTATATGTTGTTGTAAATTTTTTATATGCTATTGTAAAATGCTTATGTGTTGTTTATATTCTGCTATGGTTACACGGTGCATATATGCTCCTCAGTTATATAGTTAAAAACCCACCATTTGAGCTTGTATTGACACTCTTAAGCATTTGAAAATGAAAGGAAATAGATGTTAAAATTAGATTGTTCAAAATTTTATAATTCCCATGGAGGCGTTACACATGGTATCAGAGCCTTGGTTCTAACAGACGGGCCAATAGGGTCATCATGAATGTAAACTATGTTAAGTAAAAAGGAAGCATCTGTAGGAAGTTCTTTCAAAGAATTCAATATTACTTGAATTGGGAAATTATTAAAACCTTGAACATAATCTGATTTACATGTATACCAAGGCATGGGGCATAGCCATTGTTACATGGATGCTAATACATGGGGCATAGCCATTGGTACAATTGTTATTAAAACATGTACATGCATTCTTTAGGAGATCCAGCATCTAGGTCTGATTGTTCCTCTTGAAATGTCTTCACCAATGTTCGCACCAGCCAAAACCAAAAGCTCCAACATGAAAAGTTGATAATTTGATTTTATTTTAGCACAACAACATCCAAATATCATTGAAATTAGAAGAGTATGCAATCTTGTATCTGAAATAGAGAAAGAACAACACATCAATTAACTAAATTCAACAAATAAACTTGTAAGTAGGGTCAACAAACAAAAGATTGCCAAGATAAACAAAATTTGGAGTTATTACATTTTATGCAATAGTGCAATTGATTCTTAACAAGTATCCATGTCAAGATGAGGATGAAGCTACAAACCAAAACTTCATTTCCTTAAAACAAAAAAACTCTTTTGACGTCGTCACCAATGTAGAAAATCGTAGTCACCAAGGATACTTTTAGTAGCCTTGGATCCATTGATGGAAGATATGTAAGTGGTATCATTAATGCTCTATGGTTGTTGTGATCGTTCCACTCCATAACCCATGAAATGGGACTTGCAGTGTGATTGAAAATTAACTTGTGTGAACATTCTAGGTTGCAATAGTTCTTACCATAACAATTCGAATAGTCAATGCCTCGTTTTCTCCGAAAACATTGAATCGTCTTGAATCTTCCGTGAGAGGATAAGTTGGGTGGGGCATTTAATTTCCCAACAAGAACCTATGCTAGTGAAAATCCATGTATTAAATAATGAATATCTGTTTTAATGCAAATATTCAAATCTCAGTACAAAATCATCTATTTCGAACCATGTCTTGCTCACTACATAAAACAATGAGCCCCGATTTAAAGTGGGGTCCATCATGCATTTAACATTGCATTCCCATGAATGGCAGCTGGAATTTTATTTTACTTTTTATAGTTCCAACGTTTAATGCATGGACCGATCATCCTGCAACTATATCTATTTGGGAAGTTCCACAATATCGAGGCCATATTACAGCAATTTGTAACACCAAGAATATGGCTAAGACCAATAGCTATAAAGGATTTGTTGTTTCTAACCCTTTTCCATATAATAATTGCTTGTTTCAGATTCTTCCCTTGCTAAGTCACTTTTGATCATGCCAAAATTCCCTTCCACATCCTCAACAATAATACTCGACATAACAGTGATATCGCAACCCATGATTAATGGATTCTCTAGACATTAATTTCAGATCTTCTTGTTTATATAGGTCTTCTACTTATTTATCTTGTGAACCCAATCTATTATTAGCTGTGTTCATCTCCATCATGGATATATTCTACAAGGGTTTGATTCTTCATACAAAATCATAATCATCAACAAATTCAATACACTACAGGAAACTGTGCTCAGATCCCACCATAATTCACTAAAATATCATGTTTTAGTAAGCCTTGTTTTCAAGTTGAATTCAAACTTGATTCTTTATTGTGGGTAAGGTTGCTACAGGAATTCAAAACCCTCGTGCCTTTAAACCACCACTGTTTAGGAGAACATTGGTTTTTGCTACCCATAAAGCTATTATTTTGCATAGAATTTAAGAAGATACTGAAATGACCTCCACTCTGTTGCTCAGGATTTGTAGATCAGCATGTGAGACCTGCTAGATACCCATAATTTCTCCTCAGCCCTGAAAACTTCTTCAAATTTACCCAAACTGTTGTTGCTCTTTGATGTCCACAAGTTCCCAGTAATGCTTTAGGCAGTTCATTGAGTTTGCCAATATCTCTTGGTGGATAGCCATACAAAATAGGTGGTAACAGGAGGTATTGATGGAGACAATTCTAAAAATACTCCAACATAGAAATAATTTACATTATGATGTAACTATATGATGCACTATTACAACACTATCTTATTTCACTATTTTATGATGCAATATTATGATGCATGATCTTATCTTACGATGCCATCATATCTATGGAATACTTGTTAAAAGTCCCCTTCAAATAGAGCAGTTAAAAAAATGAAATAAAAAGGATCAAATAGACAATAAAATGAAACATGACCCATTTACTTCCCAGTTTCCCCGCCTCTTACTTGAATAACTGGTCTCACCATATATTAGTTCTTACTTTGAATGCTGGGTTCTATTCCCGATAAGAAAACATATATGTTGCTCTAGTTCCCATGTTATGACCCAGAGATTTGGCAAATAAATAGTATAAGAGAAAGGTTTAATAAATGAAAGATACTCACTTAAACGGATAGAAGTTGTTCACTTGAACGATAGTTGCTTATGCATTCTTTTTAAAGATACACTTGCAATGAGGTACCTGCATTCACCAATCAATAACTCATTTTTTTTTATAACTTATCTAACGAGTGGATAAATGAATACAAGGTATGGCCTCCAATGCCCAAAAGTAAATCATATATATATATATATATATGTGTGTTTGTGTATCCAACATAATGGAGCTCACTGACTGTTCTCTATGCAAAACATCCCTAGGTTTTGCTTTGGGTGGCAACGTGTAGGGGGTTGTGTGCACTTTCCTCTCCAAAGATACCATTGTTTCCATACTTCAAGTTTGATGTTAGAGCTCGCTCGGGCATTCGACATGAAACCTATTGATTAGTCGAGGGTGCTCGAACTTTGGGAATCGAGTAATGGTTTATGCACTCTCAAGAGAGACAGGGGCATTTATGCTTAAGACCACTGGGCGGAAAGGTTGGGGTTTGGAACGGGTCTATTTGATGCAATGAACTATACAAAGAAACTCTCAGATAATAAGTGTTCAACTGAACCAACGAAAGTAAACGATCGTGCTTTACAAGAATAGTGTCAATCATTTATTATAAGCGTAACATGTTTAGATGCATCTAATGTGTTACGTGTTAATTCATCGAATGCATCAATCAAAATGTGTGTTTATTCATTCATGTCGGAAGCTCTCAAACCATGTTACATCAGAGGGATTTTTCAGTAATATCTATATATATATATTGCAAATCTAATCTGCAAAAAACAAAAAAAAGAATAAATAATAAATAAAAATTGTCGACGTATTAAAGCGAAACAACGAGGTGAGGAACCCTCCGTAGTGGTCCCATATTTCCATTTGTTGAAATCCTCGTAGAAGTCGCAGTTATAAAAGTAAACATAGTGTGGATCTTAGCTCATTTATTTGTTTATTATTTTTCATTCTAGCCCGTAACACCTACCTCGAAGCTCTTGAGAAGAATCAAACGGAATTGCTTGTAGGTGTAAAACCTAACCACAACAAATCTATGAAACATAGACAACAATTACTAGAGATGCATGCGGCAAATAATATGTCAAAACACTGATGCAACAGGTTTGCAACAGTTCATGCATTATCATAAACTGAGAAGATTATTACAATGTGTAACAATGGCTACAATACGCCAAGCAATTGAAATTCCAGAGAGGTCATTTGAATTGAATGCATGAGAGTGGCTTACTTGGCCTTTAACACCACTTGGCACATCAGTTAACCACTTAACTACTATGAAATTGACTCTAACAGACTCTGAAACTGTCTAACTAAGTCTAACTGAATCCAGAACTTAACTGAATTGCCAAAAATAGGAGAGGGTTCCTTTCTGTCTGTAGTTAACTGAATAGTAGGTGAAAATAACACCAAATGAGGTCAACCAGTGTAGCAAGGCGCCTTCTAATCTCCAGTTTCTTGAATATACTAGTAAATGCTGTCAGTTGGACCGAGTAGTGTGCTTTAGTCATGCAAATCACTCCTTGAATGATGGAGGAGGCCCAGTTAACTGATAATGATGGCCGAGTTGACTCCCTGAATGTAGGAGGAGGCCCAATCTACTGAAATTGTGATCTACTGATGATGTCAGCACATGATAGAGTCAAAATAATTAGGATAGGTGGAAAATTAAGCTGTGAAGCTCAAATAAATGATGTGTGGTTCGAAAATACTTCAACACACCCCCTTAAGCTAATCTCATGTGGAGGAGTAAAAAAAATAAAAGGGCCCTAGCAACAAAAGGCCATAGGTCACCCAGTACATAAATAATCCTCAAGATGCTCAAAAAATCTATGTGAGGAAAGAGGGAAAAACCCAGTGGGAAAGAAAATCCCCCACAAACTAAAAGTTGAAGGATCTAATATGTCCTCACCATAGTAGAACTCACCCCCAATAGTGAACGGAGGTAAGATAACTTCTTCTCAGTGAAGTTCTTGGTGAATATGTTGCAATTTGCTCTTTTGTAGGGCAATATTGTAGTACAATGGTTCTATCATGCACAATCTCTTGGATGTAGTGCATGTGGATCTAGATATGCTTGGTCATCTTCCTTTGAACCGGATTTGTTGAGACCTTGATAGAACTTTGATTGTCACAAAATATGACAGTAGAAGTGGTGCTACGAATATCAAACTCTGCTAGAATACCCTGCAACCAAATTGCCTGAATGCAAGCATTGACTACTCCTCGATAATCTGCCCCTACTAAAGATAAGGAAATGGTGGCTTGATTTTTGATTGACCAGAAAATAGGCCCTGTTCCAATCATTAAAAAAAATCCAGAAGTGGACTTCCGATCAATGCTATCACCCACCCAATCTGAATCAATGAATCCAACCAAGTCAAGATCAGAATCCGCAGCATAACGTATGCCAAAATGTCTCGTACCTTGACATAGTGCAAAATCCTTTTGGATTCCTTCCAGTGAAGCTCATGGGGATACTTCATGTAACTTGACATAGAACTCATGGCATAAGAAATATCAGGCCTAGAGTGTGTCAGATACAAAATACTACCAATCAACTGTCTATATATTGTAGAATCCACCAACGGTGTAGAATCACCATCCTCAAGACTGATTCTTGATATGAGTGGGAATGGTGCCTCTTTACATTCTTCCACATTGAAATTATTTAGTAGGTACAAAGCATATTTTTAATGAGATATCATAATCCCATGAAAATTCTGAGTGATCTCAAGACCAAGAAACTGCCTCAATAGTCCTAAATCATTCATATCGAATGGTTGGTGTAGAGCAGTTTTATGGTGTCAATCGAAGCAAGACTACTTCCTATAATCAATAGGAAAATGAGCATAAAATTACCTTCATGCTTATTTAGATACATATTCGGATCTGATTTTCATCTCACAAAATTTTGCGACAGAAGAAAGGAATCCAACTTTGCATACCAAGCTCTTGGGGCATGTTTTAAACCATACAAGGATTTTCTTAATATGAAAACAAGTGTTGGATCTGATATGTAACCTTTAGGATACTTCATGTAAACCCCTTCTTGAATATATCCATGAATAAATGCACTATTCAAATCCATGTGGTGCACCTCCCAGTGCTTGGATGCCGAAATTGCCAAAACTAGGCGGATTGAATCTATTTTTGCAACCGGTGCAAAAGTTTATGTGTAGTCCACACCATGAGCTTGTGAGAAAGATTTTTCCACCAACCTAGATTTTTATTTGTAGGTTGAACCATCAACAGAAACCTTGGTTTGGTAGACCCATTTTCATTGAACCATTTTCCTCCTAGGTGGAAGAGAAACTAGCTCCCATGTTGCATTTTTCTAAAGAGAATTGTACTCTTCATCCATGGCAGTTTTCCATCTCCGATCTTGGTGGGAATCGTCGTATGATTTAGGATCCGAACCAATCATAAAGAAAAAAGTTCATGCAGTAATGGATCAGAATATGAAAGAGTCATACATTCTCTTTGAAAGGCTACTCGGGTTCTTCTTGGATCAGCATGATTTCCAATGTTAGAACCAACAGATGTGAGAGTCTTTTCTTCCCACTTTTGAAACTAAGGGGGATCATCTGGATTTGAATATGAACCTGATATTTCATGTCATTAAATTAATTTATGATAAAATGTCAGAAATATCATAACACAAAATTTCATCATCTTCTTATGAATCTTCTTCTTGGAGAGGAAGCAATTTGGTAGTTTCTTCCTCCACTAGTTGTAGATCATGAAGCGGTTCTTCAAATTGAACACTTTTCTCGATGAATATAGTTCTGGATTTGATATCCATGAGTTTGTATCCTTTGTATTCTTTAGCATATCAAATGAGGATTCACTCAGTACTTTGTGGTTCCAAATATTTTTTCTTGTCAATTAGAATTCTAGCCCATGCAGTGGAGCCAAGAACCCTGATATGTGACACATCAGGCTAGTGACTAGTGTAGGATTCGAAAGGAGTTGTACCTTAGATGGATGTGTGTGGAAATCTATTATGAATGTGTGTAGAAACATTCATGGCCTCAGCCCAAATATTTGAAGCCAAACCTTTCGAATCAACCATACAAGTAGGCATCTTTAAATGTTCGGTTTTCCCTCTCCGCTACACCATTCTGCCGAGGTGTGTAGGGGGTTGTGTGCTAGATTCGGATTCCATTTTCCACAAAAATTTGCAGCATATATGATTTGATATATTCTCCACCATTATCATATCTGAGAGATTTTATCTTGCTCCAAGTAGCAGTATCAACAAAAGCCTTTAAATTTTTGAATTTTTCAAGCACTTCCAATTTGTTCTTGAGAAAGTAGACCCATGTGAATCTGGAGAATTCATTAATGAATGTCAGAACATACCTTCAACCATTGATGGAGGGATTTGGTAAAGGACCACTGATATCACTGTGAATCAGCCCCAAAATACAATAAGCTCTGCTAGCTTTGCCTCGATCGAATTTGTGCTCACAATGCTTCCCAATGATGCAACCATTCCATATCCCTTTTGAGGATTTGATGTTCAGAAGTCCTTCAACCATGGAATTATTTTGTAGAAGTTGCAAATATTTATAATTTAGGTGTCCAAATATCTCATTCCATAGCTGGCTAACCTCATTTCCATGATTCAGAAGGGCACTTGGATTTGAATGTGGCAAAAAGTGGGAAAACTCATATGTTTTTGCAACATGATTTTCATTTCCTACTGCAATGAGCTTTCCGGTGGAAATATAAAAAATTTCAACATCAATAGGGATGAATAAAAACTTCTTGGGAAAACCAGTGTGTTTCATCTGATACATAGAAAGCAGGTTCGAAGCTAAAGAAGTAACACATAAAACATTTTGAAAACTGCCATGTTCTAAATGAATAGTACCTTTTCCTTTCAAAGAAAATTTTCAATCATCACCCATGTGGTTTGAGATGCACCTATTGGAGTCTAATTATGAGAAGGAGTCTTTTCTTGCAACCATGTGATTCGAAGCTCCTGAATCTATGAGAAGAGATATAGAATTAGAAACACTTGCCATGAGTGCATGAACTCTTTCTACATGATCATTATTGTCCTTCTTCCTTGTGCCATCTGGAAGAGTAATGTTGTTTTTCTCCAAGAGAAGGGCCATATGATCAATAGTTTTATTCATGCATGATATTTCTGGATGAGATCCCCTAGCACAATAAGAACACTTTGTCTTCTCCTTTCCCTTTTGCTTGTCTTTGCTTGAATTTGAGGGCTCATCTGATTGCTTGGCCTTCTCATTTTGCTTGGGATGATCAAACTTGGTCTTCTCTTTCTTTTTCTTTCCTTTACATTTTGTATCTTTGGGTCCTCTAGCAAAATAGGGCTTTATCTTTGGAGGTTTTTATGGACCCCATCTAAACAAGCTTGTCATGATATTTTGTTAAGGGCTCAATGAAGTCATTCAAGGTAGGAATCTTTGAATTCAGAGTGGTGAGTTTTCTCGAATGGAAAGTAGAGACAAAAACTTAATAATATTTTCCTAGATTCGTAACGATAGAGAGAATCGACTGCTCATCTTTCTTCTCAACATCACATTAATTCAATTGAAGCACCAAATGCTTGAACTTGGTGAAAAAATTGTTGATGCTTTTGAAATTCTCAGGATTTAGGGAAATCAGTTCATTCTCCAATTGATAATCCCTCATCTCATCCAGCTTACCAAAGATTTTGGCAAGTTGTTCCCATACTTATTTTGGGTTCGACAATACGCTGAGATGGAAAAGAAGATCATTTGAAATATTGAGACAAAGGAAAACATAAGATTCATCAAGCTTATTGAATTATTTGGACTTCTCTACTGCAGAATTAGGCTCTATTTTTAGGCCCATAGTGACTCTGTAGAATCCTTTGGAGCACATCACTATCTCTATATCATTCTTCCACTAATGATAGTTGAAAGGAGCAAGGATATTTTGTGAAGAAGAGTCCATTTCTACGATAGCGAATGCAATATGAGACTATGAGAAACCTGCAATCACAAACAAACAAGAACTTTTTAGGTCGACAACATGCACTTTTCAAGTTGCATCATACCCAACATAGACTATCAAGCAAGCTTGAAAAGTCGGATGCACAATATCCAGGAATTATGTGGAAAACTTTCAGCTTTTGGTGCAGAGTTAGAATATTTTTGAGCAATCTTGCTCAAGCTTCATATGTGTTCAAGGTGTAGAAAGCACTGGTGCAGAAAGAACTGGTGCAGAAAGCACTGGTGCAGAAGTGCATAATCACTAGTGAAGAGGTGCAGAAGTGCATAATCACTAGTGAAGAAGTGTAGAAGTGCAGAATCACTAGTGTAGAAGCGCATAAACACTGTAGAAAAGTTTCCTTGTCCTGCCATGGATCTGATACCATGTAAAATATAACCACAACATATCTATGAAACATAGACAACAATTACTAGAGATGTATGCGGCAAATAATATGTCAAAACACTGATGCAACATGTTTGCAGCAGTTCATGCATTGTCATAAACTAAGAATATTATTACAATGTGTCACAATGGCTACAATAAGACAAACAATTCAAATTCCAGAGAGTTCATTTGAATTGAATGCATCAGAATGGCTTACTTGTTTGTTAACACCACTCGACACATCAGTTAACCACTTAAATACTATGAAATTGACTCTAACAGACTCTGAAACTGTCTAACTGAATCAAGAACTCAACTGAATTCCCAAAAATAGGAGAGGGTGCCTTTCTGTTTGCAATTAACTGAATGGTAGGTGAAAATAACACCAAATGAGGTCAACTAGTGTAGTAGGGCACCTTCTATTCTCCAGTTGGCTGAATAAACTATTAAATGTTTCCAGTTGGACTGAGTAGTGCACTTTAGTCATGCAAATCACTCCCTGAATGGTGGAGGAGGCCCAGTTAACTGATAATGATGGCCTTGTTGACTCCACGAGTGTAGGAGGAGGACCAGTTTACTTAAACTATGATCTACTAATGATGTAAGCACATGATAGAGTCAAAATACTTAGGATAAGTGGAAAATTAAGATGTGAAGCTCAAATAAATGATGCATGGTTGGAAAATGCTCCAACAATAAGAGACACCATCCCTACTCGGGAAAGGAAATCTTATATGTTAGAAAAAATAGGATCACAGAGTAATAACAATAAACAGAAATGAAAATATAATCACACATACACATTACAAGAGAGACACAGATATATCGTGGTTCACCCAACATGGGCTACGTCCACACTGAATTTTCCAGTCCTTATTATTATTACCGTCTAGCAAGGTGAAGGGATACAACCTGAAACACAGCTGCTACACTTTGTCTTCACTATCTCACAGTCTCTCTCTTGATCTTAGAGATCTTTACAATGCATAAAACCTAATACATCAACCCTAGCCATATTACAATGTCTTTCTTTTATAGGAAAAATACAATGGGAAAAAATACCACGGGATACCCAAAACCATGGGCCCACAAAACAGCTGGCGAAAAAAGCCCCGAACCCTTAAAAATGAAGAATGGGTGTACAGTCCTTCGGGGTGCATGGCTAAGACAATATCATCTATGACACTAGAAGATCTGGCTCCACAACCAACAATCTCCCACTTGGAGACTGATCACAGCAACTCCACCGCTACTGCACTTGTTGGACTTGGACTTGGCAAATTCCTCCTCTTCACCTTCATGCTAGAAGGCCAACTGAAACTGAGTAAGAACTCAGTTTCTCTCTAGTCACTACCTTTATGAACATGTCTGCAGGATTCTAGCTAGTATGTATCTTTTCCATCTTCAACAGTTCATCTTCCAGAATAGCGCATATGAAATGGTACCTAAGCTGTATATGTTTAGTCCTGGAATGGAATGCTGAGTTCTTTGCAAGATGAATGGCACTCTGGCTGTCACTATACAACCTTCTATCCTTCTGCTTCTTAGCCACTTCCTCCATAAACCTTTGCAACAAAATCATCTCTTTACTAGCCTCTGTAATAGAAACATATTATGCTTCCGTTATTGAAAGTGCAACAACCTTCTGCAATTTCGAAATCCATCTTACTATTGTTCCACCTACAGTAAACACATACCTTGGGGTGCTCCTCCTGCCATCCTTGTTACCTGCCATATCTGCATGATCATATCCTTGTAGAATAGTGTTTGAACCTCCAAACCATAATGCCTAAGTGGTAGTACCTCTCAAATACCTGAGAATCCAATGTACTTCCTTCCAATGTTTTTTACTTGGATTATTCATATATCTACTCACAACTCCCACTGTATGTGCAATATCTGGTCTTGTGCACACCATAGCATACATCAAGCTACCAACTGTTGATTGATAGGGAATCTTGGACATGTAATCAGTCTCTTCCAGTGTCTTGGGACACATCTCTTTACTTAGACTGAAATGGCTGGCCAAAGGTGTACTAACTGGTTTTGTATTCTGCATTCTAAACCTCTGCAACACCTTTTGTATGTACTCACCCTGAGATAGTGTTAATATGCGATTTTTCCTGTCTCTTGTTATTCTCATACCAAGTATTTGCTTTGCAACACCCAAATCCTTCATAGCAAATGAATTAGCTAGCTTCCTTTTGAGTACATTTATATCCTGCATGTCAGACCCTGCAATAAGCATGTCATCCACATACAATAACAAGATAATATATCTTTCATTGTCTAGCTTCTTGAAAGAAACAAAGTGGTCAGAATGACATCTGCTATAACCTTGTTCTGTCATAAACCTGTCAAATTTTAGATAGCACTACGTTGGAGCTTGCTTCAAGCCATACAAGCTCTTTTTCAACCTGCATACCAAATCCTCCTTCCCTTTGACCTCATACCCTTGTGGCTGCTATATATATATCTCTTCCTCCAAATCCCCATGGAGAAAGGTTGTTTTAACATCTAACTGTTCAAGATGCAAATCTTCTACCGCCACTAAACTTAAAATAGTCCTAATTGAAGTCATCTTAAAAATAGGAGAAAATATTTCATCAAAGTCTATACCTTTCTTCTGTGCAAACCCCTTTACAACAAGTCTGGCCTTGTACTGCTTCTTACCTCCTTCTTCTTCCTTCAACCTGTAAATCCATTTGTTCTGTAATGCTCTTTTACCAGCAGGTAACTGAACCAAATCCCAAGTCTGGTTTCCTACTAATGAGTCCATCTCCTCATTCATGCCTTGCTCCCACTTCTTTCTAGTTTCCACCTGCATTACTTCTTCATAACATTCTGGTTCACTAGCATCAGTCATCAAAGAATAATACATTGAAGGAGAGTATCATTCAGGGATTCTATTTAACCTGGTAGATCTTCTTGCAGTTGTAGGAGTTTCAGGCACTTGCTGCTGTTCTTGATTTTCTGGCACCTTTGGAACTTCATTTTCGGTAATTTCATCAAGTACTATGTACTATGTTTTTTCCTTTTCCTAATTCTTTCCCTACAACCGATCTTTATACATTACCTTTTCATTGAATATGACATCTCTACTTCTAATGATTTTGTGATTTTCATAATCCCATAAATGATAACCAAAATCATCAACCCCATATCGAATAAAGGTACATTTCTTGGATTTAGCTTCAAGCTTTGTTCTATTTTCTTTATCAATATGGACAAATGCTTCACAACCAAACGTTCTCATAAATGAGTAGTTTACCTTTTTATATGTCCATGCCTCCTCTGGAATACCACCATCCAAAGCACTTGAAGGTCTTCTATTTATTAAATAAACAAGAGTATTTACAGCATCCGCCCAAAACTGTAAGGGCAACCCTGCATGTAGTCTCATACACCTTGCACGCTCCATGATCATTCTGTTCATTCTTTCTGACACACCATTTTCTTATGGTGTTCTTGGGAATGTCTTCTCTCTACGAATCCCATGGTACGAACAATAACTATCAAACTCCTTTCCGCAGTACTCACCTCCATTATCAGATCTGAGACACTTCAACATTTTTTCTATCTCATTCTCAACCAAAGCTTTCCACTTCTTAAAAGTAGAAAACACGTTAGATTTCTGTCTAATACAATAAACCCAAGTTTTCCTAGTTGCATCATTAATGAATGTAACATAATAATGAGAGCCACCAAGAGATTGTACCTAGCTCTAACTTTTCATTCTTCTTCTGTTTCCCAACCCTGAGAAATCTGACTCTCTTTTGTTTTCCATAAACACAGTTCTCACAGAATTCCAAACTTAGTTGCTTCAAATCTGGCAGCAACTTCCTTGAGTGGAGAATTCGCATCCCCTTCTCACTCATGTGGCCAAGCCTATGATGCCACAATGTTGTATATGTTTCTGTGGAAGCTAAAGAGATAGAATGATCAGTATTATAAGGACATAAATACAACGTACCTACCCTGTCTCCTTTTGCTATCACCATTGATCCTTTAGTGATCTTCCACCACTTTTCTCCAAATGTAGATAGACAGTCGCCATCTCCCAACTGCACTGTTGAGATCAAACTTATTTTCATAGAAGGAATATGCCTAACATCTTTTAACAGCCAGTCAGTTCCACTCTTAACTTTTATCCATACCTTACCCATTCCAACAATTTTACATGGCTCATCATCACCCAATAAAACATGTCCAAAATCGCCTGGAACATAATCATGAAAGTATTTCGTATGGGGTGTAGCATGACATGAAGCCCCTGAATCTACTACCCAATAATCACTAGTATTATCTAATGCAAGAATCAAAGCATCTTGTAACACATCACTTGCTACATTTGCTTTCTAGGTAGTTTCCTTCTATGCATCTCCTTTCTTCTTTAAAGATCTGCAGTCTTTCTTCAGATGTCCTTTCTTTCCACAGTTCTAGCACTCTATCTTTCTCAATCTAGACTTGGATCTGCCCTTTTTATAGTTGCTGCGATTACCTTGGCTCTTTCCTCTCTCCTTTTGTCTTCTCCTGCTCTCCATGGTCAACACATTACCTGATGTCTCACCTGTGCTTTTTCTTCGCATTTCCTCGCTAAGAATAACACCAATAACATCATCAAATTTCAAGGTGTTTGAAACAGAGACAGAGTTACTTACAGCCATGACCAAGCTATTCCAGCTTTTTGGAAATGAACACGAGATTAGAAGAGCCCTAACCTCATCATCAAAGTTCACACTTACAGAACTTAGCTGATTTGTAACCGTATTAAACTTATTTAAATGATCAGTAACAGATCCACCTTCAGACATCTTCATATTAAATAAACGCTTCATTAGAAATACCTTGTTGGAGGCTGAGGGTTTTTCATATAGCTTACCCAATGCACTCATCAAACCCTCCGTTGTCATTTCTTTTGAGATATTGAAAGCCACCGACGAAGCCCCCAGAGCCTTTCTGTCAAGAACCTCCCATTCTTCGTCTTCATAGCCACCGGCTACTTTGCTCTTCCTCCCAATGGTAGGAATACATCCTTCTGGTACAGACAGTCCTCCATTTGCATCTTCCATAACTGGAAGTTTAGGCCGTTAAACTTCTTGACCTTAAAATTTCCTTCTTCTACCATTGCTCCCACTCGAACCAGAAACCCTAACTTCCTATGGGTTTATCTGCCAGATAAACCTTTGGCTCTGATACCAATTGTTAGAAAAAACAGGATCGCAGAGCAATAACAATAAACATAAATGCAAATATAATCACACATATACATTACAAGAGAGACACAGATATATTGTGGTTCACCCAACTTGGGCTACGTCGACACTTAATTTTCCAGTCCTTATTATTATTACCATCCAGCAAGGTGAAGGGATACAACCTGCAGCACAGCCGCTGCACTTACTCTTCACTATCTCACAATCTCTCACCTGATCTTAGAGATCTTTACAATGCATAAAACCTAATACATCAACCCTAGCCATATTACAATGTCTTTCTTTTATAGGGAAAATACAATGGGAAAAAATACCACGGAATACCCAAAACCATGGGCCCGCAAAACAGCTGGCGAAAACAACCCCAAAAATGCAGAATGGGTGTACAATCCTCCGGGGTGCATGGCTAAGACAATATCATCTATGAGACTGGAAGATCTGGCTCCACAACCAACATTATATATATTTAAGTATCACATATAAGTGTGTGCATGAACTCATGTGTCATGTCCCCATATTTTTCCATGGTTCATGGGGTAATTTTGGCCTAAGTCACTTAGGCAATAATTATTTAATTAATGAGAAAGTATGGAAACTACCTTATGGAAGATGCATAAGGTTGTATTTGGGAATTAAATGGACAAGGAGGGCCCCCCATGCAGTTATTAACCCCATGACTAAGTCCAAGTGATTGACTAATTGAGAAATTAATTAATTGCGGAAATTTTGAGGCATTACACCATAACAAATAATTAATTAATTGCTAAGTTAAATTATTTACGAGTTGTATTATTTTCATTTAAATGTTTATTGCTAATAAATGTGCCAAGTGGTTGATGACTTGGCTAGGAAATTCGAATTGGTAAGTGAGCCAAACTTGCCTAAGTGGGAAGTCTCAGAAAAGCTAACGAATCTAGTGGAGACAAGTTGGCAAGATGAACCCAGAAAGGAAACTGACAAGAGCTGGAAAAATCAGACAAAAGCAGAAAAGAGGAAAGTAAAGAAAGTGGAAAGATTCAGAAAATATTTCTAAAAGAAAATAGCAACAACCAGAAAATCTACCTAAAGCGCACTTGCCCAAATTCAGTGAAGGAGGTGAAGGAAAGAAAGTTTTGAAAGCTCAGAAGTTGCTATTCTCCTCAAGAAAGGCACCCTCACGCCTTTCGAGTAGAATGGGAAAGTGGGTAACCTACTCTCACAGGTCACCAAGCCAAGAACTTGCTCAGTAGGTCATCATGAAGTTTATAAAAGAATCCAACCAACTCCATTTGACAACTTTTGATCATTTATGTTTTCTCAGGAGAGCTCTGATGCTTCTCTAGTTGAGTGATGTGCCTCAATTGTGCTTCTTGGGTGATATGCCCCAAGGCCCATAGTTTCCAGTGAGTGTTGCGCAGGTCCATATCAAGATACTACAACCATTAACATATGCTTCCAGTCTCCATTGAATATCCTTAGTTATTTGGAGAACAAGATTCCTCCAGCAATGATTCTACAGCTAGTTTTGGTGAAGATTCATCCATTGAAGAAGTTAGATCTTGGGAGTGCGCCCAAGTTCTAAATGAGAGTTGGTATAGCCATTTTTTGTAGACATCAGAGGTTTACAATATCAATAACCAGCTTCATATCAGATCCATACTTCTCTTCTCACTCATTCTCACATTCACAGCTAAATCTAGAGGAGTTTTCCCTGAAGGAGAGGGATTACTTAGTGGATGCGCCCCAGTCAAGTTCAGAAGCTCAGTAAGCAAAAAATTACAGTCATATGACCTGTATATGACCTGATCCTAACTCCATAGCAGAGGCACAGTAATCTTCTAATTCTTCTCTTCATTCTCCATCAAATGTAATGAGTATTTAGCCTATGAGGCACTGTTGTTTTGGAAGGCAGTTAAATCCATAGAAGAGAGTTCTGATATGTTATTTTTGACCTGTATCTATTCATTATATTATATAAGAGCCTTATTTAACATCATAACATATTTTACCATTTATTGGAGCAGTTTGATGGATTAAAATGCAAGACTAGCTAGTTGGGTGCTTATTCTAAACTAGTTTCACCACTTTTACTGGAAAATCCATTCTAAGTAATATTTTTACATTTTGTCAGTTGGATCTGGTCCTTAACTCAGTATAGTATCCATATTAGTCCAAAAAATCAGAGTTTGAAATCCTTTAGAACTTTCTTGGAAAGTTAAAAAAAACAGTAGCTTAGCAATCCTGGGAGAGCCCAAAAAACCACAATTCTTCCCAAAATCTCCCAAGTCTACTAAATTACCTTCTTGAACATAAACCAAATTCATTTGAATGATATAACCTCTGTTAGTAACTTCAGGAACCCACCCAGTCTAGTAAGCATATGTTGGTGTGCCAGAAAGCTTCGCGATAGGCTTCAGCGGTAGCTGATGTCCGAAACATAAATGGCCCCAGTGCTTTGTGCTTAGGAATCTTTATCTGATCTGATTGGTCACTGCTGCACACACCCCATACAAATTATAGAATTTAATTTTCATCCCACCATCCTCATTCCTTGCCTCAATACCCCTCACTTACCTCTTGCCCCATTCAAAGAAATTGTTAGAAATTTTATTAGTAAAGTTTAGAATTTTTTTGAAGTTGAGTTAATATCTTGGTTGAAATTTTCCAAGGATATTATAGTGGTATTAGAGCACTTTCCTTGGCCCATCCTGTGGAAAGTAACTCTCAGTGGAAAGGTAGCTCAACACTATCGTCAAGCTGCAATTATGGAATTAGTTCCATTCATGGAAGATTTAGAGTTTGAGTTGCATGAAGAAGAAGATTATTTTTATGAAGAGTATGATGATTATGATGAGTAGTATGAACAATATTGCAGACAATATGAGGAAGATAATTTCCAAAAAATACCTTCCATAAGCATCTCCCATGAGATCATGATTAGAAGAAGAGACTATGGTTATTCTGATAGCCATATTCAGGAAAAAGTTGCATGTTCCATAGTCAAAGGTCAACCTTCTATCGAAGAGATAATAAAAGATATGAAATATTTATTGGATGAATGTGACTTCACAAGAATTTTTGGATCCTCTTCAAGAAGAGCCTCCAAGAATCTTCATCCTAAGACAACCAGGGAGAAGCAAGACCCAAAAATCAATCATGAGATTGTTGACAGAATGAAAGAAGAATCTACTGCAAGATTCTATACTGGGGATCTCAAGATCACCTCAGAAGAGATCAGTAAGGATGGTGAGACATATTTTGGATTGGATCCAAAAGAAGAACCTAAATCAGATTCAAAGTCACCACGTGAGCTTCATAGTGAGGCAGAAGTTGACCACACATCAGTTAGATGTGAACTAGTAGAATTGGTGGTAGAACAAGGCACCATAACCCCACCCATTGAAGAGATAAGTATGATGCCAAGGTATGGACCATATTCAGATTTTTGTACTAGTTTGTATAATGATGATGTTGCAGCCACATTAGAGGATGATTATTGCATAAGGGATTCCCTGGATGGTGAGTCTCACATCCTTAGTGATAAGGGTGAATGCAGTGACATGACTGAATCACTAGAAAGGTTTTTATAGGATGCCCACATGGTTGGAAGAGGACCTATTGAGGAATGTTTTAAGTGTGAGGAAGCATCTAATGATGTGTATTCTCATATATATGTGGGAGGCATGGAATTACCCATTGGTGATGGTGTTGTGGATGCAAGATCCATGGAGAAAGAAGGTCTTGCAACAATAGAAATTGAAAATGAGAAATTGGTGAAAGGCCAAACTGCCAACACACCATCACAAGGAGGAGAAAACATAACACATGGGAATTGTTTCAATTCTGATTTTTACATGCCTATGTGTCAGCATGATGGGGCAGCCACTTCATAGGAGAATATGAGTTTGGTTGAACCCCCAGGGGTTGAGACTCCTGAATTGGGGAGGGCTGAAAATTGGAGAGAAAGACTTACTGGTGCACTAGAGATGAATGAGCACCCCAGTTGCAGCCAAAGATATGATATTCATGATCTGAAATCTGAATATCTTGCAGCCCCAAAATATGGATCAGCTTTCATAACTTCAACAGAATCCGCTGAAGTTGATCCTAGGAAGCTAGAAGAAGAGAAGGTTCATCTGCCAGAACCTCATTTCCTTGAAGAGACACTAAAGATGAATGAATGAAAAATTCAAGAAGCCCTTCCAACCCTCAATGACACCCATGCCTTAATTAATAACCTCTATTGGAATTTGGGGGAGCAGTCTTCCATGAGAGACATGGAAGAGTTTCAAAAAGCCATGGCAAGCATAAAAGGTAAATTCTTGAACCTGCTTTCTGATAGAGATAGTTTGTTGGATCTTGTAGAATTTTTTCATGGTACATCCTTGAGGGATGATGAAGAGATCAGCAAGCTCAATGATGAATCAATGGCCACCCAAGATTCTTTGAGAAGCACTCAAAGTGCCCTCCAAGAATCCAAGAAAGAAATATTGCATCTTCATGAAAAGTTGCAAAGATCCCCCCTACCCTCCTACTCACCATTCAGTCAACTTCATTTGGTTAAAATCATTATTGATCATAGGGAGGAACCTCATGAGATGGTGGATCATGAGGATCATTCATTTTTATATGTGCTTGAAGAGTGTGCAGAACAGTTTTATGAGAACCAAGCACTTGAGTTTTTTCCAAGGGAACTTGAGTTGTTCCTTGAAGACAAACACTCTCCCATGGAAGACTGGGATGAGAGCACCCAGTTTGGGCCAGCCAATAATGGAGAAGTTGCAGCCATAATTCTAATCATTGAAGGTTGCAGACATGAAAAGAAGGTTCACAGTTATTTCCCACATGTCCTAGATTCAGCAACACCAATGGGGAATGAACAATGGGTGAAGAAATTCTTCTGGTTTGTGTCACATGTACAATAGGAGGATCATGATTTGTCCCCATGGGAGATGGATCCTATTGCAAAAGAGATGGATGATTATAGCTCATATAAATAAGCAAGTAGGATCTCTGATTCACCCACCAGATGGATGGATAGAGGCCTCACTAGAAAAGAAAATATGGAAGGTAAAAGGTTCACTTGTTTCTGCAATAAATATCTTATTATAACTGACATTGTCTTGAATTGTGAGCAGCAGCAAAAGTATATTTTGCAGCCATTTGCTGTCACTCATCCACATATGGATTGGGTGAAAGATTACCTGACAAGCATGAAACTTCCTGGCAAAATTTTTTATGCTTATGGTCAAGGGAAGGAAGCTAAGCAGGCAAGTTGCCAAGTTAAATTAATGGAACATTTTACTTGTAGAGGTTGGCCTATGTGGAGGGAATCCACATGCTGGGAGGGATGCTTGAAATTTTTCTCCAATGGAAGAGAGTTGAGCCATTGGTTGTTTTAACTGGAAGAGACATTCTGCTCCCCCACTGGGTTTGGTTGGAGGCAATTCCATAGTAGTTATTCCCCAGATGAAAAGGCACATGTTGGATGATAGATTCTTTAAAATTATTCTGATGATGGGGAAAATGCAGTTGATACTTTGGGATCCTCGCATACACTTGAGTGATAGATTGCCAAAGATGACAAGAGAATTCTGCTACTTGTAGGAGAAACAGTGGGATCCAGGAATTCTACTCAAGTTATCATAACTCTGTTGAAAATTTTGTTCATTGCCGGTTCATTTGTAGATATAAACTATAGTGCAGTTTTTCTTCATTTTTTTGAAGCCCCAAGTTTAATTTATAGACTGTACATTGGATGGGGACAATTACAATCAGAGTGGTGCAACAAAATCCTAGTGGAGTCCTGACATTGCTTGAGGACAAGCAATCTTAGGAAGGGAGGACTGTCATGTCCCCATATTTTTCCATGGTCCATGGGGTAATTTTGGCCTAAGTCACCTAGGCAATAATTATTCAATTAATGAGCAAGTACGGAAACTACCTTATGAAAGATGCCTAAGGTTGTATTTGGGAATTAAATGGACAAGGAGGCCCCCCCATGCAGTTATCAACCCTATGACTAGGTCCAAGTGATTGACTAATTGAGAAATTAATTAATTGGGGAAATTTTGAGGCATTACACCACAACAAATAATTAATTACTGGATAATTAATTAATTGCTAAGTTAAATTATTTATGAGTTGTATTACTTTCATTGAAATTTTTATTGCTAATAAATGTGCCAAGTGGTTGATAACTTGGCTAGGAAATTCAAATTGGTGAGTGAGCCAAACTTTCCTAAGTGGTAAAGTCTCAGAAAAGCTAAGGAATCTAGTGGAGACAAGTTGGCAAGATGAACCTAGAAAGGAAACTGACAAAAGATGGCAAAATTAGATAAAAGTAGGAAAGAGGAAAGTAAAGAAAGTGGAAAGATTCAGAAAAGCATTCTGAAAGAAAATAGCAATAACCAAAAAAGCTACCTAAAGCGCACTTGCCCAAATTCGGTGAAGGAGGTGAAGGAAAGAAAGTTTTGAAAGCTCAGAAGTTGCTATTGACCTCAAGAAAGGCACCCTCATGGATTTGGAGTAGAATGGGAAAGTGGGTAACCTACTCTCACAGGTCACCAAGCCAATAACTTGCTCAGCAGGTCATCATGAAGTTTATAAAAGAATCTATCCAACTCCATTTGACAACTCTTGATCATTTATGTTTTCTCATGAGAGCTCTAATGCTTCTCTAGTTGAGTGATGTGCCTCAACTGTGCTTCTTGGGTGATGTGCCCCAAGGCCCATAGTTTCCAATGAGTGTTGTGCAGGTCCATATTAAGATATTCCATCCATTAACATATGCTTCTATCCTCCATTGAAGATCCTCAATTATTTGGAGAACAAGATTCCTCCAGCAATGATTCTACAGCTAGTCTTGGTGAAGATTCATCCATTGAAGAAGATAGATATTGGGAGTATGCCCAAGTGCTGAATGAGAGGTTGTACATCCATTTTTGAAGACGCCATAGGTTTACGAGATCAGTAACCAGCTTTAGATCAGATCCCTTTCCCTGAAGGAGAGGGATTACTTAGAGAATGCGCCCCAGTCAAGTTCAGAAGCTTAGTAAGCATAAAATCATAGTCATATGACCTGTATATGTTCTATCCATTGTTGTGTTATATATATATATATATATTAATATCTATTTTTATATATATTAATTTCACTCGTCAAGATAAAAAAAATATAAAAAATGAAAAGTAAATATAATTGTGAATGTGATAAAGAATATAATATAATATATAGGTTGTTGGGTATAAGATAAGTGCATACACTAGAAGCAATATAAAGTTAACAAAATATAAGTAATATATAGTATGCATATCCCCCGGATAGAGAATGGAGTAAAGTAAAGTGAATTATAATTATAAAGGTGATAAAGATTACAATATTTCGAAAAGGATTAAATAACTAAAAAATAATGATACATAAAGAACGAGAAGAATGGGATAATATGGTGGATAAGAAGAAAATAAAAAATAATGATACATAAAGAACGAGAAGAATGAGATAATATGGTGGATAAGAAGAAAATAAAAGATTATATAAATTAAAAAGTAATGATACATAAAGGAGATAATATTGTGGATACATTAAGAATAAATAAATTTAGTGATGTAGAAAAAAACAGGAAGACAAAAAGAAGAAAAGGAATAAGTATATAATAAATGAATAAGTATAAGAATAATATATATATATATATATATATATATTATGACAAGGTTGAACAAACTTTTTCTGCAATAATATTAATAAGTGAATGTAATTGGTACTAACGACCATATATATTAAAAAAAAAAATCACTTAGTAATATCTTAGTAAATGTTTCTAGGTAATATCTTTGTGAATTTTTCTAGCCAGGGAAGAATGTAGTTGCCAATCTATTAAGGGGTCATGTACATACAATACCAATTGAGATACAGATAATCAAAATTAAAGTATAAATTAACTATAATTAATAAGATTTGGAATGAGGAGATAAGGTCATGACTATGGGTTAAACAAACAAGTTATGCTTTAAAATAAGAATTAGAAGAAGAGAACATAAAGGGAAACATGTCTTGCATTGACTAAGTTATGAGCAGATGAAGATTAACTTCCTATGAGGATCATATTCGAGCAATGCCTTGGGCTTGATCGCACATTTCTCCCCACGTAAAGGTCTGAGGAAGTTAGTTATGTGGGAACCTATGAATTTTTACCAAAACCATTGGATAGGTAAGTAGGATGAGCATGTGTATCACATGTCCAGTTATATGCATCATGGTGAGTATACATCCAATTAATTGCATTAAGTAAAGTAGCACCCTTCACATTGTGAAAATAGAGTAAGGTAGGGTTGATGACGTAGATTATTTGTCATATAACGTACAACTCTATGATGTACCTATGTAGATATGTAGGTCGAGATTCATGATGTTCATGAGTTGATCACACTATTAGAGAAATTAGTTAAAACTATAAGGTTGGAAATTATCTATGTGTAAAATCAAAACTGTAAGTATTTTGTGTATAACGTGAGACTCGCGTGTAAGAGATATCCTTCCGCAAATGTTAATTGATAAAGTTTACTTGGTAGATAGACATAGCACTACTAAGTTATTATATAGTAATTCATTTAAAATATTGTTGAAATTTGGATATCATTAAAATTACTAATGAGGAAGTAAATGGTGTTTGTTACAAATTATTCAATCAAGCCAAGAATCAATAAATGAGTCCTAACACTATACCTTGAACCTAAGGAAATGCGATATGGGAGACAAGGTCTTCTTATGAACTATGATATATAAAACAACAACAGATTATGATTATATGTTAACTAACTAGGACTAAATGAATTGCTAAACCTTGATGAAGTCAGATCAATTGTGTGTATAACATGTAAAGCGTAACTCGAGAACACATCCTATGTGATGGAAGAGGTAAAATTATATAATATCGACATGTTGATCATGTGAAGGTCTCATGGGACTAGCACGGATAAGGTATTTTAGCCGGAAAGAATAAAGATATGGTATCAATATTTTTCTTAAAATTGAGAATGACAATGACTTCAGGACGAAGTTTCTTGAAGGGTGGGTGTATGTAACTCCACACATTTTTATAGTCATTAATTGTAAACTCTGATGTGAATTAGCTTAGCATTGTATTTTCTTATTATATGTTTGACGAAGATAGATGGATTAAGATGATTTTTATGTGGACATGTGGACTCCCTTGAGGTTGTATGGTAAATGGAATTTATTGTTTAATTTATTGATGGAAACAGATATGTTACTTCATATTGAACACACAAATTGAATATAGAATATCCATATGTGGAATGCTAATTTAGTTGTTTGCAAAAGTATTTACATGATTATTTGTAAATGTCGTTTTAGTGATATGGATTAACACTTCAAAGAGTTGGGTATGGCTATATATATGTGATTCATGTTAATGATGGACTATTCCACATGTTGATTGGATATGAGATAGGCAGATTCCTATATTTCCAAGGGGAACGAGATGTCTTGAACATCAGGAGTATAATGATGTTATATAATATTTCATGCTATTTAATTGTGAATTCCAATATTTCTATGACTTGTGGGTGAATGTGAATTTTGAGAAGAGTCATGACTTGCCCAAACTGGTTGTTCAATTTTACGAGACCCCGTAGAATATTGATCGCACAGTATGGTTGACATAGGCTACTATTGACCCTAATACTATCATGGGGGGTGTGTCATGTCCCCTCCCGTGGATCTAACGCAAGGAAGGGAACATGATACCAAAATATGGGCTTTTATAAAACAATACTTAGCCCATTTCAACATTCATGATTCATATAAGTATAACAATGGCATTACAAATAAAATGCATATGTGTGCAGATGCAAATCAAGCAAACATGCACACCGGAATAAGACATCATCCACACACCTTTTTCACATGCATCCACCATATCAAGAACAACCATCAATTAATTAAAACAGTGCATAAGTAAATACACATAAGAGAATATACTTATCTCACTACAATGTTGTCCCAAGCAACTAGCTATGTCGTTGCAACGTTCCACCCAACCATGGGTCTCTTCCCAGCCTATACTCTTTCAGCACTCAGAGACCACCCCCGAGCTGGGTATGATATCTACAAGGAAAATGAGACTCTCAAGCTCAGCACAGCCAAAGCAATGAATACCCATCTCAACCCCAACATTCTCTTACACACAACAAACTCAAAAACTGCGCATGGATACACATTTTCAACAATGGATTACAAATTAGGGTCTATGGGTTTTCCCCAAATCGTTGCACACCCAAAACATATTGTGGAAAGAGGGAATCAACCCCAGGGAAGAAAACCACTTTCTCCCACAGATGTATGAGCATTCAATGGGCCAAAACGGTCTTTATAAAACCCCAAATCGATTCCCCTTCTTCCCTACTGTTATACAACATGAAAACATGCTTCTCCCAGCTGAGAATGAGGGAAAACATAAAAAAATGTGGAGGGAAAATGACTAGGTGAATTCCAACTTGTGAGAGAGAAAAATTGATGGGTGAAGAATGTCTTGGGGATCAATTTCGTGGCTCTTTTCTTGCCCAATAAGCCAAACATGAATTTCTAGGAAGGGTGGCTTTCCCATACTCGAATTTGGACAGCCATACCTCTCCATTCCCCAAGGCATTAACTACCTCAACCAACTCTTGGGAGAAATGAATGATTGGGCACAAAAGTCAACATGGATAGTTGAGGGTTCATGGGTTCTCTCAATGACACTTGGCTTGACTTGATTGGATCAAGGGTTTGAATATTTCCCTCCCAATTCCTTGTAAACATCATGCCCCCATCTCTTGTTGCATTGCATAGCTAGTTGTGGGCATTTATATTAAAATGCATATTTACAATTCCCATGGTTCACTAGCACATGGGTAGCATAATATCCAATACTTTCCTCTTCAAGGTTGAGTGTTCACCAGCGGGGCCTTGGCCTTGAGCTCCATGCTAGGAATCATACATAATATGCATACAATATTTACATTATAGCCCAAATATATTATAAGGGTCAAAATGGGGGTATTACAGGGTGGAGGCATTTTCGACCGTTTATCCTATGAAACCTAGAGTCATGGGAGGGTTGTGTTATGCACACTCCCCTAGATGTTTGATGACGACTAGTAGATGCCTGCTGGGGAAGCTTGGTTGATGTAGTCGATTGACACTTCCGCTTATGGGTTCTATATGTGGTTAGGTCATGTAGTCGACGCCACAGTATATTGCAATAGAGGACAATATGATGGGGTAAGGAGATGGAATTAGTGGTGATTAGGGGGTTGGATTACTAATGGAATGGATGGGACCAATGATGGATTGGATGGTGTTCCTGATTGTTATTAACCATCATGTTTATATGCTCAATTTCATCATTATCTTACCTAATTCTATTTTATTGATTTTGTATGAATTATTATGAATGATGAATGATTCATTGTTTAATTGTTCTTCTATATGTTGTTTGCGAGCATGTAATAATGATGTATTAGGAGCTTTAAAGGCAATTATTAGTACCCACGTTTGCGATGTGTGCACTGGCCATGCATACGCCAATTCGTGAGTAAAATACTATGATTGGTTGATCAATGAATAAATTAATGTGGTTATATTAGCTATTAGTAACTTGGCTGATGAATTGTTGAAAATATTACTTGTGTGTTGAAAGTATGAGTTTGTTGACCTATTTAA
The DNA here is from genome assembly GCA_027924585.1 of Larix kaempferi. Taxonomy (NCBI): domain Eukaryota; kingdom Viridiplantae; phylum Streptophyta; class Pinopsida; order Pinales; family Pinaceae; genus Larix; species Larix kaempferi. The sequence goes on along the minus strand of BSBM01000069.1, from coordinate 6,816,241 downwards.
TATGTTTTAGATTTATATAATTTGATTGCATTTATTGAATATGTTTTAGATTTATATAATTTGATTGCATTATTGAATGACACATATAATTATATACATATAATATAAAATATGTCATAGTATAATATGGTATATGAAAATATCTTATTTGACTTATGAATGAGAGTGTAATATAAATAAATGGATAGATAGGATTTGCACAAATTTTTAGAAAAGAGTTGTCATAGTTGCATCTAAGATGGAAGCATGACAAGTGAGACTTTGGAACCATGTTTATTAATACTTTAATTATTTAAATCAAATTTATATTTTTTTTGGAGAAAATGAATTTATTAATTGTTGATTATTATTTATTGGAATTTATTTATGGATGAGGAAGATGATGAGGAGTTTTGATATAAATAGGAGACTTAAGAGTGGAAGGAGGGAGGTTCTTTTACTCTTGGAGGTTATTTTGGGTGAGAATTTTTATAGGAAGGGGAATTTTGGATATTTTGGGGTATGATAAGTTGGAAGAGTTGGAAGAGTTTGAGAACTCTTAGAAGATTGGATACATAGCCTGCTAGTGCATCACTGTTCTGTTCTTTAGGGGTCTCAGGAACGGAGGGCCAGGAGGCCATTTGGATGCGACCATTCGATGCTTTCTTGGGGATAGGGATCTAACAAGGCCCTTAGTTGTCTGGGAGGAAAAACCATGGTTTTTCTTTGGGAAATGAATATAGAAGCAACTTGAGATGAAGGTGGAAGCTTTCTCAGTTTAGACTTCATCACCATTTTTATAACAAGGTATTTTTCTTGTGATTTTAAATTGTTTATATGTTGTTGTAAATTTTGTTATATTATATTGTAAAATGCTTATGTGTTTTTTATATGTTGCTATGGTTACACAATGCATATATGCTCCTCAGTTATGCAGTTAAAAAACCCACCATTTGAGCTTCTATTAACACACTTATGCATTTCAAAAATGAAAGAAAATAGATGTTAAAATTAGACTATTAAAAAATTTATAATTCCCATGGAGGCGTTACACATATGGATTTGTATTAAAATAACATTTTATATGTATATGTAAATGCTATTATATTTATTTATTAATTTAAATTATCTCAATGAAGTATATCATAAATTTAATATAAATTATAACAATATTAAACTAATATACCAATTCAAATTTAGATCATAAGAATTATTTAGGATTTTAATGAAAACGGAAAACATCTATCCAAAATAAAATAAAAGGGGAATCCATCCAAACAATCCCATATGATATAAACAAAGTGAAAAATAACAATATCATCATAAAAAATCACCATTAAAACACAATCAACAACTTCTAAAACATATAATCATGGTAATACCAATAACATCATCATCACCATCACATAAAACAAGTCAAAATATAATATTAATGTTATCACATCATCATGTCATAGACAACATTATTAAAAAAAACAAGTTTATTTCATCAAGATACCAATATAATAAAAACCAAGTTTGATGATACCCATATATACAAAATACAAAACGGTGTCTGTATTATTATAATATCTAACAATTCCAATTCATGAAACAAGTCAATATGATACAAATATCATGCTTAAGGATCATTATATATCCTATATTTCCCAAAGTCTAGCATATGGATCCTTATGATCATCTTCCTTTAGAACTTCACACCACCACCACCACCATCATCATAATGATACTCCTCATCCACATCATCATCATCACCATCATCATCTCCCAACTCTAATCTAGTCTCTACATAGTATGTATTGTCATCTTTCAGATCCTTGTATTCGGTGGCTTCTAATTTAACACCAAATATTTCTTTCATTTTAGAATTGGGTTTCATTTTCAATTTTTCTTATATGCGTGTAGTAATTAAACATATGAATTTGTATTAAAATAACATTTTATATTTAGATGTCAATGATATTATATTCATTTATTAATTTCAATTATGTCAATGAAGTGTATCATAAATCTAAGATAAATTATAACAATATTAAACTAATATATCAGTTCAAATTTACATCATAAGAATTATTTAGGATTTTAATGAAAATGGACAACATCTATCAAAGTAAAATAAAATGGGAATCCATCAAAACAATCCCATATGGTATAAACAACGTAAAAAAATAACAATATCATCTTAAAAAATCACGATTAAAAAACATCAACAACTTCTAAAATATATATGCATGAAAATACCAATCACACCATCATCGCCATCACTGAAAAAGGTCAACATGTAATATCAATGTCATCACATCATCATGTCACATACACCATCATTAAAAAACAAGTTGATTTTATCTAGATACCAAGTTGATGATCCCCATATATACAAAAAACAAAAAGATGTATATATCATTATAAAATCTTTCAATTCCAATTTATAAAACAAGTCAATATGATGCAAATAACATGCTTAAGGACCATCATATATCCTATAGATCCCCAAGAATCCCCAAGAATAGCATATGTATCCTTGTGTTCATCTTCCTCTATAGCATCATGCCACCATAATCAACATCATCATCATATCATACTCCTCATCCTCCTCCTCAACACCATCGTCATCTACCAACTCTAATATAGTATCAAGATAGTCTCTATTGTGATTTTTCAGATCCTCATATCCAACAACCTAAAAAAACTTATGATATTAAATTTTGGTATTATAAACTTTGGCCATACATAATTATCATGACAACCTATGAAGTTTTCAAAATCCATTAGAAGCAAATTGTCAGAAAGAACCTGAAGAAGGACTATAGTATAATAGTTCACGGGTCTAAAAAATATCACAAACGAATGACTCCAAAAATTAACATGGATGAAGATAAAATTCAATCAAATAGACACCCTTAGCTAGCCTCTCCCCTCCTATATCTTGTCCATCTAGGCTACTATGGACACTTCAAAATACCCAATTAAAAAAGAGGAATATAAATATCAAATGCAAGTTTGAATCGGTTGTATTTGGATTTTTAAATCCATGTATGTCAATCAAAAATCAAATAAATAATATATCTCATTTCATGGGCCATGGAAAACAAATTGATGAAGCCCCCCTCATGTTCTCAATTGAAATGAAAAATGGTTTCTTTCAGAGAAATATTGACTACAAAACCAAGTCAACAATGTTGTGCATTCCTAAAAAAATGTCATGTGCAATCAGAAGACCTAGAGGTGGTGATTCATGGACCAAAGGTAATAGAATAAATATCCCTTTATTGAACTTCCTTCACTTCACTACTCATTGGTGTGGGTTAATAATGTATTAAAATTACAATAGAACGTTGAGTTTGAGGTAGGAGGTGTAATATGCTGTTACTACTTGTCGTTTCTTGCATTGGGAAAGTGCATAGTGTATTTTAGCTTATCTCCACAAGTGGCCTAGTAAATTCTTTCTTGATGTAAGGTTTTAGAGAGTGAGTGTACTCCACCAACTAACACATCCTTTTGTCATTTCCACACATTGTGAAGACAAAATTATAGCAAGAAAAACACCTTCTTGCTAATTTATGGATCAATAAAATCATACCAAAAGAATGGAATCCCTTAGCCTCCTAATGTCCTAGAATTTAGCATATCCCAAGATTAGTATAGGGTTAGTTTTATGGGTTTTGCATGCCTCAAATCCTGGTTAGAGTTAGGGTTCCGAACCCTCTTTAAATTTCTTGAAAGTCCACATGTGACTATCTCCACATGTGTTGGTACAAAGAGATGACGTGGAATCCACTCGGTACCATGGTGATCAACACGTTAGGTCAACTTGTGGGAGGCATAAATTTCTCATGTGGACTCCAATTTATGATATCTTTGCGTCATAAAAAATATATCAAATTGTAGAACACTGTAGATGGTTTGTGAGCTATACTTGCAATATGACCCCCCAAAACATCATTTAATCCCTCAAACAATCCTCATAATGTTTGGACCACAAATCTGCAAAGACCTGCCCTAAAATTGGACCTACAAACAAATTCATCCAATATTTCCACACAAAAAACACCAAAATAGATCACAAATTATATATTGATCCATTTTTATCACTAACCCCTTTTGGGTTTGTACACATTAACATATTACACCTCTATATCATCTCTCCATGCAGTTTTTATCGAGCGCGCTTTGCACTGATAAAGAAGTTAGAACCTCTTTTATTTCCATCCTTTGATCTATATATCTAAAAATTATTATACTTCATTTAAGTTATAATATGCATGCAAATATATAATATTCCCTTAATATGATTGAGGTAACTAAGAATTATAGTGTGAAGGTATCCTTTATACTTTCTGTTAGAAAATGCAACCTAAACACACAATCAACAACAAAGAGAATCTAACCTCTAGAAAAAGTTACATGTGATGTAGGGGCCTTCCTAGGTCCCAAGTTTAATGAATATAAATCTAATTTTGTTTATAGTTTTGTTTGTTTTCATACTCCCAAGATAACATGTTTGGTTCAGTATCCATTTAGAATTTTTGTGAAGGTAGGAAATTAAAAAAAAAAAAAATTCTCTGATATGTATAAGTATAATTCATGTTCTTTCTTTTTCTCAATCCATGTATAATAAATTTTACAACAACAAATAGCAGCGTATTTATTGAAGTAAATAGCATCTAAGATTTCGTTACAAAATTTAAAAAAAAATAGTAGTAGTGAATAGAATGGAATACCTGTAGGATAGCCCAACCCTTAGGAAAATTAACTGCCCAAGTAGATCTACCACCCTGCCAACTAGGATAGTCTCACTGACTACCTAGTTCCAAGAATTTCTTATTGGACTCCCGAGCCCAAAATGTGAGTATACTACAGCCCAACGAGTGTGAATATTTCTCCCCTTAAAAAGTTCATCCTCCTCTACTAAATTTTCTCGTTGCTCATAACGATCCCCTCCTCTAATCCATCCCTCCCCTATCTATTCGTTCCCACCTATCGACTCTCCATTCCCTGTAATTAATACCCTTATCCTTTTCTTAATGACCATTAATGTTCCAATCCACTGTCAATACCACTTTGTCTCTTAAAACATTAAAATATTTATTCTTATCTTTATTAATGAGGTAGAGGTTGAATATGGCTTATCTACATTAGATGACAGCCATTTAATTACTTCTTATTTGGGTCACCTACCCTTTTATCAATTTATTTGAGTATAAGGCTCATTGCGTGTCTCGACATAAATTTAGTCATGATATTTAAATATTTATTTAATAATGTATTCCAAAAGCATTTATCATAATAGTTATTATCAATCAATAATTAAACATAATTATGAATTAATAATAAAGTTCCGCTAAATGTTTAATGATAATATATTGTTAATGTTGTATACGATACTAATTCACCCTCCAATATTTATTATAATCAATATTTAATTAATAATTATTTCTTAATTAACGTCTACACTCTTAGCACCACTAATCATTTATCTAACAATTATCACATCCCTATAATAATATTACCCTTTAGTTATAATTAAAAAAATAAAATTATTAATCAAGCTAACCACAATACTGATAACGCTGATTAACATCATTATTATTTAGTTAATATTAATTAATTGATTCAATAATAATCTCATTAACATTATCCCACCTTCATTGACCATAATTTATAATTAAACTTGATCACAATTAATTAACCATTCATTAATAACTTCACGTAATTATATCAATGCATAACTAAATATGTAACAATTAATCCCCATCTAATTCTGATGTATTTATTCACAATTACAATGCATTCAAGCCCAACTCTAATAGTATAGTAGATAATTAATACAATCCTATATAGACGAGTTAGGTAAGCGTAGCTACGAATTACATACCTCGTGTAAGTACAGTAATAGTAATAAAACAAACATACCACATAATTACATAAATTACTATCTGTCGACGCATACCGAGATATGAATATGCAATGACTATCTGAATTCATAATAATAAATGAAACAAAATCAACATACTAAATTATGACACGAGAATCAAGCAAAGGTTTTCAGTACACACATAGTAAATTATGTTTCCCTTTTTAAAAATTCCACGACATTCCTATCTACCTATTTCCTTCTATCTAGATCACAACTAACTTCTATATCCTATCCTTCATCTACTGGACTACCCTGAAGTGTCCACTACATGGCATAACTCCAGTTAGAACCCGTAAGCAGAAGTGTCGACTACATCGACCAAGCTTCCCCAGTAGGAACCCACTAGTCATCGTCACACACCTTTGGGAGTGCATCATAGCGCAACCCTCCCATGACTCTGGGTTTCATAGGATAAATGGTGGGTAATGCCTCCACCCTCCTATGGAACAAGGGGCTATGTCTACATCGACATAGTCACTGCATTGCGAATGTTGTACTTAGGTTTTGTCATCGAATAACCAATTTGGGAGGGCGAGTTTCCTGAAACCCCACACCTACCCATACATCATGATAATAATACAATACGCATGCTAAACAATAATGCATCACTTGCATACCATTTATCTTTCTGAATTCATGTCCTAGAGGTACTCCCACCTCATAGGATCTAGCTACCACTTAGCTCTTTTAACCTGTAGGTTAGTATAAAAACACATGATCAAGAACATCATGCAATCATTGACATGTATATAAATTTCATTACCAGCGAACAATACTGCAAATAGTTTCTATGTATCGTGCACCGAGTATCATATCCATCCATTCAACATATAAATTTTAACTCGGTATACATGTACCCATCATTTAGTAAATTTGCATGCTGGAGACATAATCAAAACATGAATATAATTCATAAAATTAACATCACACACACACACACACATATATAAACTCCACAAAATAGTAAAACCATATTTCCACAGTGTCATCAAACTGGCGAAGTATCACAATAATAATCAAATACAACATATAATGATAGTTCAGGTAATAAGGTCAAAACGGGGCATTACATACACCCAACCTTCGAGAAACTTCGTCCTGAAGTTATGATCAAAATTGTGTGGGAAAATCACAACTCATGGTCTCTTTGTACTTCCAGGTAGCAGAACCTGGGCTATACCTATCCCATTGGACCTTAACCTTGTCCATCAAATGGTGTCTGAACCATCTAACCCTGCGGTCCAATATACGTAATGGTTGGACCTTGATGGTCCCCTCATCTGAAACCTATAGTTCCTTCCAATTTATTTTATGAGACTCATCAACTATATAATGTCATAAAAAAAATACATAAAAAAACATTATGATTTTTATGCAAATGGGGTTGTAGGGGAAGATGATATGTGATGGGTCCAAACTTGTCCAAAATTTCAAAGGGTCGTATGAATTGTGGTGACAACTTTGTCCCTTTCCCAAAATGCATGGTAGTTTTACTAGGCCAGATGCGTATGAAAACTGCATCCCCTACCTTATAGCGCCGTCCAACCCTATGCTCATCGACATAGCTCTTTTGTCTATCTTGGGCTTCCTTTAACTCCTGTATAATCGGAATTACCTGTTCTTCTATCTCTTGAATCAACTCAGGTCCTATAATCACTCGATCCTCTAACCTTTCCCAACTCAATGTTGTTCTGCATGTCCTTCCATATAATTCTTGATAAGGAATAATTCCAATTGAGTTGTGGTAACTATTGTTGTAAGATAAATCTACCAAAGGTAAATGCTTTTCCTAATGGGTCTATTGATCCATAACATACATCATAAGCATGTCCTCCATCACCTGATTCACTCTTTCTATTTTCCCATATTTCTCTGGATGGTAAGATGTGTTTAGTTTCAACTTAGTTCCTAAGGCTAACTGCAAACTTGTCCAAAAACTGGATGTGAACCTGGAATCGCTATTTGAGATAATATTCTTGGGAAACCCATGAAGACAAACTGCTTCACTTATGAATACACATGTTACATCTGTGACGTCATAAGTTTCCTTATTTGGAATAAAGTGAGCAGTTTTGGTCAATTTATCAACAATGACCATAATGGAATTGTGCCTACGAGAGGTAAGAGGAAATCCAACCATAAATTCCATGGATATAACCTCCCATTTTGACATATGTGATGCAGTTGCAATAGTTATGTTGGGTAGTGATAATAAGCTTTTACATGCTGACATTGAAGGCACTTAGAAATGAATTTGACAACATCATGCTTCATTCCTTCCCAAAATAAAAGGTTCTTCATGCCTGCATACATATTCTTTACACCTGGGAGCTCACAATAGACTGATATGTGGTATTCCTTAAGTATAGTTTCTCTAATATCTTCCTCCTCGAGAATATGCATCCTCCATTGATATCATAACATCCCATCAACTTCCAACTCATACCGTTCAAACTTAGGTTCCACCTACTTCCCATTTTGGAGTGCCAATGATACCTTTAGGTACCAACTATCCTTGACTAACTATCCTAATACTCTTTCCTTCAAATCAACCTTTAAAGGTATCAGGGAGAAAATACTAGGTTTTCTGCTTAAGGAATCGGCTACCACATTCTCCTTCCCTTTTATGTATGAAATCCCAAAATCATACTCGCTCACAAATTCACTCCATCGCCTTTTCCTAGAATTTAGGTCTCTTTGGGTGAATATGTACCTCAAGATTTGGTGATCATATTTGAGCTCAAAGCTTCATCCAACAAGCTAATGTCTCCAAATATTTAAAGCTATCATCACCACAGCCAATTCTAATTCATCGGTGGGGTAATTCTCTTCACGAGGTTTTAACTTCCTTGACACATAAACTATAACCCCACCTTCCTGCATCAATATTGCACCCAAACCCTTCCTCAAGGCATCTGTACAACCTGTGAATTCCTTATCCATATCAGGCACTCATAGGATCGATGCACTCATTAGTAGTCTTTTAAGCTCAATGAATGTGACATCACATTCATGGCTCCATCTATACCTGATGCCTTTATGTTGTAAGGTAGTTATGAGTTTTACAATTTTTTAAAAACCTTCCACAAACCTTCTATAGTACCCAACTAAACCCATGAAGCTTCTCCCTTCATGCACATTTCTAGGCACGGGCACATCCATTATGGCCTTTACCTTTTTCAAGGTCCACAAAAATTCCCTATCCAGATATTATATGCCCTATATAATGGATCTCCTTTTTATAAAAATAACATGTGGACAACTTACCATACAACTTGTGCTCTCTTAAGAATGACAACACCATTCAAAATTGTTCCTCGTGCTCCCTTTCACTCTTGGAATAGATAAGGATATCATCCAAGAATACTTTCACAAACCGATCTAAGTACTTCCGAAATATGCTATTCATGAGGCTCATGAATACATCCGCGGGGAATTGGTCAAACCGAATGGTACCACTACAAACTCATAGTGCCCAAACTAAGTTTGAAAAGCATTCTTAGGTATATCACCTTCCTTAATTCGAAGTTGGTGGTAACCTGATTGCAAGTTGATCTTTGAGAAGACTGTCACCCCTTTAATTTGATCAAAGAGGTCATCAATTTGAGGTATCAGGTATCTATTCTTTAATGTGGCTCTGTTCAAATATCAGTAATCTATGCAAATATGCAAGGAACCATCCTTCTTCTTCACAAAACCTACTGGTGCACCCCACGGTAAAATACTTGTTCTGATGAACACTAGGTATAACAGTTCCTTCAACTGCATTTGCATCTCGTAAAGCTCTGGGGCCGTCATCCTATAGGGTGTATTTGATGTTGGCACCGAACCAGGTTTAAGCTCAATGATAAAATCAAGTTCTCTCTCACGAGGTAACCCCGAAAATTCCTTGGGAAAGATGTCACTGAATTCAGCTAACATTAGGTATTGATCAAAGGAGGGTCCTTTCTAATTATTTACCCCTTCAACAATATACAACTGACACCCTTTCCTCATACATCATTTTACGTTCATCGTTGATATGAAACATAGGGACACCTTCCAGTAGATACCCTAGATCTCAATGGCCTCCCCTCTGCCATCAAAACAAATAAATTTCTTCTCATACCAATCCAAGAAAGATCAATGTTCCTTAAGCCAGTTCATACATATGATAAGGTCATAGGTATCGAGGGTGGTGACATAAAATTTTAATTTTGTAACAAACACCCCGATATATACTATACATTTGTCAAAACTAGGTCCTACCGCTTGTTTTACCCCTGAATGCATTTCAACTAAGTTGAAATTGTCATTCTCATAGGCTTCCAACCCACATTTTTCTAATTTTTATGGATAAATAAAAATATCTGTAGCACCCAGATCAAACAAGATTCTGAGTTTAACATTATTGAACTTACCTGAATATTCCACCATAGTGGATTGGTAATCAACCTGATGCTTATTCACTGTGGCTGAGATCTAATGCTTACTACCCCCAATCCCCATTGCGTGCTTTCCCTCTCCATGCACTATACCATATCGTAACTCAGGACAGTCGCACTGATAGTGTGTACCTCCAAAACCACAACACACGACTTGTGATAGGGAAGGAGAGCTGAATTATTGATACCTATGAGAGTGGTTTCTCCCCTTGGATATCCTCTCGTGCCGACTGATCCTCGAAAAATACTTACACTCTGGTGAGTCCATGTTTCTTATTGGGATACTGCATTAGCTACGACTAACCTATCTACTGCCACAACTATGGGTGTATGCTTGTTTCTGTAGGGAGGTGTCCTCGCATACCCTCCCTAGGGTAGCTTCGAGGGTCCTTCCCTACAAACCTTGAATATTGAGAATTGAATTATTTGATGGGTTTCACACCCAACATATCTTCTGTATAATGAGCATAGTTGACTTCCTTGGCAGCTGAAGTCAGTTTCCACATCTACACTTGGTCCGTAATATTAGGATTAAGTTTGTACACAAAGCACTCAGCTTGGCATTGGTCACTATCCAAGTAGGGGACATACTTAAATAGTTACATGAATATTGCTTCATAATCCTCCATGGATAGATTCCTTCGTACCAAACTATGAAGGGCTCTCGCCTGTTCTTCCTGGTAGAAGGTGGGAAAGTAATTCCCTTTAAAATTATCCATAAATAGTTCCCATGGAACACTGTTTAAGGTAAGGTGCAACTATATTTATTAGTGTCCCCACCAATTCAAAGCACTGTCCTTTAGTTGAAATATGGCTATTTTGGATTTTCATATGGAAGTGTACTGCTGCAATGCTATGAACCTCATCATCCCCTCAAACCATGCATCTGCTCATACCCCTACACGACCCCCTTAAAACTCTAGAAGCAAGATTTTCTTAAGCTCCCTTGTGATGTAGGTCTCTACACTATGTTCAATGCTACTTCAGGGTTTCCCTCCCTTTGTGGTGGGGCTTCCACTTCCACCTCTGATGTAATACTCCCCTTTTGAAGTCCCTTGAGCATGACATTTATTGCCTTAAAAAAACATACAATGAGAATGTTCTCTGGCGATGGTGCCAACGCATTCTATTCAAGCATTGTCATCGATCGACCTCGTTACCGAACTACTCGTGTCCTTACCATGCTTATCTTGTATCATGCCATAATTATACATTTAGCACACGTTTTAGGTTTTAACTAGGTCATATTAAAAACATACCCAAACCTACTAGAGTAAGCGAAAGTTTCTTTATTTCTTCACCTGTAAACGGGTTTTACCTGATACCGAGGCAAATGCCTGAAACGGTGAGGGTAAAAAGGCACTACTACATCCCTATGTCGACGTCACTGTTGTGATTCGTGAATAATACACTATGTCTTAGTGTAGGTGTGGTGTCACATTGTCCTTGTGGCTTAGGTAGCCACTAATGATCACACCTATGAAGTGATTGCACTCGTCATGATCCCCGCACGAAAGCTTCTACATCACTTAATTTGATCTAGCTTTTAACTTAGCTTGGGTCATCTTCTAACCATGTATCCATGTTTAAATTTATATCCTAACATAATATCAAACTTTACTTATATTAATCAACAAAATATCTAAGCAAATAAATAATTAAATTTAACCATCATGCCTTATTCAATTTAATTAATTAATTGTTTAATAGTTATGTAATTTAATTATTTATATTAAATAATTGTAAACTATCTATACATCATATAATCCAAATATAAATAATCAAATTTTATTAATTAATAATAAATAAAAAGAAATTATATCGAATTTAAACAATTTTCTTTTTATATCAATTAAATTTTTAATATATATATATATAAAATAACAACCAAAAATTTTTAGAATGTATTAGTGTTTTTAAAATAAAAAATATATACTGACCTATAGAACTTACCGTAACCCTAAGCGACTCGCATGAAGGCCATACGACCTTCCCATGTAGTTCATTGTCATTCAACAAAGTAAACCCTAAAAGGGTCTAATCCAAAGGCTTCCCGCCATTTTCTCACTCAATTTTGGCAAACTCAGCTCTACAACTCCTCCCTCTCCCATGACGAGCAAGCTCCACTACTACAACCAGATCAGGTATAATCTAATCCATCCTCTTAATTTTTAGTTTAAGGGTCTTTTTTTGTAGTTTTTCCCCCAAGGTTTTGGAGTAGCGGCAACTGGGCACCCCGTCCCACCACTGCGCCTTTGCACAAACCCTTGGAGTGGCAGCTACACAAACCGCCCTTCTCCTTTCTCTCTCCACGACCTTAGTGTATATCTCTCCATTTTAGTGGAGCGCTTCCGAGTATGGAAACATTGGTATCTTAGAAGGGTTAGAGGGTAGATACATACCCATTGCGCCATCCTTCTAGCGCACTTACCTGCCTGGCTAGGATTGAAATGCCTCCCTCACCAACCTCCTAGCTATCTGTTTGGTGGTTTGCTACAATGACCTCCCATGAATTTTGCGTCTCCATGGATTCGCGTTAGGGAACGCTCCTGCACATACTATGATTCATGGGATCTCATTTGGGGCACATACCCGTGGGTTTTCCTAGATGCATTGTGCATAGTGTGTTCCCTTAGGCTCTTCCTTGATGCTTGGAGTGAATGCATCTTCTTGATGCTTGGGCCCCTTGGTGGTAATTAGTGTATGGTTGTTAAATTGGAGATTGGTCTCATGATGGAACTTGAGGAAAGATCCAATATTTTAGTGCATAATACATGATGCGTAGTGCATAATACTATTGTGGCTCGAATGGCTTGTTGTATATGTAACCCAATGGTGAGGATTAGCACTAGGGTGAATTTTGGGAGCTTAGATTCAAGGGACATTTTAAGGATCCATAGTTATTTAAAAGTGTATAAACCTTCGCGAATCTTACCAGTTCTTAAAACGTAAACTATAAAATATTTGGTGATATTTTTCTAAAAATATTTCAATTGTAAGGATTTTATATAGTTTATATCAAAATTTGGTGAATTTTGGAGTGAAAAGAATTTATCCCATCAAAACTTGGTGAAATAGGGCTTCAAAGTATGCAAATTGGCGAATATTTTTTTTTGAAAAAAAATGGAAAAATAGCCTATGGGCTAAATTTTGCCCCTAAAATTTTCCTTTGTTAGGTTTGGTGCGTTGAGCCAATATTTTAATGTATCACTGTTTAATCACGCTGAGGAAGCCATGGTTAACGGGATGGCTGGGGAGGAATTTTCCTGATCCGCTACCCACAACTTTGCTAACAAATTCTTGTTTCTTTTAGCTGGAAGAATAGAGTAAAAATGTGCTCCGTCGTGGGATCTCTCTTGCACAGAAAAACCTCTAGCGTTTGGGCTGGATGGGAGGGCTCTGTGTGAGACATGGTCGCATGTACAACCCATGGCCCAAACACATAATGCATGGCTCGATGATGTCTACCTTGGGTTGAGCACTTCGGCGTTGTCACACAGACCCATTGTCTACACATACCCATAGCCTCTCCTCTCGCACAAACCCACAGGCTCATTCTTGCACAAGCCCGTGACTTTCCCTCTTGCATAGACCCACTCAGGTCTCCAATACAACAACCATTGATTTGAATTTATTAAATTTCCTTTTATGTGCTAGTGTATCACTTATATTCTATCATTTGATTTTCTGTTTTGTTCTTGGTATGGATTATTTCCATGTGTTTTCTCATTTTTCAATTCATATAAGCACTTATTTCATTCATCTTGGGCGAGCGCACAAATTTTCTCCCCAAAACTGTTTCAACAAGACCGCACTAGCGGGGAAAAATCAAACCCGCTCACGCACCTAAGGTAGCATGCACGCGCCATTAGGTTCAGTACCAAACTAGGGCGTGTGCATGCTCCTAGCTCATGCATGGACAAATACACACACGCGCCCCTGTTAAGGTATTAAAAAAAAACAAACCTTATTTCTTTTCATTGTGTCCATTTTGGTCGAACATGAATCAAACACCGTGAGCTACAACCAACCAAGTGCACCATTTCCACTCAAAAACGATCTTCATCCATCCACCAATTGCATTGGATAGGTAAATGCCATTGTTTTTTCATTTTATTCATTATTTTTGTCATTTTATTCATTGGTTTTGTCATTTTATTCATTTTTGTTTGTTTATTAAATTTGTAATAATCCCCAAATTACTAAAATAATAGACAATTTTTCAATTGCAGAGTGTAAACCCACACAATGAATGAAAAAAATGTAAACATGGAGTCCGGTGGAACCAATGAATACCCTCAAAAAAATCCAAATGCCCAAGAAAATCAAAACCCCCAACCAAATTTTGACCAAGATGACTTGAACCATTCGGTAAATGAGATAAGAGTGCATAGTCGAGAACTAAGAAACACAGGGGAACCATCTCGAGTGTCCCTTTCCACCTCAATTGACTCCATCATCCATGCACATCACCAATTGACTGACATGACTGAATATAGAGCTAGGATGTGGGAGTATTATTCCATGGGCATTTCCAAGGAGAAAATAAAATATTTGAATATTACAGAGGCCCAATTGTATAGTATGTTCACCGATCCAAGAACAAAACAACCACTGGACATTAAAAAGCCACATGTTTGTATGGATTAGTGTCATTTCCAACCATGGAAGGACAATTGGATGCAAATGTGGTTAATGGTTTATGATAAACCTCCATGCAATAATAGGGAGGTTCCACAATCCTTCGACAACTGTGGGCTGAGTTTTCCCTCGATTTACATCTCAACTATTTTGACATAACCGAGTTCCAAGGTGTTAGGTGTCGCTCTGTCCAAGATCGACCTACTACTAGGAGGAACCCACTGAGAGGGCCACCAAATCCTAGGCGCGGCCCAACCCTTCTCCCTAGCTACCTCAGTTACCCCACAAACTTGACCATATCTAGGACGTGATGAGGAGTGTTGCACGTGGACTGCTTAGACACATTTCCTTTGTAGTAGATACTACACTGGAGAGATAGGCTGGCCCTGATAGAGAAGCAGGTGCAGAGCCTTCCTGAAAGAGTCAGGATAGACCTATGACCAGTGGTAGCCATGTTGGGCCTTCTAGTTCCACAGGTACAATGCCACATCTTTGTCCCCATTGTAAGCACACTTTCCCTGGCCCAATCGAGGGTTTCTATATGGAACAGGTTAGCAGGTTAGCAACATTTGAGACTCCATAGCCCAATGGATGCAAGGCGTTGCTAGCAGGTTTACAATTGAATATTTGTGGACAAGTTGCAGAAGATTTGGTGGCAGTTTAAATGACTCCATAGTCCAATGGAACACTAGAGGATAGATTTGAATTTTTGTTTTACATGAAAGGCATTGGATCTGTGGTTCTTGAAACATCACAGGGAGACTTTCATCCCCAAGTAGGAGCCAGATGTTATCTCCTCAAATATTTTTTCAAATTTTATTATTTCATAATTTTCGCGTTTCGGTAGCTTAGGCGGACATGGCCATTGTTCATTAGCTACCGAAAACCCAGCTTTTGGTAGCTTACACCGTAAAGGAAAAATTATTCACAACTACCGAAAGAAGAGGCATTTTCACCACTTCAGAGAAGGTCTCGGTGGTTTAGGCGAACATGCTGAATTGTTCATTAGCCACCGAAAGTAGAGCTTTCGGTAGCTAACAAAATTAAAATCCAGCCTTTCTAGCTACTGAAACTACAAAATAATGCAAAAGGATTCTTTTTTGCACAAATCCTGACTTTTGTTGATCCAAACACTTCGAGGACGTTTCCTAATGATAGATAAACGTTAAAGGCATCATGATCGAAATTCTGTTCTAGATTGAAAGGTGCCAGCAAGGTGAGAAGAGGAATCTTCTTGTCTATTTTAGGAAAAAGATGGCCTGTCAATCCTCCGGGTGGCAGTTTCAACCTTACTCATCACCCTTTGAAGGCTTGTTTCAACTGTCAAATATTGTTGCAGTTGTCGAAGAGATGAAGACTATCAAGATGGAGGCGAGGAGATTTACTGCAAAAATGGCGTTTTTACTATGCTGAGACATCATTTTAAAATGATGATTTTGAGTAACTGGAGAATCATTTTGCAAAACGGACGGAGGTTTTTGTTCCTAACACGTCAGAGAACAATAACCGCTCTCAGTTTTTCTATAGGTGTCACAGATTGGGAGAATAGAATCCATTTCTGAGCCCCAATTTTCGGATCTCAGAATCTCCATGTTTGACACATGTTTTTGAAATACAAATCTCGGGAAAATGAAAACAAATTTCATAAACCTGAGAGAGGTTTTCGCTCAAAACAAACCAGTACACAAAAAAATCTTTTGGTTTATACACAGGTGTGACAGATGTGGAGGACTGAATCCATCTCTGAGCCCCATTTTCCAGTAGTTTGGCCCATTTTTTGTTGCAGACAGTTTCAGAAATTGCTTTGCTGTCAAAAAGGATTTTCGACCTGACCTACAGTTTTGTGAAGATGATGAAGAATCACTGAATATTTCAAAGACTATTGAAGCTAGGATCTTTCCCTTGTTTATAGTGAAGTTGTTTTAAATGAACTATTTTTAGTAAAGCAGTTCGATTTTATGAGGATCTAAAAACTGTCATTGTAAAGGCTATAAAGCCTGTAACTTCTTCAGAACAAGGGTTCGACTTGGAAGACTCTAATACACTCTTTTGTAGAAAGACTTATTTTTAATATATTTAGTAATACAAGCTTCTTTCATTGTTGTTTTCAGACCATTATCTTCTTCTTTCTGTGCTTATGAGCAGAGGTTCTCTTGTCTATGTTTACTTCAAAGCTGGTGATTGTCATCTCACTTTCATATAAGTAAACTAGGATCATAAGTCACTATTGCTAGTTCTATTGACCCATCATATGTATTGTTTCATATATGTATGTTTATGGTTAATATCGTCAGTTTTTCTCCACCCACCTAATTCAACAAAACTATCTGATTAATGGCTTTTTAAGGCCTTGTCCTATCTGGATATTACTAAGTTGTCTTGAGTAAGGGAATTAGTGAGTGAGTTTTTCATCTTGATCCAATTATACTCCATCATTCAAAATAATATTAAGTTACCAGGATGTTTTGATTGCAACCTAGAAATACTCCTAGAGAGCTAAAATTTTGGTGCCGTTGCCAGGGAGAGGAGATTGAAGCTCAGCTTCCTTGGGAGAACGACATAGATCCAGCTTTGATGATAGAAAAATCCTGGACATATTCTTGGTTGTAATCATCTATCTGGTGACTCCATGAAGGACGGATTCAGTGGTGACTCCATTGCTCAGAAATCTGTTGGCGACTCCATTGGTATGACATGAACAAAATCTTAGCAAAGAGGTATGCTTTTTGTGATTTTTCAAAGGTTGTTGGTTTCCCTAATCTAGTGCCTAGTAGAGATGAATGGGATGGTAGCCTTCGAAGATTTTGAGGAGAAGAATGGGAAGTTCCAGCCGAACATTTGCTTTACTTTCATGATTGCATTCATCGGTTGCAAATTGTACATGAAGATGTTAGGATTAATCTCTTCTGGTATTCACTAGAGGGGATTGCGCATGATTGGTTCTGATCTCTTCCTATTGCAAGTATCAATTATCTGGAAATCTTTCATGCTGCATTTCATTCAGTTCGTAAAGAAAACTTTTCAGCCTATCTTTTATATCCTTAATGTTGTCACGAATTTAGTTTGTTGAATAAATATTCAGATTGTCATGAAGGACATGCTGAAATAGGGGACACCTCTTATTTTGATCAAAATATCAATGAACTTCAGGATGATAACCATCTTACATATGTTCTTGCCATTGCATCAAATGCATCTACTAACTTGGGGTATCATGAAGTTGAATTTGTCCCTTTTGGAAACCCGAAAGATTATGAATAGATTGAGGGAACAACATGTAACAAATTTGGTTCTGCAGCAAATACTAAAGTCAACCCTCAGTTTTCAGATTTGCAGACAAAGGGAGAGTGCAGTAGATATGGAGAGGACAATGATGAGCTGAAAAGCTCAGATCAACAGTTCATCCTATATGTTTCTCCGACAGAGGTTGAACAGTCTGCATTCAACATTGAGATTGGTGAAGGAAAAGAGCAGCAACATTTATTTTAGTTGGAAAAGTACCATGAAGAGGTATTTCTTTGTGTCTTTCATGACCCTTTTGCTGATTTTCTAAAATCTGTGAGCAGTACAAATATCAAAATATTTTTGTCAGATGATAGCTATTTCTGTCACCCTTTCAAACTACATTTCTACATGCTATGGTTTCATTTATTTTTTGGGTCAAGATCAAGGATGTTATCAGTAGATCAGTTTCTGACATGGCTTCATTGTAAGCATGATGTCACTTGATAAGAAGCAGTGCAGTTAGATAGAGTAGGGTAGCATAGATGAATAAGCTCATGGCTGAGCATTTTGTTAAGTTTAAACTAATTTGACTAGCAAGATCACTGAAAGAAACATAATCACAAGATAGACAAAGATATTACCCTGGGAAACCCTCATGGGGTAGAAAACCCAGCAAAGCTTTCCTCAATAAGATGATCAACCAAAATACAAGATGTGCTCCAAGACTTGAACTCCTTCTCTACCTCCTATGCAGACCTCTCAAACACAAGTGCACTACTTTCTGAGTTGAGCAAGTGTTTCAAATGAGGAGCTCTCCTACTCTACTTATACTAATTCCCGACTGACCAAAGTCCCTAATGGGGATGACCTCTCCTAGTGAAGTCTAATAACCCCTAAATAATAAACTCAGGGAAGACCCCCACATGGTGGGTCTAATAACCCTGGTTACCACAATTAATTGGAGGAATAAACATCTCCGGATACATAATAAAATTGCCTCGGAGGGATGAAACATATCCGGAATAATAAAGTACAAAATATAATATTCTTAGAAGTTACAATATTCAACACTCCCCCTTAACAAGAAGGATATTATAACAACATCTGCAGGAGCAAGGAGTCATCGACTACATTATACATGATACATCTATAAATCATCGGAAGCTTTCTTCAATACATCATCATTAGTAACTTAAGCAGTTACTGGAACATAGTCAATACTGGAACATAAACATCATCAATATTGAGTATTCATCTTCTACATCATCTGGAACACACGATCATCAGCATCGTCATCACATGATCATCAACATCGTCATCCCTCGATCATCAACATCATATACCCTGCAATACACATGATCATATTACAGGATGATCAACCCTTCTCTCTTTAGGACATAGGTCCATGGATGATACAATCCTATCATGTACCTTTTGAATCGAGGTCCAAGGATGATCCAGTCTTACTATGTACCTTTTGTACCAAGGTCCAGGGACGATCCAGTCCTATCATGTGCCTTTCAAACAGAGGTCTAGGGACAATCCAGTCCTATCATGTACCTTTTGAACCGAGGTCCAGGGATGTTCCAGTCCTGTCACATACCCCAATTTTGTAAAAATTATGTAATTGTTTTATTTTATTCCTGAGACATTATGTTAAATTTAATGCTAAGTAGGAATTGATGACTCAGCAGAGTCACTAGAAATGGAATGTAATTCAGAATATTTTATTATTAATAAATAAATTATGGAGACAACAGCATGGGAGAGCTGTTAAAAGAGGTTACTGGTCAAACTGGCGGATGGAACTAGGTGGAAAGGCAAAAGACAAGTGGCAGCATCCTCAAACACTTCCTAAGTTGCAGGTGGCAACTTCCCTATATTTGGGGTCATGATTCCCCAAGAAAGTGGAATCTGAGCAGGTGGCTCATTAATGACAGTTAACCCAACAAAGACCTAGGCAATATTTTAAATAGTACTCAATGAACTGAGCTGGGGGTTCGAATTGTTCTGGAGGGAGAATACATTCAGGTGAATGTTATTCAGGAGCCCCATTGAGGAAGAGGGAAATATACAATAAGGAAGTGGTTTGAGAGGAATGTTGCAGTAACTTGGTTCCATTTTAGATGTTTGGGCTGAGAGAATTATTTGCTGCACCTAGTTCCAGCCAGGGAGACCAGAGCAAGCTCGGGGGTCCTGAGAAGTGCTGTCTGGGCACTCTCCAGGAGTTGGTAGGGAGGAACAGCCTCCCATTTCTGTTGTTGTCCACAGAAACAGGTTCTGCTATTTATTCATTTATGTTTCTTAGAGATGAATGAATGTATGTTGTGTTTATTATTAATATGCCTGAGGGGTAATTAATTAGTTTGGTGAATTTAATATCTCAGAATATCAGTCGTAAGATTTCAAGAGTTACTGTGTTTTCTGTATCGTTAGTATGTTGTAATATTTTTGTTGTATTACTAGTAATGTATCTACAATTTATGCAGTAAATATTTATACTTTATGTAATAATTTATAGTTATATTTATAAACCTAGTTAAATATATTTGTTGAATAGATAAGCAGGGTTCACTTATAAAGTAATAGTACTCTGTATATTATAAGAAAATAAATAAACAATAATAGGAACAATAGTAAACATTGAACAATACAGTATTATCTTTCCTTAAACTTTCATGTACCAACAGAATCGTATTCGAATTAATAGAACAGTATTATTAGCTCATTATCGAGCTCAAAACTTTTAGTTATATTCTTCACTAAACTCACAGTATCGACGGAGTCATTTTCCTAATGACATAATAATCATTTAAACAAATCATAACTATCGATTTAAACCCTATCATTCCAAATATTACCAGCAAATTAAATTCTAGAATCAAGGCAATCGATTTAATTTATGGTCGCAGCCCAATTCTTAATAGAAGCATTTATAAAAATATAGAAATTCATCACACAGAATGTATTAACTGTATATAAACCAGTTATGGTTTAAAAAACAAGAGCAGTAACAGGACAATATATAGCTCGACATCGAGCTTAAACAGAATAGTATTATCTTCCCTTAAACTTCCAGTTTTCCACAGAATCCTAATCGTAACAGCAGAGCAAGAAAGTAAACGAAATCTTGACTGTGGAGCTCGAACCGAACCCCAACTTTTCAGCTTGTCAAAATAAGAAATTATTAGAACTTAAGACAACAATATTACCTACGGCCGTAGCACAGACTCACTGTTTTAGGTGATTTTAAAAGCTTGGAACTTAAATTACACACCACACACCAGCTCAAATACATGAAGGACTGTTATTAAGTCATTTATATTAAAGTTCTTTTACACAGAAACAATTTATAACAAAACATAGTGAAACCCTGTACATTATAAGAGAACCGAACTAAAAAAAAAACCATGAGGTCGTAACATCACCTACAGAACAGGCTCATAGCCTTCGTTCACTTCATTTTTACAATACAAGCCTTCTGTAGAAAACCTAATTTCCAAAAGGAGGATAAATAACTACAATACCGGCCGAAGCCGTAACAGCCAAATACAACACTGGGTTAAACCCATAAGTTTTCATTTAAATTATACAGTTAAAAGATTTAGCAAGGTTGCCGTGACTTTTCAGTCAAACCAAAACCCTAACCATACATACAACCAACAAGGAGGATATGCCATGGTGAGAACCAGGCTTACCCAGAAAGCCTCTCATCAACGCTGGTGCCATCCATGCCTTTGAGAAAGGGCGAGAACCCTGCAAACAATTAAATAATATCAGCAACAGGTCTTATTCGAAATACAATTTCTTTTAACTAGAAAACGCACTAGGATTTCTGTAACTTACCAGCGAGTGAATGTATTTGCAACCACAGTATTTGGCCTGATAACCATGAGCAGGATGATTGCAAACCCCCACCCTTGTCAACGAAAGAACGAACTAGAAGAAGTAACAGGTATGTCCTACAATGGAAGCCGTAAAAAAACTCAGCCAAGAAATGCAGACACGCAGTGACAGGAGTATAACTGGGTAACAAAAGGATGAATCCTAGGTTCACAACAAATTTATAGTCGCCAACAACAAAGCATAACAACTCCCATACAATACAGTTAACAAGCACGAATGACTGAAGTAGCAGGGAAGTTGTCTTCTCCAACATATCAGCAAGGTTCAGAGAGGAGGGTTTACAGAGCTACCGAGCCCGAAGTCAAGGGAGAAATGCCAAAGATTTGGGTTAGTCAACGTTTAAATATCGCCAATGCGTGGCTCTGGAAGCAACCACGTAGCATCCAAACAATTGTAATGCAATGGGTTGTCATTCTATAGTTCTACAACGAGATCCCCATCATATGTTTTTCAAATAAAAATGATAACATGGATATTCCCTTAGGGTCGCGACACCATATCTTGAAATTACCTATTATAATCCATGAATTAAAACAATGCCATCGAACTTTGAATAGTGAATAATATCACCTTGCCCTACAAACCAATAAATCATGCATTTTTATTAGTGTTCCAAGATTAAGATGAGAATCTCACCCTTTGTTGCCAAATAAGAATCATAGTAAGGGTAACATAAATATTGTATGGTGATCTTGTTGGTTGCAATATCATAGCTTACCTACCATCCTTTTTACAAGCAAAACATTACAATAATGCCTTTAATTCTTGTTAGTATCGATCCAAACTTGAATTATGAAACCATTGCATTATAAACATCATTTAAAATTTAGTCTTGAAGTATTATCGATACAAAGAAAATGTATTTGCATTAGAAAAGTTAATAAAGATAAGGGTGCAATGCAAGCTCTATTTTGTTGATAAAAACCTATCACGACATTTCCAATCACCATAACCTCATGTGCAAGACATAGATCTTTTCCTTAAGTCTATGAGTAATGAAATGAGATTGGATTTAGAGGTTACAATCAGTCCTTCTTTAGGTGACTTCCACTTGAAGGATTTCAGATACATAATTCTTAACCTTGGATCAGAGTTACGCTAGATTATTTCACTTATCATTACGATACAATAACAATCATTTAACTGTTTCAGATTCCTTATAACAATTAGATGAGTTTACTCAAGATAGCTTATAATTCTTGAACCATTGACATAAGAATAATTTTCCAACCCATACAAATCCTGAGATGTTAAGAGGAGACTTGTAAATGATAGGATATCTTGCTAATGCTAAAAACAGGTAAGATATTTTTCACTGTGCTAATTATGAAGCATATCTGCAATACAGTAACATCATCAAGAACAATTATTCCACAGAGTTGTTTAATTCATTGATACTTCAGAAATATAGCTATCATATTCTCTAGTAGTTTCTAATTCAATAACAGTAAGAACAGAAGAAGGTCATAGGCAGAGTGCTACCTTCAAACACCCGATAACTTGGTTAGCATGCTTAGAATTTTTATTGAGTGATTTGGTACATCTAAATGGATTATAATACTTTAAAGATTTAAATGTAGTGACCCGCACATTACCTGTATATCTATAAGAGAAAGACAGTTTGATGCATTAGCTCGAAAGCTAAGTAAGCCCAGTCTGCTATGGAAACTCCCCCTTGTGGTTGCAAAACAATAAAACAATCAGTAACGGAAAAGAGGAACCCATAATAACATTTAAGTATAACAAAATATCATTCAGACACATTTACGATCACGTAAGCTAAACATTATTTGCTATCTTAAAAATTTTAAATTTTTTTCAAAATTTTCGGGTTTTGACAAGTCCTATCATGTACCTTTTGAACTGAGGTCCAAGGACGATCCAGTCCTATCATGTACCTTTTGAACTGAGGTCTAGGGACAATCCAGTCCTATCATGTACCTTTCGAACCGAGGTTCAGGGACGATCTAGTCCTATCATTCAATTCTTGGAGACCTCATGTCTATGGCTCAATTCAAGGGACCAAAGTTCGGGGACGATCCAATACCCATTCTCTGAGACATCATGTCTACGGCTCAATTCAAGGGACCAAAGTCCGGGGACGATCCAATCCCCATTCTCGGAGACATCATGTCTATGGCTTAATTCAAGGGATGGAAGTCTGAGGACGATCCAATTCCCATTCTCAGAGACATCATGTCTACGGCTCAATTCAAGGGACCGAAGTCCGGGGACAATCCAATCCCCACATGTCCACTAAGGACTTCATTTTCGGAGACATCATGTCTACGGTTCAATTCAAGGGACCAAAGTCCGGGGATGATCCAATCCCCACATGTCCATTAAGGACTTCATTTTCGAAGACATATGTCTACGACTCACTTTAGGACTGAAGTCCAAGAATGATCCAATCCTCACATGTATCCTCATCAATACAAGTACAAGGATCCTCATCCATACAAGTACATCAATCAATACATGTACATATATAATCAATACAAGTATTCTCATCAATACATCAATATGTAACAGTACAAGTATTCTCATCAATACATCAATACATGTAACAGTACAAATATTATCATTAATACATCAATATAAAAAAAAACAAATATCCTCATCAACAAGTAATGTAAGTATTCTAAGTATCCTAAATATAATTAATCTAAGCACATATAATTATCTAGGTGTAATAAACAGGTATCCTCATCATCGACCCTGCTGTCGATGAGGGCAATCTCATCATCAATGACTATATCACTCCCCCTTTCGAGGAGAGTACTTTTGAAGTACACCAAGCTTGTCTCCAAAATATTCAAATTTTACTAGAGATAGAGGTTTGGTCAATATATCAGCAATCTGTTCCTCAGTGCTCACATACTCGAGCTTAATAGCTCCTCTCTGCACCATATCTCGTATGTAGAAATATCGAATTTCTATGTGTTTTGACTTATCATGGAATATTGGATTTTCTATCATGTTAATACAGCTTTGATTGTCACACATGATCACAGTGGGATCCATTTCTAAGTCAAACACTCCAAATAATAGCTTCTGAAGCCACACTGCTTCACAACTGGCAGAGTAGGCAGCTATATATTCTTCTTCAGCAGTACTGAGAGCCACACTAGATTGTTTCTTGTTGAACCATGAGATCATGGAAGATCCAAGACCATAACATCTTCCTGATGTACTCTTTCTTTCTGAGACACTTTCTGCCCAATCAGAATCTGAGGAACCATGTAATTTGAGTTCATGATTTCCAAGATAATATATACCAAAATCTAATGTACCCTTTAGATACCTCATTACATGATTTACAGCTATTAAGTGAACCTTTCTAGGTTCTACTAGATACTGACTTAGGGTATTTACGACAAAGCATATATTTGGTCTGGTTTTTGTTAAATACATCAATGACCCAATGATTTGTCTATATAGAGTTATGTCCACTAATTCTGATGAGTCATTAACTAATAACTTCAAGTTGGAGTCCATGGGAGTGGCCATGGCTTTACACTCCAACATATCAAATCTTTTAGAATCTCCACATCATACTTACCTTGATTTAGAAAGATTCCTTTTGGTTCTTGCCATACTTCTAGACCTAAGAAGTAGTGCATTAATCCGAGATCTTTCATCTCGAATTCTGAAGAAAGCTTCTTCTTGCATTCGATAATTTGTTTCTCATTTCCCGTTAGAAATAGATAATCTACATACAACAACAGTATAACTGGTTCATCATCCATCACCTTGAGATAAAGATTAGGGTCAGCTTTACTCTTGGTAAATCCCATGCTTGTTAAGAAATTGTCAATCCTTCCATACCAAGCTCTGGGAGCTTGTTTCAATCCATATAGAGCCTTTTTTTAGTTTGCATACATGTGTTCTCCCATCTTTAACCTCAAACCCTTGTGGTTGCTCTATGTACACTTCTTCTTCAATTACACCCTTCAAAAAAGTTGTCTTAACATCCATTTGGTGTAATTTCCACTTCATCATAGATGCAAGTGCCATGATAGTTCTAATTGAAGTATACCTAGAAACTAGTGCAAATGTTTCTTCATAGTCAATTCTCTCTTTCTGAGAGAATCCTCTGGCTACAAATCTTGCTTTATATTTTTCAATGCTACCATCTGCAATATGTTTTATCTTGAATATCCATTTGGAAGATACCACACTTTTATCTTTTGGTTTAGGAACTATATCCCAAACATCATTTTTCATTATTGATTGGTATTCTTCTGTCATTGCTTCTACCCACTCTTTCTTTTGAACTGCCTCTTCATAGCTAGTAGGTTGTTGATCCACAAGGTCACACATCAAAGCCACATAGTTGGATACTAGCTTTGGTTTCTTTCTTTCTCTAGTGGAGCCTTCAGGAGCTCCATATTTCTCAACTCCTTGAATAATGTCTCTAGCCCATGCTGGCCTTCTTTTCCTAGATAAGTTTGTAATAGGGGGTTCTTGTGGTTCCAACATGTCATGATCCTCTGGTGTATCATCTTCAGGGAAGGGAACAGCTTCTGTGATTCTAGGAGGTGTATCTTCTTCATAGATTTCTTCAAGTTGGCACTTGCTAGATTTCTTGAGAGCTGCTTCTTCATCAAATGTTGCATCTCTATTTATTTCCATATGATGAAAACCTGGTATGTAAATTCTGAAAGCTTTGGATGATTCACAATATCCAACAAATATTCCCTTCTTACCAGAAGGATCCAACTTGGCTCTCTTTTCTTTTGGAATGTGAATGTACACAGGACATCCAAATATTTTGAGATGGCTTACTTCAGGCTTCTTTCCTGTGAACACTTCTTTTGGAGTCTTGAATTTAAGAGCACTCTAGGAAAGTCTATTGTGTACATAGACTGTTGTCCTAGCTACTTCAGACCATAGATACATGGGAAGATCTTGGTGATGTATCATAGCCTTTACAACTTCCATGATAGTTCTATTCTTTCTTTCAGTAACCCCATTTTGTTGGGGATTGTAGGGAGTGGTTAGTTCCCTCTTGATTCCAGCTTCCTTACAAAAGTCTTCAAAGTCCTTTGAAGTATATTCTCCGCCATTATCTATTCTTAGAATCTTGATTTTCTTTTCTAAGATATTTTCTATTAAGGCCTTGAACTCTTTGAATTTTCCAAAGACTTCATTCTTACCTTTTAGAAAGTATATCCAAGTCTTCCTTGAATAGTCATCAATGAATGAGAGATAGTATTCAAACCCACTTAGGGATGTGGTGGGCATTGGTCCACATACATCTGAATGCATTAACTCCAGAATGTTCTTATCCTTTGTTTCACTCTTTCGAAAAGGATTCTTGACATTCTTCCCTTTTGCACATCCTTTGCATGTGCCATTATGATCAACCTTCAAGTCCGGTAATCCTATGACCACCTTGCTCACATAGGGTAGGGCCTTGTAGTTAATGTGAGCAAGCCTTCTATACCATAGCTCACTCGGGCTAGTAGTTTCATAGACAAGGGCAGCTTCTGGGTGACCCTGGAGTTTGTAAAGACCTCCTTCTTCTTAACCAATAACAATTGCATCCTCAATTGATTTTCCTTTGGGACACATAAGTACTTGTCCATCAATAAATGCAATTCTAAAACCTTTCTTATCTAGTGCTGAGATAGAGAGAAGGTTTTTCTTCAAACCTAGTACATATAAAATTTCTTTCATCTTCAAAGGTGTTCTAGAATCAAGCTTGTAGCTTGATTCACCAATTCCTTTGATGGGATATTGATAATCATCTCCTAGAGATACCTTTTGTGGAGAAGATTTTTCTTCAAGTCTTGAGAGAGTTTTCTTTTGACCTGTCATGTGCTTTGAAGCACCACTATCAATGAGCCATGTATCTTCTCCAGGAGACATAGATCCAGAGAGTGCAGAGAATAGGACATATTCTTCTGGATCTTCTTTCTTTACTTTAGATATTTTCTTTTGAGGCCTTTCCTCTTCTTCCTCTTCCTCTTCTTCTTCTTCTTCTTCTTCTCCACTATCATCTTCTTCCATATGTGCATGGTGTCTTTTGTGGACAAACTTCTTCTTCTTTTGTGAAGTACAAAATTTGGCAATGTGTCCTAGTTTAAGACAATTGAAATTCTGGACTGTGGAGAGATGTTTTTTTGAGTTGGGTCCTTTTCCCCTTTTAAATCTAGGGAAGGGTTGAGATCCTTTATGGTCAACTTTCTTGAAGTGACCCATTCTTCTTCTTTTGGTGTGAGTAGCCAAAGCTTGGTCATCTTCTTTGAGAAGGGCTACCCTATTGGCTACCCTAGCTTCTTCTTGAACACAATCCTCCCATACTACATCAAACTTCATACTTTCTTTTCTAGCACACATAGTTTGGATAAATGATTCCCAAGGTCTAGTGAGACCATTTAGAGCAGTCATTACAAGTTCATCTTCATCAAGGGTATCTCCAATAGCATCTAGTTTTTCCTTGATTTGGGAAACCCTTGAGAAGTATTCTTGAATGGATTCTCCTTTATTCATCTTGGTACTCTTCAACTGAGTTCTTAGGTTCATCTTCCTATTGATGTTCTTTCCTTCATACATTCTTCCTAGGGCATCATACATTTCCTTTGGAGTCTTCTTGGATGCCACTTGGGGAATCAAGTGGTCCTTAATGGAATAAGAAATTATTCTCTTTTCCCTAATCAAATCCTTCCTAAGCTTCTCTTTGGCTTCATCTCCTTCAGGTTCTGCAACTTCATCCTTAATATATTGAGCAAGATCATTTTCTTCAAGAATGAGACCAATTCTGTATTTCCATGCCTGAAAATTCTCTATACCTTCAAGCTTGTCTTCAAGCTTAGTGCTTGGAGCCATCTTCTCTTGGGGGAGTCCAAGAGATAATAGATAGAGTAGTACTTACCCAGAAACTTTAATTTTTCACTTTTCCGGATTTGCAACAGAATTTCTGGTTTATCGCACTTTTGGTAAAACTGGGCTTTGACTTTCCCGGAGTTCTACCCAACCAAAAACCTCGATCCAAGGCTCAAAAGATAGATCTTTAGAAGGGCTATTTATCCATGCAACCAGAATCCAAAAATACTAACTTTTGCAGAAACCCTAATTTTGGGAGAGAGAGGAATATAATTTCACCTTATGAAAGATGTTCTATTCAGGCTAGCTCTGATACCATTTTAAGTTTAAACTAATTTGACTAGCAAGATCACTGAAAGAAACATAATCACAAGGTAGACAAAGATATTACCTTGGGAAACCCTCATGGGGTAGAAAACCCAACAAAGCTTTCCTCAATAAGATGATCAACCAAAATACAAGATGTGCTCCAAGACTTGACCTCCTTCTCTACCTCCTATGCAGACCTCTCGAACACAAGTGCGCTACTTTCTGAGCTTAGCAAGTGTGTCAAATGAGGAGCTTTCCTCCTCTACTTATACTAATTCCCGACCGACCAAAATCCCTAATGGGGCTGGCCTCTCCTAGTGAAGTCTAATAACCCCTAAATAATAAACTCAGGGGTAACCCCCACATGGTGTGTCTAATAACCCTAGGTACCACAATTCATCGGAGGAATGAATATCTCCAGATACATAATAAAATTACCTCGGAGGGATGAAACATCTCCAGAATAATAAAGTAAAAAATATAATATTCTTAGATTTACAATATTCAACACATTTCAAGTTTACGTAATGCGTGAGGCTTGCATTTAGTATTGTGGTTTCAGTTTTGAAATAAAGACTCCATGCCCAATGGATATAAGACACTATTGGCAGGGGTAGTTTAGCTTCAAATGATGAGTAGGGTTGCAGGATTTGGATCGGGTTTTGAAAGCAGCATTTGAGACTCCATAGCCCAATGGATGCAAGGCGTTGCTAGCAGGTTTACAATTGAACATTTGTGGACAGGTTTCAAAAGATTTGGTGGCAGTTTAAATGACTCCATAGCTGAATGGAACACCAGAGGATAGGTTTGAATTTTTGTTTTATAGGAAAGGCGTTGGATCTGTGGTTCTTGAAACCTCACAGGGATACTTTCATCCCCGAGTAGGAGCCATATGTTATCCCCTCAAATATTTTTTCAAATTTTATTATTTCATAATTTTCGGGTTTCGGTAGCTTAGGCGGACATGGCCATTGTTCATTAGCTATCGAAAACCCATCTTTTGGTAGCTTACAGCGTAAAGGAAAAATTACTCACAGCTACCGAAAAGAGAGTCATTTTCACGACTTCAGAGAAGGTCTCAGTGGTTTAGGCGAACATGCTGAATTGTTCATTAGCCACCGAAAGCAGAGCTTTTGGTAGCTAACAAAATTAAAATCCATCCTTTCTAGCTACTGAAGCTACAAAATAATGTAGAAGGCTTCTTTTTTGCACAAATCCTGACTTTTGCTAATCCAAACACTTCGAGGAAATTTTCTAATGATAGATAAACGTTCAAGGCATCATGATCGAAATTCTGTTCCAAATAGAAAGGCTCCAGCAAGGTGAGAAGAGGAATCTTCTTGTCTATTTTGGGAAAAAGATGACCTATCAATCCTCCAGGTGGAAGTTTCAACCTTACTCATCATCCTTTGAAGGCTTGTTACAACTGTCAAAGATTGCTGCAGTTGTTGAAGACATGAAGACTATTAAGATGGAGGCGAGGAGATTTACTGCAAAAATGGCATTTTTACTCTGCTGAGACATCATTTTAAAATACTGATTTTGAGCAACTAGAGAATCATTTTACAAAACGACAGGATTTTTTTGTTCCTGACACATCAAAGAACAATAACCTCTCTCAGTTTTGCTACAGGTGTCACATATTGGGAGAATCAAATCCATCTATGAGCCCCAATTTTCGGATCTAAGAATCTCCCTGTTTGACACATGTTTTTGAAATACAAATCTCAGGAAAATGAAAACAAATTTCATAAAACTGAGAGAGATTTTTTCTCACAACAAAATAATCCACAAAAACCGCTTTTGGTTTATACACAGGTGTCATAGATGTGGAGGACTGAATCCATCTCTGAGCCCCATTTTCCAGCAGTTTGGCCCATTTTTTGTGGGAGACAATTTTAGAAATTGATTTGCTGTCAAAAAGGATTTTCGACCTGACCTACAGTTTTGTGAAGATGATGAAGAATAACTGAAGCTGTCAAAGACTATTGAAGATAGGATCTTTCCCTGGTTTATAGTGAATCTGTTTTAAATGAACTATTTTTAGTAAAGCAGTTCGATTTTATGAGGACCTAAAAACTATCATTCTAAAGGCTATAAAGCCTGTAACTTTTGTAGAACAAGGGTTCAACTTGGAAGACTCTAATACACTCTTTTGTAGAAAGACTTCTTTTTAATATATTCAGTAATATAAGCTTCTTTCATTGTTGTTTTCAGACCATTATCTTTTTCTTTATGTGCTTATCAGCAGAGGTTCTCTTGTCTATGTTTACTTCAAAGCTGGTGATTGTCATCTCACTTTCATATCAGTAAACTAGGATCATAAGACACTATTGCTAGTTCTATTGACCCATCATATGCATTGTTTCATATATGTATGTTTCTGGTTAATATCGTTAGTTTTTCTCCACCCATCTAATTCAACAAAACTATCTGATTAATGGCTTTTGAAGGCCTTGTCCCATTTGGATATTACTAAGTTGTCTTGAGTAAGGGAATTAGTGAGTGAGTTATTCATCTTGATCCAATTATACTCCATCATTCAAAATAAGATTAAGTTACCAGGCTCTTTCTATTGCAACCTAGAAAGACTCCTGGACAGCTAACACACACTTTTAATTTGAAATGTGACAACATACTATGGTTTAATTTTTTATTTATTTACTAAACTATGATATTATAAATTTGTATACAGGGGCTTCCGACAGTTGCAGGTCTCTTTAGTGCCATGTTTCCACCCTCTCCCATGATTCGCTCCCCTCGCCTCCATCTAGACCCCTCCCTTCGTCCACCCCCTCCCTTCTATCCACCCTCCCCTCTCCATCCATACTCCCCCCTCCATCCATCCTCCCCCATTCGTCCATGCCCCCCCATCTATACATCCTCCCCCATTCATCCATGTCCCCTGTTTACCCATACTCCCCCATTCATCCACGCCCCCCCTTCCATCCATCTTCTTCCCTTCATCCACACCCTCTCTTATATCCATCCTCCTCCCTCTATCCAGGACCGACCTCCCATTCACCATACCTCAACATCCCCCTTATCCCTTTTGGTTCGATACCCCCTATTGCATAGCCAATAGGGATTTATCATTCATGATGTCCTTGTCCACTCCATACCACCATGTCCTCTTCCACCCCATCATCTCCAGTTCTTGCCACTATTGTGGAAACTACTATTCCATCATCTCCCCATGTGTCTACTGTGGTTGCACCCATAGTTCATCCATCTACATCTGTGCTCCCCCAAATGACTACATCTGTGATGAACCTGCAATAATTAATTAATGCAAATACATGAGATATCAGAAATAATAGAGCTCAGAATCACTTTTATATTGATCACGGGCCACTTCGAGGGAGCAACCTCCTTTGAGCAAGCTCAATACAATTAATTTCACGGTGCCTTCAATGACCTCAACACACACTTATAGACTAAGTCTGTGCCCAATACTATGAGTCAAAACCATGGGACATATAATACTACGGGATGATTTACAAAGCATATGCATCCAATACTATGGGTCAATACCATGGGCTAATATAAACTATGGATCAACAAATACTACGGGACGACTTACAAATCATATGCGTCCAACAACAATATACTAACAAAGTAAAGAGAAGGGTTGACATGGGTTCCTAACATCCCCTCTCCCTTAGAAAAAGCTTTGTCCTCAAAGCTTTGGTTGGGGAAGTTGATGCAGAATCTGAATGAGTGGTTCCCTGGTAGCATCATTGGGTTGCATTTTGGGCCACTGATGCCTTTGGAGTTTTAGGGAGGATTGCTTCGAAGGCTATAGATGAAGAAGAACCATATCAGCTGCATGAAAAGTGCACCCAGAATGGTGTTGATTGGCCTGTTGTTGCAGTCGAATGTTGGCCATGTGAAGATTGTCCTGCAGAATGAGAAGAATCTGATCGCGGTTTCGAAGGACCGAGTCAATTGCCTGAACGGGGAGCTGCTAAGGGTGTATGGAAGAAGAACTAGCGGAGTCTATCCATGGACTGCTTCATATGGTGTCCTTGTAGATGTGGTATTGTACCACTAGAGCGCTTCTAAGAAATCCGTAGAAATAGTTGGCCAAATATGTGTAGGGATGGGCAAGGGTTTGAGCAATCCCGAAAGGAGTGTCGTTCCACCCTTGTTGACCTAGAAAGTATCACAGTCAGCCACCATCTGTTGAATTGTCATTTTCAATCCCTGCCAAAAGAAGTTACATTGTTCTTGGTCATACATTTTGAAGAACCCAGAGTGACCTACTAATGAAGACGCATGGACTTCATAGAAGAGATAGACCTGTTGAACATATTGCAACCAATTTGGAACAAGCAGAGAAATAGCTGTAAGAGAAACAAGGTCATCAATTGTGCGAGAAGGAGTATCTGCCACCATATTGTCCTTACCCTTATTGTAAGTGATCGCATAGGGATAACCCATGAGTTAGATAACCCATTTTAGGTGTGTTGGGGAGGAGACCCGTTGTTCTAGGAAATTTTCTAGACCCTGGAGATCAGTATTGATGCAGAAATAATTCCCTAATAGGTATGGCTGCCACTTATGTATTGCATGCAAAATAGCCATCATTTCCTGCTGAGAGGTAGATGCGGCTAAATTCTTACCGGAAAGGTCTCTTGAAGGCAGCAAGCTCATTGGTTTAGCAAAGACACCTGCATATCTATCCAAGGAAGTAGTGGAGACTGTTGATGGGTGCATCTGAATGGAATGGAGTTGAGTGATGACACTATGTGAATTCTTCTTAAGGATTTTTTCCAGGAGATGTGAACTGATGATGCAAAGAGACCCCGGTTGTAAGCCCATAAATTTGTGTTGTGCCCCATTGACTGAAAACTGCATCCAAAGTTCAGCAAAATCCCATAAGATGGGGCCAAGTGTGTGTAACCATTGAATGCCCAAAACCACATCACATCCACCTAAGGACAAGGAAAACATGTCAGAGCACAGGTTATAATATTCCATAGAGATATGCACATTGTGACAATTCCCCTTGCAAGGTAAGGTGCCCCCATTGGAAACCATGACTTCAAAGTGTGAGCAAGGATGGACAAAACAATCAGTCTGTTTGGCAATTCAAGGGTCAATGAAGTTATGAGTGCTACCAGAATCAATGAGTATGGTAAGAGGGAGCTTCTTGAAGTATCCCCTGACCTGCATTGTTTGTGGGGTGGTGACGCCGATTACAGCATGGAGAGATATCTCAGGTGGGTCGTCCTTAGATGGGGTGTCAACAGGCGGGTGTTGAATGTCAACCTGATCATCTATTGTATCTGGAGCTTCGTCACCAAGTTCTGAGGCGGGCGGAGAATCCACATCCAAGAGATAGAGCTTTTGTTGAACACATCTATGTCCCCGAGTGAATTTCTCATCACAATTATAACAAATCCCTTTTTCTCGGCGTGCCTGCATCTCTATTTCAGACAAATGCTTGATAGGAGTTGGTTGAGGAGTAGGCATGATGGGAGGTCATTGGGAACCCATATTTCTGAATGGAACAAAGGTGGGTTTGGAGCATTGTTGAGCTGTGATATTTTCCTCAGCCAGCTTAGCCAACCCTAGGACTTCCATCATTGTGTTGGGACAGAACATTTTGACCTCTGAGCGTGTTTCATCCTTGAGACCACTGATAAAACAACTCCTGTAAAATTCATCAGAAAATCCTTCTGTGTGATTTGCTAGTTTCTCAAATTCCGTCTGATACTCTCTCATTGTGCCAGTTTGGTGAAGTTTAGTGAGTGCTCCTATGAAGTCGTCAAAAGCACTAAGACCAAATTGTGGCAAAATGAGTTGGCAAAAATCTGTCCAGTTTGGCTCGGGATGAGCTTTGATGTACCAATGGTACCATTGAAGGGCTTCTTGTTCCAAATGAAAGGGTGCAAGTGGAACTTTATAGACATCAAAGGTATTATGTAGACTGAAATATTGTTCTGCTCGGTATATCCATCCAGTCGGATCAGTATCATTGAAGTGAGGAAAATCAAGCTTCAGCCCACGAAAATTGCTGGAAGAAGAGAACCCGGTGGCTGCAAAAGATTCTGGCTATCGGTTATTGTTTATGGCTGAATGCTGAAGATGGAGGCTGAGAAATTTTTCATCCAGATCTTGGAGTTTGGTTTGGATGGCTGCAAGTGCTTCCTCCATGGTTTTTGCTCCTACACGGGTGACAACCACAACCAGGAGTGTTTTTTTTTTGTTTTGTTTTTGTTTTGGAAATTGATAGAAAAACACAAACAAAAGCTGATTTAGTAAAGGAAAATTTGGATTTGGGAAAAAATCCGATTGGTAATTGGGGTTTGACTAGGATTCAGAAGTGGAGTGAAAGAATGAAAAAATTTGGTAGAGAGGGACAAAGAAGCAGAATTAGGAAATGAACACGGTGGCAAAATTTGAAGGCGTTTGGGTGAAAATTGAAGGAGTTATGGCAAACCCTAAAAATAGACAAATGTGGGATTTCTGGTCTTGGGAAGTGGAATTTTGGATAGGGTCTTCAGGAATGAAATATGCAAAATGGGATTGCAGGGATGTCAGTGAAGTTTCAAGGAAAACAGAGTTGAAATAATGGAGATATGGCCGAAAAACATAATTTTATACTTTTTTTTTTTGGATCGGTAATGGCGGTGTGAAAGGGATCCACAATAGATGGATCTGCAACGGTGCGGAAGGGATTGAAAAATGGCTGGATCTGAAATGGCAACTGGATCTGGAATGACTTTTAGAATAGATTTGAAATGGCTGGATCTGGAGCGGAAGTGATCGGCAACAGTTCAGCTGAAAATAGATATGGACCCCAGGTATGTTCGGCTTCCTTATAGTTCAGGTGTTTCACTCGGCCACCAATGCTGTATGATGGCTTGCATATTGGGGCAGTACCCCTCACTGCACGGCTCAGGTAAAACAGATAACCACTTTGCCACAAACGACAGCTCTCGGTTTACTTGACGGGTGGGAACTAGTCAGTCAGGTAGGGGTCATTGCCCTTTTTGCTGGCAGGTCCTCTCAATGGGCCAGCTACTTTGGGGTTCCTGTGGTACTTCTCACAATGATTTTTAGGGCTTATGCCCAAGTACTTCCCACAGTTAAGTGGATAGGGATTATTCCTAGATGCGAAAAAAAAATTTGGCAGAAATTCCACCCAACGAGCCCAAGAAAGTGCTCTGATACAAGATGTGATGAACCTGCAATAATTAATTAATGCAAATACACGAGATATCATAAATAATAGAACTTAGAATCACTTTTATATTGATCACGGGCCACTTCGAGGGGGCAACCTCCTTTGAGCAAGCTCAATACAATTAACTTCATGGTGCCTTCAATGACCTCAACACACACTTATATACTAAGTCTATGCCCAATACTATGAGTCAAAACCATGGGACATATAATACTACGGGACGACTTACAAAGCATATGCGTCCAATACTATGGGTCAATACCATGGGCTAATATAAACTATGGATCAACAAATACTATGGGACGACTTACAAAACATATGCGTCCAACAACAATATACTAACAAAGTAAAGAGAAGGGTTGACACGGGTTCCTAACAACATTGGAGTAGGCTGTCTAACCAACTGCTCCACCTGATAGCCTAGAACCCCAACCATATCCATTGTCAGAGGTGTTAATGGTGAGAATCAAGTTAATTTATGAAAATGTTTTGATGCATTAACCAAAATTAATTTAAAAGCAATTATTATTTTTCAATGAAATAATTGTTGTAAATGTTGTAGGGTGGAATTGCTGAGAGGATCAGCAAATCCGGGACACCTACTTCTCATCTCCCACTTGCATCAGTGGTGAGTTATTTGAAACTTGAATTGTACATTCATTTTATAAATGTGGTAAATGTTACAAATGCTTGAAACTAATGGTATCTTTTATCATTTGTTTCAGAGCATGGAGAGACAGTCTACTCCTAGACGAAAGAAGACCCGAGATAGCAGTAGCTCTAAGAAGAGAAAGGTCGATTTTGGAGATGCACCTGGGAGTGTCCAGGGTGGTCACAATGCTTGACATGCCATGCTATATACATTAGCCATGATGTGGCACCTTTGGGAACCAGTTTCTGTGTACTTTGTATCTGCGGCACAGGCTGCCATGTATTTTGGATCTACGGAACGAGTTGTCAGATTTTGTATAGGAAACTAGTTGCCATGTATTTTGGATCTACGACACGAGTTGTCGGATTTTGTATAGGGCACCAGTTGCCATCATATGTACATTGGGAACCATGTTCCACTATTTTCTTGAAAATTTATATATTTGTTCGAGTTTTGTTCCACTATGGTTTCATCTCATGGATTTATATATAGTTTTGTTCGAGTTTTGTTCTATATATGCGTATAATGATTTGGATTCAAATATATGTCATGGTGATTTTGGATGAAACCTAGAGCACCATTTTAGGGTTTTTATTGCAACGATAACAATGATTAAGGCCAATATTTCAAACAAGATGGAATTTTAACCTCGAATAAAAACAAAGGTGATTTTGGGAGGACCATTTTGTTATTCAGAGATCAAGTTCACTTGAATCCAAGACAAGTTCTCTCACAACTAGGTTAATATTCTAACTACATAGTAATCTAGGAAACTCATCAAACCATAAAAAGTCATAGCACTCTCTTCCACTACCCTACTTAACACAATGAACATATGCTCTTTATCTACTCAATAATCCCTTAGGGTCAATATTCTTCCCTTACAATGGTCTTTAGTATAGGTAGAAACAATCAAATCCAATAAATTATTTTAGGAAATAACTAGATAAAGAATACAACTTGTTTCCTAAGCAACCAATGAGAAACATTAACCAACAGGTGAATAATTTCTACATTTCCTAAGCTTTAATATGTTCATCTACAACCCCTCTCTCTCTCCCCCAACATCTACAAATTCCTCTTTTATACTACTAATTCTGTCATTTTCAAATTTGGTTAATGGGTAACAAATATAGAGAATACAACATGAGGAGCATAGAGTATAAAATTGAGAATTGGAGAATAATGGGATAATGATCCCCAATGAGGTAGGAGAATGAAGTACTCCTCACACTTCTACAAACTAATTTTACTTTTCCAAAGCTTACATAACTACACAAGGTAGACTTCCTCACCAACTTCCACATGAATCTATGATTGGATTCATAGGTAAAGGAAGTGGATGAACTTTATTGAAGGCACGTGATGAAAAGGTGGGAGTTCTTAGAATGAAACTTGGTAATGGACGATTAATTTCTCATAATATCCCTCTATGCCATCTTCTCCAGTGGAATCACAACCCATTCTGTGGTCTTTTCAACCATCTTTGATTGCTATATATTAAATTCTAACATTAATATTTTCATAGCTTTGAGTTCATCGTGGTAATCCTACCACATCGTTCATACAAGTGTATTTAAAACATCGACATGACTAGCCATTCATTAGTCGAGGCTTGACCCTGAGATGCATATTTACAACATTTACACATGGTGTCATTTATTTTAGCTTACATGGATCAAACCCATTTACGATATGTACACAATTTGATACAACACATTCCATGTGTCAAAAACAAGGTATTACATGAATCTCCTCCCCTTTGGAATAACATTTGTTTCAATGCAACCTAAGATCAAGACCGAACTAGGTACACCTTTTTCATGGCATCCTCTATTTCCCACATAATATCATTGGGCCAAAGTGCTTCCAATTCACCTTTACCTATTCATTAAGAACATTAATTTTTTTATTTTATTTTTAAATGCTGGAATCACATACAATCAATAACGTAACTATTAACTCATTTTAATAGGTCACGAGATTACCCCATAAACAATAGTAAAATTGATGTTCCTGCATGAGAGAGACCATGAGTTGGCTGACAGGTGGAAATTCAAATATGGCATAAATCATCCGTCATCAACCATCAACCTAATGCACTTTGTCTCATTGTCACCATCACCATATCTATCCTCACGTCCATTATTACTATTTCCATCATTGTGCTCATTGTCACCATTGTTGCCATCATGCTCATTGGAGTCTAGGCCATTTAGCATCTTTGTTTATTGTGAAGAGGTATACACATGAAACATCATATTTTTAATGGCACCTCCCATTGCCAAATAGAACTGTGCCACCACTGATGTGTACGGTAAGTGGAAGAGTCAACAATAGACCAATAAGCATGACAAGTTTGTAATACTTATCTCTAAAATAACACTTGCAGCATTCTCTAAAAAGTTAAAATAAATATTTTTTTTTTCAAGAGAAAAAAATACCATTTTCTTGCTATTATTGTGAATCAAAGAAAATGTGAAAGTTACATCAAGTCTAATATAGCTTCAAAACCCCCCGAAAACTAGTTACAATCTCAACCATATTGGGCAATACATTATTACTGATAATAATAACTACATATAATCCGCATAAATTATATTAATAGCCAAACATTAAAAATTCCGCAGAAATACTAAGAAAAACCCTAGTTTCCGAAATGGACCTAGAAGATGACACCTGGGCCATGGGACCAGAGGAGAAGGGCACCCCTAGAACTATCCTGATGTCCTAAATCCAATGTGGTCAATGGTTTTTCGATCCGATCCACGGTCGTCATTCTATGGATTGTTCCATCTAGCATCCAAAAGGTATTCAATGACACCCGTTGGATATCTATTGGGGGCATAGACTTCCAACCATGCAACAAAACCGGGTTTCGGGAAGTCATGCAAGTGTGTCTAGGAAGGTTCCAGCTGGGAACGCTAGTGATAAGTGCCCAGTCAATGATATTTCAAAGTTGATGCCCATGTTAAAAAATTGCACACTCCCTTACTGAGCAAAACCCTAGTTTCCAAAATGGACCTAGAAGATGACACATGGGCCATGGGACTGGGGGAGAGGGGAACCCCTAGCACTATCCTGATGTCCTGAATCCAATGAATTCGACAGTTTGTCGATCCGAGACATGGTTGTCATTCTTGGGCTCATTCCATCTCACATCCAAAAGGCCTTCAAGGACACCATTTCGATACCTACTGGGCCATAGAATTCCAACCGTGCAACAAAAATGGGTTCCGGGAAATCACTCATGTGTGTCTAGAAAATCTCTAGTTGGGAACGCTATCCATAAGTCCCCGGTTGAAGACTTTGAAAAGTTGTCCCCAATGTACAAAAATTGCACACTCCCTTACTTAGCAAAACCCTAGTTTCCAAAACGGACTTGGATGATGATACTTGGGCCATGGGACCAGAGGAGAAGGCCACCCCTATCACTATCCCGATGTCCTCAATCAAATGGAGTCAATGGTTTGTCGATCCGAGCCACGATCGTCATTCTATGGCTTGTTCCATATCGCATCCAAAAGGATTTTAGGGACACCTGCTGGATACCTACCAGGGGCATAGAATTCCAACCGTGCAACAAAACTGGGTTCCGAGGAGTCCTGCAAGTGTGTCTAGGAAGGTTCCAGCTGGGAACGCTAGCCATAAGCCCTCGGTCGATGATTTTGCAAAGTTAACCCCAATGTGCAAAAATTGCACACTCCCTTACTGAGCAAAACCCTAGTTTCCAAAATTGACCTACAAGATGACACCTGGGTCATGGGACCAGAGGAGATTGGCACCCCTAGCACTATCTTGATGTCTTGAATCCAACGGAGTCGACGGTTTGTCAATCCAAGCCACGATCGTCATTCTATGGCTCGTTCTGTCTTGCATCCAAAAGGCCTTCAGGGACACCTGCTGGATACCTACCGGGGGCATAGAATTCCAACCGTGCAACAAAACCAGTTTCTGGGGAGTACTGCAAGTGTGTCTAGGAAGGTTCCAGCTGGGAATGCTAGCCATAAGTGCCTGGTCGATGATTTTGCAAATTTTACCACAATGTGCAAAAATTGCACACTCCCTTACTGAGAAAAACCCTAGTTTCCAAAATGGACCTACAAGATGACACCTGGGCCATGGGACTAGAGGAGAGGGGCACCCCTAGCACTATCCCGATGTCCTAAATCCAACGGAGTTGACAGTTTTTTTATCCAAGCCACGGTCATCATTCTATGGCTCGTTCTGTATCCAAACAAACATCATGTCACATGAGGCTAATCCTATTTTCTCCTTTCAAGAGGAACTAAGAAAAAAATAGTTTCTCATATCATTGAAGAAGACCTCACAGTACCAAGGTCAAGGGGTTTCAGTACTTGACCCAATCATGCATAAGTGCATAGTCACTTACTAAGAAAAACCCTAGTTCTTTATATCCATGAGCAAGATGATCATTAAGAAATGGAACCACATGAGAGAGGTTCCCCTAGATCAAATGCATTGTTATGGACCCAACGGATTTTATGGGTCATCGATATGATCCACTGTCATTATTTTATGGCAACTTGTAGGTCGCCTTCTAAATCCTTTTAGGGACACATGGTTGATTCTGTCATTCGGGAATAAAAATTGAACTAGGCATTGGAATTGAGTTTCATAAGCTCCTGCATGTGTGTTTGGACATCCTCTACATGGACACACTAGGCACACTCCAAAGGTAAATGGGTTTCAATACTTCACCAAATCATGAAAAAAGAGTATAGCCACTTACATAGAAACACCCTAGTTCCTAAGATCAATCAAGCAAGACAAGCATTGGGTGATGGACCCATGGGAGAGAAGTTCCTCTTAATGGAATGCATTGTCATGGACCCAATGTAGTTTTCGTCGATCTGACCCACGGTTATCATTTTATGGAAAGTTGCAGGCCGCCACCTAAAGGATTTGAGGGACACTTGGTGATTCTGTCATTAGGGCATAAAAATTGAATTCTATAAGATCCTACATGTGTGCTTGGCCATTACCAACATGATAACACAACCCATAGTCCCAAGGTTGAGGGGTTCAGTACTTGACCCAATCATCCAAAATGTGCATAGTGAGTTATTGAACAAAACCCTAGTTCCTAAGGTCAATGAACAAGATGAGCATAGGGTGATGGACCCATGGGATAGAGATGCCCTTATATGGAATTTATTATCATATACCTAATGGATTTGATATTTTGTTGACCCGAATGACAATCATCATTTTATGGCGAGTTGCAGGTCACCTTCTAAATCCTTTCAAGGACACTTGGTGATTATGCCATTAGGGCATAAAAATAGATATGAGCATCTAAATTGAATTCTATAATATGGTGCATGTGGTAAATTGAATTCTAAGAGTAGTAGTATGAGTACACCCAGCCTCAAATATGAGAGTAATTGGGAAGCCCATGATAAAATTATGGTAAGAAGGACATGAGATGCATGAGGTTCTTGAATTTTTGGAAGCTTGTCCACTATGCTTCTATTTTACCTCAGAGTTTTTCACAATGTAATGACAA
Organism: Larix kaempferi; assembly: GCA_027924585.1. Classification (NCBI taxonomy): domain Eukaryota; kingdom Viridiplantae; phylum Streptophyta; class Pinopsida; order Pinales; family Pinaceae; genus Larix; species Larix kaempferi. Next base: position 6,773,632 of record BSBM01000069.1, on the reverse strand, counting down.
TTCCTAGATATAAATGGTGTTCCAATTGGTCTAGGTGGAGGAAAAAGAAACGCATACAACATATCATTGAACTAATGAACTAATGTATTTGTGTTGTAATTGATGCAACCAAATTAGCATAAGCATGGAAGTGGTTTGTGACCACCTTAACAACTAAAATAATGTATTAGTCAAATATGAGGTGAAGTGATAATTACATGTCAATGAGCACTTATATTCCTTCATATGATTATAAATGTACCACTTTACACTAGTTATTGTATCAATAATGTATTCTTCTACTATGTTTTAAGATTAATATAGTATTGTAAATATTCTTGCACTAAGGTGTCTTAATGTGTTTTTTTTCTTTCAACTCATAAATTCAAGACCACTACAATTGATCCATGTCTCAATTCATGATTGTAAGAAAATATCAAACATGAAATTTATGTTGCAAACAACTTTATATGGCCATGCATGCACTATTATTTCAAGATTCTCGTTGCAAATATCAACATGTTCTTATCTAGACCTAAGTTTTATGAACTAGGGTTTTCACCATTAGATTTAGTCGACAACATTAGCTATAGTGCCTATCAAACCTAAGAATGTAAGTTAATTGAGTGTGGAATTTTGAGAATATTTTATAGGATCCAAACAAACCTAAGACATGTCCTATATGGTAGCTTGAAAGCTTCTTTATGCATGGGCGGGAGTTGACGGAACCCAAGTCCGCTCGCCGATTTGTGTTCCATGCCCTAGAGAAATTCCTCAAATTTTCCATGAATGGCCGCGGGGTGCCGGAACAAGATGCCTGCAACACCCAAACCGTGGCTCCGGTCATGAATATGTTGATTCTAATGGATCCAGGATGCTGGGTTTCAGCTAGCGCCCCCCCCACAACATGCCTCCAATCCCTGGAAACGATGTTATTGTGCCATCTCCGGAGCAAGGGTTTTGCTCAGTGAAGGCCATGTCGATCTTGCTCAAGGGGGCCATTTCTTGTCCGAAGGCTCCCGGGCGTGTGTGGCCACTGTGGACACATCCAAAATGACCATACAAATGTGTGGGAGATGAAAGAACCCATGTATGCTCGTCGATTTGGGTTCCGTACCCCTAGAGAAATTCCTCAAAGTGTCCCTGAATGGCCCCGGGGTGTCGTACCAAGATGCCTGCAGCACCCAAACCATGTCTCCGATCATGAATCCATCAATTCCAATGGATCTGGGACACTGGGTTTCAGCTAGGGTATCCCCCATAGCATGCCTTCAACCCCCGTAAACGGTGTTATTGTGCCATCTCTGTAGCTAGGGTTTTTCTCGGTGAAGGCAATGCCAATCTTGCTCAAGGGGGCCATTTCTCATCCGAAGGCTCCCGGGTGTGGGAAGCCATAGTGGACATGTCCACAATGGCCTAACAAATGCATTGTAAATGAGAGAACCCATGTATGCTCGTCGGTTTGAGTTTCATGCCCCCCGAGCAATTCCTCAAAGTGTCCATGAATGGCCCCAGGTTGCCAGACCAAGATGCCCATAACACCCAAACCGTGGTTCCAATCGTGAATCCGTCGATTCAAATGGATCCGGGATGTGTTGATGTATTTGTAACTTTGGAAGATATTCACTTATATATTGTATGTATTACATTTGTACTTTATGGTATCCCCAACGGAGATGTATTATTCCTCCGATTGGAAGTTTCGTCATTTGTACTTGCAAGTGTCGCAAGTTATATTGTAAGTGTCGTAACTTATATTTGATGCGTTATTAGACCACCTAGGTGGGGTTGGCCCTGTATGATTCATGTGGGTTAAAGGGTTATTAGACCACCCTAGTGGGGTTCGCCCAGTCTCAAGTGGTTGTGGGTTATTAGACTCTCCTAAGGGAGGTCGGCCCAGAGTCAGTTGTGTTGAAGTGTTTAAGTCCCCTAGTGGGGTCGGCCCAGTTAGCATTATTTTAAGTGGTTAAGTTGGGGCCGACCTAATTAGATTAAAAAGTAAAGTGAAGTAAAGTATAAATAGAGAGTGTGACTCTCTCATTTATTCATTCACACACTCACTCACTTCGCATTAGTGAGAGAGTGGACGAGTGCACACAAGTGGAGGAGGAGAAGCTGCTAGGAGAATATCTCTTGTTGTGGGGTTTGATCTTTGTGATCTTTGTATTGATTCTCATTCTATCTCTAAGGAAATTGCAGGGTTTTTCACCTTCTTGGTTTCCCCCGGCGAAATGCTTTGTGTCTCTTGTCTCTTGTGTTTGATATGTTGTACATGTTGTTCTCTTAGTTAAGATCCTAGATCAAATTGAATTAAATGCTAAAAAACTAACATGGTATCAGATCTAGCCTGAAGGAAGGCATGGTATGGCATTTACAACACTTGTTGCACTTGCGACAAATCGGAAGCTAGGGCTTGGTATAGTAAAAACCAGTCATTGTGTAACTTTCTCTATAAATCCATTTTGGAAAAGGTTCAGAATCTAAAACTTTTACAAGTCGAAGATGAAATGTCCGTGTACCTTGTGTCCAAAAAACAACATCATATTCGTTGTACTTTGTGAGATATGATCCGTACAATTTAGGGTTTTTGCCTCTTCTAGAATGCAGTCCTAAACAGGTGACCTAGGAAAAAAGGTCATATCTCAGGCTAGGAAGCTCCAAATGGAATTCCATAAAATATTATGATTAGGGAACGGATTTTAGTTTCACAAATCTAGGTTTTAGAGGCCAAATATGAAACAGTGACACATGGAACTCCTTACAAGTTTGCTATACTATTTCATCCCATAAATAGGTCACGTTGTGACACTTGGGATATCTATCTCCCAGAGAATCAATTTGAGGTCAGATCTATGGTGTTGGAAAGAGGACAGGTCAATCTAGCACAAGCCGAAGTTTCAGACCCCGAGGATCCAAAATTTCAGAGATACATCATAAACAATATGGAATATATTTCTGTCCAAACAAGATTGGATTTTGAGCACTTTCATTTTGGATCGTCACTACTGTGGGAAATTAGGGTTTCTAAAAAAATTGGAATTTTTGGAATCTAAGACCATGGATGGATGTTCCTCATCAAAATAGAAATTTAGAGACCAAGATCAAATTTTTTGGTTGGTTAGAACCTCGGGTTCTATCAAACCCTAGTTCGGGATTTTGACAAGAAAACCAAAATTTGAAAGAAGCTACAGATCTGAAACTTTCAAAGTCAATTTTGAGGGGTCAAATTTTGGAGATTTCAAAATTGAATTATACCAGCTTGATTAGCTCAGCAAGGCGCATTTTTTCATCCAATTTGAAGTTTGAAATTCAAAGTTTGAATTTTTAGGGTTTCTCTAACAAACCCTAGCCATCTCTAGATCGAGATTCAACAAATCAAGTGGATTGGGTTAATCCAAGAAGAGAATTATTTGGAAACCTATAGAAGTTTCAGTTCCAAAGGGAGATGAGACTAAGGCCTTACAAAAGAAGACTACAAGCAATCCCGACAGGTATGACTTGAAGAGATACAGGTATGTTTTGAAATATGTTCATGATTAAGTTTGTCTTCATATTATTGAGGTTAGTACAATCCTGGTTAATTTTAGACTTGTCTTATAACCTTAGTAAAAGTATGAATGCATGTAAATGATAGAAGACATTCATTGATTAGGTTTATGACACTTATGATTGTACTAATGCACTGTGGTGTTGTATGAGGATGATGTTGTCCACTAAGATGAAAGGTACATCAAGGAAGACAAATCAAGTTCTAGATCAAGAAAATATGACCATGGTGACATGAATACAAAGACTCATCCATATCCATTGATTATATAGAAGCTCTACTTACGAGGTATGTATAATTTGGTTCTACAATGCTTAACCTATGAGATATACAGGTTACTAGCACAGAATTGTAGAGAACAAGGAGACATTGTTTGGGTATGTTATACAAGCATGATAATACAGGTATGTTTTCCTATATTGAGTTAGAATCCTACCTTGTGTTTGATCTTATATAAGTATACTTTTTTGTATGATTGATAATGATTATTGATGAAGTTATAGGTTTGAATAATCATGGGTTTATACATATTATGCTTCTTAGTTTGATTAATAATATAACAAACCAGAAGAGTCCTAGGGTCAAATAATAACATGCATGAGTAAAAGAAGTACTCCCTGAAACCTTGAAATACTAACGCTTGTGATAAATTACCTATGTATGAAATGATCATGACCATACATATTTAGAATCATAATGTTTTGATAGTATTGAAATTATACTACTGCATGTATGATTATGTATGAGATCTTGAGGATGACACAATGATGACACTAGTGCACACTTAAGCATGCATAATGGTCTAGGATGGATATAAGTTCAAAGACAGATAATCAAGGAAGCAAAGATCAAGAGGGAGCACACTCCAGTAGTTCCTGCAGGGAAGCAAAGATCAAGAGGGAGCAAACTCCAGTAGTTCCTGCAAGGAAGCAAAGATCGAGAGGGAGTCCACCCAACAGCCAAACAAAAATAAGTATGTGAATTGTCATTTATTATATATTTGATTACTTAAATGATTTTTTCCAGTCATGTACATGTTCCCAGATTTAGGACATGTATATTATGCATTTTAGAAAAGTTGCATTAATGAAAAAGATACTACTAATATGCAAGTAATCGGTAAGTGGCATATGGTACTTTACAACATTCCATTGCTACTTATCTAGAATGAAACCTCTTTGCTGACATGTTGGGAGTTGTGCACACTCTTAACAATGTTCTGGTATAGATGGAAGGAAGCTAGAAAGTTACGAGACATGGATAAATGTTCTATTGAAGCATTGGCTAAAATAATTGCATGACTATATGACATATGTCCTTATGCGTAAAATTTTGTTCTGAAAACTATGAGATGTTTCTAATCATGCAATTGAATTTGAATTGCAGGAAAGATCGAGTACAATCACCTACAAAAGAAGAACAATGACATTTGTTCCAGCGACGAAGTTCAAGAAAACTACCTATTGAAGATATTGAAGAGTTTGAAGTTCCCAGGATCCAGGATGTAGTAATGCAAGGATTCCATGATCGAGGAGTACCAGTAGATCATGAAGAATGATGTTTGGGATGTGGTCCCAAGCCCAGAAGGGAAGTCTATTGTGACTTCCAAGTAGATCTACAAGATCAAGCATGCTGCAGATGGAAGCATAGAGAAATACAAGGCAAGTAATGAAGTGGAAGATACACCAGATGTATGTCAAGATAGCTTTCTTGAATGGTGTAGTCAAAGAGGAAGTGTATGCGGAGCAGCCACTCGGTTTTGAGACACATGACAGGGAGTCATATGTGTGCAGATTGAAGAAATCCTTGTATGGCTTGAAGCAAGCACCTAGGACATGGTCCGAGAGGATAGACAACTTCCTGTCCAGTTTGGGATTTACCAAGAGTAAAGCATATTCCAACCTTTACTACAAGGTTGGGGCAGGCTATCCAGTGATACTCCTATTGAATGTGGATGACCTATTTTTTATAGGAGAGGATAGGTTGATTGCCGATACGAAGAGGAAGCTTGCTGCCGAGTTCGAGATGAAGGACTTGGGCATGATGCATTACTTTCTAGTTATGGAGGTGTGGTAGAGTGCAGATGGAATCTTCCTTGCACAAGAAAAGTATGCAGTAGAGATCCTGAAGCGGTTCGGGATGATGGACTGCAAGGCCATGGGCACACCTATGGCATCGAACCTGAAGCTATTGAGTGATGCTCGATCAGATTCGGTTGATGCCACGATGTATCGTCAGATAATTAGGTCCTTTATGTACCTGACGAACACGAGACCAGATATTTGCTTTGCGGTGAACACCTTGAGCCAGTTCTGATAGATCCTAGACATGTTCACTTGATTGCTGTAAAGCATATTCTGAGGTACTTGAAGGGTACAATTGATTATGGGCTCAAGTATGGTGTGAATCAAAAGTTTAACCTGGAGGGTTATGTTGATTGAGATTGGGTAGGAAATGCTGCAGATAGGAAGAGCACTTCGGGGTCCTGCTTCAGTATGGGATCAATTGTGATCTATTGGTTTAGCAGGAAGTAGTCCTACATAGCACTAAGCACAGCTGAAGCAGAGTATGTCGCAGCTTGTTCGGCTAGTTGTGAGGTAGTATGGCTAAGGAATCTACTGTCGGATTTATTTGATCTCCAATTGGATGCTACTTGTATCTATTGTGACAACCAGAGTTGTGTGAAGTTTTCAGAGAACCTGGTGCTCCATGACAAGTCGAAGCATATTGAGATCAAATATCACTATATCAAGGATATGGTGCAGAGAGGAGCAGTGAAGCTCCTGTATGTTGCGACGGATGAGCATATTGCAGATGTGTTGACCAAACCACTAGCCAGAGTGAAGTTCGAGTACTTTAGAAAGAGGCTTAGTGTACTTCAGATCGAGATTTCTTCCGAGGGGAAGTGATGAGTCCATAAGACGCAGATGCACATGGGATTTTATGACATGGTTGTAGATGTGTTCTCCCATGGTCATGATGTAATTGCTAATACATTCTCACATGGTGGTAGATGTGTTCTCCCATGGTGCAGATGTAAGGGCTGGAGCCATTCTCACATGGTGGTAGATGTGTTCTCCCATGGTGTAGATGTAAGGGCTGAAGCCATTTTTCACATGGTGGTAGATGTGTTCTCCCATGGTGAAAAAGTAAGGGCTGGAGCCTTCCCCGAATGGTGGTAGATGTGTTCTCCAATTTCGGTGGTGTAAGTGTTATATGATGTGCATTTGGGTTGTGCTCCCTGGACTGTGAGATGATCTGAAGAGGATGATCATGTGTTATGAGCATCAGGATGATGCTCCAAATGATATGCATCAGGACGATGCTATGATGATGATCAAGATGATCATGTGATGATATGTATCAGGATGATGCTATGATGATGATCAGGATGATCATGTGTGGTGAGCATCAAGTCGATGCTCCAGATGTTGTACATCAGGATGATGTATTGTATGATGATGATCAGGACGATCATATGTGATGAGCATTAGGTCGATGCTCCAGATGTTGTACATCAGGATGATGTATTGTATGATGATTATCAATACGATCATGAGCATTAGGAGGATTCTCTATGAAAGGATGATCAGGTGGATCATGAGTATCAAGTCGATACTTCGTGGCCATGGAAAGATTGTGCAAGTAGCATAGAAAAGATCTTGGGAGATCCGACAGTTTGAGCTCGGATACTCTTACGAGGTTTTGCTACAGGTAGCATAGAAAATATCCTAGGAGAACTAATAGTTTGAGCTGGGATGCTCTTTCAAGGTTTTGCTACATGAGGCATGTAATTAGTCCTAGAGATCCGATAGGTAGAGCTGTGTGCTCGTAAAATTCCTAGGATGCTCTTTAGAGATCTTGCAGGTTGCAAGACACTCTTTTAAGGTTTTTCCTGACCACATAGGAAATATCCTAGGAGATCCGATAATTTGAGCTCAGATGCTCTTTCGAGGTTTTGTGGTGGTCACATGTAAAAGATGCTGGGAGATCCGACGGGTTGAGTTGTGTGCTTGTAAAAGTCCTAGGATTCTCTTTCGAGGTTTTGTTGATGCGCATTCCACAGGATGGCCAGAGATGATGAAGACCTATAGGAGGCTAGGTCTACATCTAGCATGAAAAAGGGTTGGCTCTATATAACTTCCTATGACAATAAGAATTGAGATAGCACAAACGATTGAGATGATGAGTACAGCAACAATGACGATAATGCTCCGTGGTCCAATGACGATGATCCAGCTCTAGAATTGAAGACTTGTGCCGACATGTATTGATGACCTGTGTCAAGAGAATACCTTCCTAGTTAAGAGGGAGTGTTCATGTATTTGTAACTTTGGAATATATTCACTTGTATATTGTATGTATTACATTTGTACTTTCTTGTATCCCCAACAGAGATGTATTATTCCTTCGATTGGAAGTGTCATCATATGTACTTGCAAGTGTCGCAAGTTATATTATAAGTGTCAAAACTTATATTTGATGGGTTATTAGACCACCTTGGTGGGGTCATCCCTGTATGAGTCATGTGGGTTAAAGGGTTATTAGACCACCCTAGTGGGGTCAGCTTAGTGTTAAGTGGTAGTGGGTTATTAGACTCTCCTAAGGGAGGTCATCCCAGAGTCAGTTGTGTTGGGGTATTTAAGTCCCCTAGTGGAGTCGGCCTAGTTAGAATTATGTTAAGTGGTTAAGTTGGGGCCAACCTAGTTAGAGTTAAAATTCAAGTGAAGTAAAGTATAAATAGAGAGTGTGACTCTCTCATTTATTCATTCAGATAATCACTCAGTTTGCATTAGTGAGAGAGACGAGGAGTGCACACAAGTGGAGGAGGAGCAGCTGCTAGGAGAATATCTCTTATTGTGGGGTTTGGTCTTTGTGATCTTTGTATTGATGCTCATTCTATCTCTGAGGAAGTTGCGGGGTTTTTCACCTTCTTGGTTTTCCCTGGTGAAATGATTTGTGTCTCTTGTCTCTTGTGTTTGATATGTTGTACATGTTGTTCTCTTAGTTAAGATCCTAGATCGGATTGAATTAAATGATGAAAAACTAACAGGATGTTGGGTTTCAGCTAGGGTACCCCCCACAACATGCCTCCAACCCCCAGAAACGTTGTTATTGTGACATCATCGGAGCTAGGGTTTTTCTTAGTGAAGGCAATGTCGATATTGCTCAAGGAGGCCATTTCTCGTACGAAGGATCCAGGGTGTGCATGGTCACCTAGAAATGTCCCCAATGGCTATACACACATGTGAGAGCTGACGGAACCTTTTTTCGGTCTCCTGTTTGGGTTCCATGCCCGAAAGCAATTCCTCAAAGTGTCTCGAAATGGCCTCGGGGTGCCGGACCAAGATGCCCATAGCACCCAAACCATGCCTCCAATCATGAATCTGTTAATTCTGATGGATCCAGGATGCTGAGTTTCATCTAGGGGACCCCCTACAACGTGCCTCAAACCCTTGGAAATGATCCTATTGTGCCATCTCCGGAGCTAGGGTTTTTCTCAGTGAAGGGCTTTCGAATCTTGCTAAAGGCGTCCATTTCTCGTCTGAAGGCTCTCGAGCATGCATGGCCACCATAGAAACATCCCCAATGTCCATACGCATGTGTGGGAGATGAAGGAACCCCGTTCCACTCGCTAGTTTGGGTTTTGTGCCCCTACAGTAATTCCTCAAAGTGTCTGAGAATGGCCTCGAGGTGCAAGATCAAGATGCCTGCAGCACCCAAACGATGGATCCAATCGTGAATCTGTCAATTCCGATGGATCTAGGACATCAGGTTTCAGCTAGCCCCCCCCCCCCCCACAAGATTCCTCCAACCCCCATAAACGATGCTATTGTGCCATCTCTGGAGCCAGGGTTTTGGTCAATGATCCCTAGCTCCTTCACTAAGCAAAACCCTAGCTCTGGAGATGGCACAATAAAACCATTTATGGGGGTTTTGAGGCATGCTATGGGGGGGGGAAGGTAAAAAACGGTGCCCCCTGATCCATCGGAATCAACGGATTTGGGATCAGAGCCACGGTTTGGGTGCTGTGGGCATTTTGGTCCGCTACCCTGGGGCCATTCTGGCACACTATGAGGAATTGCTCCAGGGGCACATAACCCAAACTAGTGAGCGGAACGGGGTTCAATTAGCTCCTGGATGTGCGTATGGCCATTGGGGACATGTCTATGGTGGCCATGGATGCCCAAGAGTGTTTGCATGAGAAATGGCCCCCTTGAGCAATATTGGTATGGCCTTCACTGAGAAAAGCCCTAGCTCTAGAGATGACACATTAACACCATTTTCGACGGTTGGAGGCACGCTGTGGAGGGTCCCCTAGATGAAACCTGCCATCCTGGATCGATCAGAATCAAGGGATTAATGACTGGAGCCATGGTTTGGGTGCTGTAGGCATCTTGGTCCAACACCCCGAGGTGATTCAAGGACACTTTGAGGAATTGGTCAAGGGGCATAAAACCCAAACCGGCAAGCGGAGATGGGTTCTGTAATCTCCCACATGTGCGTATGGACATTTTGGATGTGTCAAGGGTGGCCACGAATGCCCGGGAGCCTTTGGCCGAGAAATGCCCCCTTGAGCAATATTCGAAAGGCCTTCACTGAGCAAAACCCTATCTTGAGAGATGGCACAATAACAACATTTTTGGGGGTTGGTGGCATGTTGTAGGGTGTCCCCTAGCTGAAACCCGATGTCCTGGATCCATCAAAATAAATGGATTCATGATCAGAGCCATGGTTTGGGTCCTACGGGCATCTTAGTCAGCCACCCCGGGGCCATTTAGGGACACTTTGAGGAATTGCTCTAGGGGCACGGAACCAAAACTGACGATCGGACATGGGTTATGTTATCTCCCACACATGCGCATGCCCATTGTGCATGTTTCCATGGTGGCCATGCACCCCTAGGATACTTTGGATGAGAAATGCCCCCCTTGAGCAAGATTGGAATGGCCTTCACTGAACAAAACCCTATCTCCAGAGATGGCATAATAACACCATTTCCGGGGGTTGGAGGAACGTTGTGGAGGGGGGCCTAGCTAAAACCTGACATCTTGGATACATCAGAAAAGACAGATTCATGATCGAAGACACGGTTTGAGTACTCCAGGCATCTTGGTCCGGCACCCTAGGGCCATTTAGGGACACTTTGAGGAATTGCTTCGACGGCACAGAACCCAAACCGGCGAGCAGAATTGGGTTCCATCTTCTCCCACACATGCATATGGGCATTGTGGACATGTCCACATGCTCGGGATCCTTTGGATGAGAAATGACCCCCTTGAGCAATATTGAAAAGGCCTTCACTGAGAAAAACCCTAGCTCCGGAGATGGCACAATAACACCATTTCCGAGGGTTTGCGACACACTATGGGGGGTCCCCTAGATGAAACTTGGAATCTTAGATCTATTGAAATCAATGGATTCGTAATCAAGGCCACGGTTTGGGTGCTGCGGGCATCTTGTTGTGTCACCCCAGGGTCATTTCGAGACACTTTGAGGAATTCCTCCCGGGGCACAGAACCCAAACCGGCAAGCGGAATTGGGTTTTGTCATCTCCCACACATGCGTATGGCCATTGTGGATGTGTCCATGGTGGCCACGCATGCCTGGGAGACTTCAAACAAGAAATGCCCCCATTGAGAAAGATTGGCATGGCCTTCACTGAGCAAAACCCTAACTCCTGAGATGGCACAATAACACCGTTTCCTAGGGTTGGAGGCACACTGTGGGGGGCACCTAGCTGAAACCCAGCATCCCGGATCCATTGAAATCGATGGATTCGTGACCAGAGCCATGGTTTGGGTGTTGTGGGAATCTTGGTTTGGCACCCCGGGGCCATTCAAGGACACTTTGGGGAATTGCTCTGGGGGCACGAAACCCAAACCGGACAGCAGACTTGGGTTCTGTCAGCTCTCACACGTGCAGAAAGGAGATTTCAAACTACCATATAGGACATTTTTTACGGTTTTTTGGCTCTCAAGTGTTGATATATATGAAAAATGGCTAGGTAAATGTTTCTAATGATATTAAATGAGGGTTGTGGTTTCTCAAATCCCTAGGGGCACACCTCAAATAAGAGGTCATACACTGATAACCACATCATGATGCTCCCTAAGCTATTGAGACACTAGTGAGAATATGTGAGCCATTATAGAGTAACACCTTTGAACTCCTAATGTTATGTAAACACATAAGAAAGTGTTTTACCATAAGTCAATTAGAGAGGATATGCCATAACACTGGTACCAATTGGATGTCCCCATTTTTATATGGCATATGGAAAGGTAGGATAAGTAGATTGAAGGTAGACTAGGGGTATCTTTAGGACCAAGAATGATGTGTCAATTCAAAACACATCTAGAATCGTGGGATATTTGGCCTCCATATGAGCATATTCAAATATGATTAGGAGGTTATGAACACCAAGTTTTGGTGTTGAAGGCCTAGATATGACTGTGAATATTTATCTTATCGGTGAGGATATGGACACTACTCATAGGTTTTGAACAAGAGCAAGAAAGGAGCTTTCAAAAAAACAAATAGGACATGTCTTAGGGTTCTTTAGATTCCAAGTGTTGATACATACTTCATTAGGATATTTTGAGAACCATTTATGGATATGTGGCCCTATACATGGTTGGGAGGACTGCAAACCTTAATAAAAATAAAGCTTCTAAGGGAAGGGAAACTTTAGGTTTTGAACTTACAAATGTATTAATAACATAGGTTCACAACAATTAAATAGGCCTCAAATGACAAGGATATGTTTAGCCTTCAATAAAGGATATGGGTGCAACTAGGAGTATTTTAGCACTCAGTATGTGTTTTATGGCACTAAACATGCTCAAACGATGAACCTGAACTTCAGACAAATGAATTGGAGTGGTTGGTGTAAAACATCAATGTATTGTAATAGTAACTTAATCATAACTCAAACATCGAATAAAACAATATAAGATAACGATATCAAATAAAATATCTAACATGAATAACATTAATCATGCATGAATAAACAATCACATGGCTTTACTATGTACCTCAATCAATTAGGCCTTCTGGATCCTCTCGATTTTTTATTGTCTCGAACAACCTCTCATGCTCTACATGAGGTAGTAAGTAGCGTACCTTGTTTCATGTCTTCGTTGACATTGTTTGCAGTTGGATGTTTGTACCAACGATCAAGTGTGTAAAGTGATACACCCATGAACCTGGTCTATAATCCATGTATGTGTAGCCACTTCTCTTTGGTCCCTTTCCATCTACTATAAGATATTCCCCGTGAACAACCATAGAGCTAGTTGGAAAGGTAATGCCTTCACTATTAGTTAATTATGGGAGGAGGTTTTTCTTCCCTTGGATGCATCCTACCAACCAATAATTCGTCTCAATTGCATTGTCTGTCAGGGTGACAATTACGTAGATGTGTACTACAAAAATGCATTTTACGGTCATGTTCCAACAAGTAGTGGTTTGATAACTTGGATAATTACAAAAACAAGGAGCGAACTCGGATATGCATGCAGAAATGTTTAACTAGCTATACAAGATCACATATATGATCATATTCATTCGAAATAGAAGATTGGCCTTCCTCTAACTCGATTTTTTCAAAACTTGCACGTGGGTCCACTGCAAGTGATACATTATCCCATTCATAAACCCAATCCATTGATTCACTCTCATCCCACTCACAATTGCTGCAATGCCCACAAAAGCAAGCAAGTTTCCATGTCCATATTTCAAATAAGGGGTTGTTCGAGCTTTGAACCAAAAGAAATCCCTGAGTGCCTTACACAGTACTACAACCACATGCCAGAAAATTCTGACAACATATCCTCTACCTGTTGGTCTGTATTGCTCCGTGGTTTGCTCTGACATTTTTGTAGACCACCATCGAACTATGGATTCTACATCCCGAATACGAGGGTTTGTCATGCACCTCATCTCCTCCCTTCGTAGGGAAGTTTTGATACATGCTCTAGCCCCATCATGCTCTCCCTTTCCATGTCCGGTCTCAAAATAGTTCCATATATGCAGCACATCATAAGTCTCGTGCAAAATACTCAACCACTGGAATACATGTACATTTTTTAATTGGCCTGCACAACCATCTGACCATATCCAACGCTGATCCATCTGTATACCTCTCTCCTCAGTTGATCATATAAAATTCTGAAGCAATGTTGCATATAATGCAGGTCGTGGCACATGTCATCACTGATGTAGAAGTTGGTCTATTCCAATATTATCCTCATGTCATTGGTGCTCTCTGGAGCATGCCTATATGTGATATGGACCATTATGCTAACTTGGTCTGAATGGTAGTATTGAATTTGAATCTCATCCTGTGGCTACAAGGTGTATTTTTCAGCAAAGTCCACAACCGACAATATTGTGCCATTGGGAAAGGTGTCCCTGCACTATCTGTACTATTCATCCTACCATCGTGCTACATGGACATGTTGTACATACTGCTCCATCGTTTGGTAGAATTCCTTCAGGAAATCAAAAATTTGTACCTGGTTCCACAAAACCAAGGGAATTAATACAACGTGACATTTCCAATCTGAATATATATGTACAAATTCAACATGTATAGTATGAAAGTATGAAAAATTAGATTACCCGTGACTTCACCAATGCAATTTTTTCGCTTTCCTTCGCACTATCTACTTGATATGTTATGTACTTGAAGTTCTGCATTTCTACTGACATCCTCCCAAATTCATGCTCCTCGGTTTCATGGATGCAACGACTCAATAATGCAAATCCACTTCACTTGGAACATGTCCCATATAAACATGATATTTAATAATATTTTTGTCCTTCGGTTGTTGGACACATTATGCTATGTATAAATTCTCTAGATGCATTCGATGGTTGTAACGATGGGCATTCCTGCACAATGTTAGTATGCAAATCACAAAATATATGTGTATATGTATCATAATAGTACTCAAATTCTACATGGTATCTACAACAACATGTGTTGCGATCAATGCAAATTCTAATGTACCAGGGTTTGCATTTTTCAAAGGACCTTTGGCCCAAGTTCAATTGTGAGTGCTCATTCTTGAACCTCTCGTAGAGTTCTTTTTGTGTCGTGTCAAGGAAGTGCTTGAAATGGGGTTCACAGCCCTTAACGCCTTTTCTCAACTTTAACACATCTCTTTGATTCGATGATGGTCTAGTGTTATCATGCCAAAACTTTTGTACTAGTTCTTTAACAACATCAATAAGCTTCATGTCTGAATGAGGTAACCTACCAACAAAGGCCCAACAATCTTTTTGGCCTGGTGTCTCAAGTTTTTCTCTAATAGAAGAATACTTTTGAAGAGTCTTTCTATCTACTTTAAATATATTACATGTGTGTTATAGCAGGCGACGTTGACTTGTTGATTTGTCTATGATCGATTCTGATAGTACACGACGGGCCACATTAAAATCTTTTGTACGAGAATTTTTTCCAATCAAATTAAATGCAGATTGTAGATTTCTAACAACATGATCACTTTCCTCTGAAATTTTAACTACCTTTATGCCCAAAATTCTCCTAACATGAGCTAGACAATGTGACTTAACAAAGCCAAAAACAATTGACATTTTGTTGCATCGATTTTGGATTCAAAAAATTCTTTGACTATCCTGTTACAATGGAAATCAATAGTGCATTTGGGAAACTTACCTTCAAGTCTTAGAAATGAACTTTCATCCACATGAATACGTCTGGGAGTTCTTTGTCATACGCTTGATAGTCGAGGCAAGGGAGTAGGAAAGGAAGTATGAGTCTCGTCACCGGTTTGTTATGGCCCTTCGTTCACAATTTGGTTCTTCAAGGGAGTGTGTTCGACATGTGTGTGCTCTTCTTGGGGAGGTTTCCAATTAAGAACCTATTCAACATCCATCCCTTCATACTCGACATCAAAAAATATTTGATTGACTTCAACCACTTCGTCATTGCTTGTTGATGGATCTAAAGCAGTAACATCTTGATGTCTACAGTTTTCCATGTACAACCTGACCTTTTCTCTTATCTCATGGGCCTTTTCAAGTGGAGACTCCTTCCTTCTAGAATTTCTTTTATTGTTACGTCTATTTCCCATATTCAAGCGGTTTTTTAACAAACCAAAAATATCACCCCTGCAAGAATGAACAACAAATAAGATATTAAAACTCAATGTGCATGATTATTAAAACTCGATGTAGCAATTGATTATGTACAACAACATCTAGTGAGAATGTTTTCATATAATCTTAAAATCTATTGAGAATGCCATAGATATAACAACAACATCACCCCTAGGAACTCAATTGGAAGGTATTGGATGGTGTTATGGGATGTTAGTAGGAGCACATTTCCTACAAAAGGAGAAGCTCCTACTCACTTCATTTTCATGTTTTGGATGAGGGAAAATACCCCAAAGGATTACTTGAGTTTGATTCTTTGGGTGTTTGTGTGATTTGTTGTATTGAAATCATGAGAAATTCAACAAATGTTTGTGTACTAGATGGATTTATGTGATTATGAAAGCTTATTGGTGGTGATGCAAGAAAGTTTTTTTTATTATCTTCATGAAAGGTTCAAAGAATTGCTTGGTGCATCTTGTAGTTTTTTTGTGGTAAGATGTTTTTATTGTCTATGTTGAATATTAAGAAGACTAAAATACATCTATCATACAATTCATGAAGAAAAACTAAAATAGATACAATTCAAACAAAGTGAATGAAGACTAAAATACATTTAACAAGAGGAAGAGGTCGCCATATCTCAAGGATTATGATTGCTCTTTGCTTCAATTGTAAAATGCTCTTTTGATGTATCCACTATATGTAAGAAGAGTTCAAGTGTGTCCAAGTAGCATGAGAATTCAATCCAAGGAGCCAAATAGAGTCCAACTATTCTGTATTCAATCAAAGGAGCCAAATAGATCCCAACTGGTGTGTATTCAATCCAAAGATCCAAGTAGAGCCCCAACTCTTGTGTATTCTATCGAAATTGTCAAAGAAACACCAAATGGTGTCTAAATTCAATCAAAGATGTAAATGGTTGTCGGACTGTGCGTGAAAAAAATGAAAACATGCATCGAATAAGAGAAAAATGCAGGAGAAGAGTGCAGGCTATTTTTTGAATTTTATGCTCAACAGGGACACGCACGTACTAGATGCGCGTGCACGCTAGATGCGTGTGTGTGCTCTTGTTGAATGTTAAATAGTTTGGTGCATAATATTTACTTCATTTATTGCCAAATAAATTGATATGTTTCGGTTTGTTCCTAGAGCCCCTCCTCCATAAAGGTCTTTATGCCTTCTTCTAAACAAGAATCCTTAAGTGCATAAGTGCACAAGATGATGAGGAGGAGGAGGGTGATGACAATGAAGATGATCATGATGCAGATGAAGATAATGGTGATGAAGATGATAAAGATGATGATGTTGATGAAGATGAAGATGATGGTGATGATGATGAAGATGTTGAAGATGATGATGATGGTGATGAAGATGATGATGATGATAATGAAGAAGATGATGATGATGGAGATGTTGATGGGGAAGGGGGAGATGACAATGATGACAAAGAAAAGGAAGATGATGATGATGATGATGATGATGATGATGATCATCATCATCATATCCATCATCATATGATGATGATGAGCATCATCATCTTCATCTTCATCAGCACCATCTAAATCGTCTTCATCATCATATGGATCTTCTCAAATTTTGGATATAAGGAGGATATAAGATGATGACGATGATGATGGTGATGATGATGAAGATGTTGATGATGATGATGATGGTGATGATGATGAAGATGTTGTTGATGATGATGATGATGGTGATGAAAATGATTATGATGATGAAGAATATGATGATCATGGAGATGTTGATGAGGAAGGGGGAGATGACAATGATGATGAAGATGTTGATGATGATGATTGTGGTGATGATGATGAAGATGCTGATGATGATGGTGATGGTGATGAAGATGATGATGATGATGAAGAAGAAGATGATGATGATGGAGATGTTGATGAGGAACTTAGAGATGACAACGACGATGAAGATGTTGATGATGATGATGATGGTGATGATGATGAAGATGTTGATGATGATGGCGGTGGTGATGAAGATGATGACGAAGAAGATGATGATGGTGGAGATGTTGATGAGGATCTTGAGATGACAATGATGATGAAGATGTTGTTGTTGATGATGATGGTGATGTTGATGAAGATGGTTATGATGATGGTGATGGTGATGAAGATGATGATGATGATGAAGAAGATGATGATGATGGAGATGTTGATGAGGAACCTAGAGATGACAATGATGATGAAGATGTTGATGATGATGATGATGATGATGGTGATGATGATGAAGATGTTGATGACGATGGTGATGGCGATGGTGATGAAGATGATGATGATGATGATGAAGATGATGATGATGGAGATGTTTATGAGGAAGGGGGAGATGGCAATGATGATGAATATGTTGATGATGATGATGATGATGATGATGATGATGGTGATGATGATGAAGATGTTGATGATGAAGATGATGGTGATGAAGATTATGATGATGAAGAACATGACGATGATGATGATGATGATGATGATGGCCATGAAGATGATGGTGGAGACCATGAATATGATGGTGATGACCATGAAGATGATGGTGAATACCATGAATATGATCATCTTCATCATCATCATTGTTGTCATCATCACCATCATATTCATGGTCATCATCATCATCATCATCATCTTCATCGTCATCATCATCATCATCATGATGATGATGACGAAGAAGTTGATGATGATGATGATGATGATGATGATCATCATCATCATCAACTTCTTCGTCATCATCATCATCATCATCATCACCATATTCATCATCATCATCATCATCATCATCATCGTCATGATCTTCATAATCATCATCGTCGTCTTCATCATCTTCATCTTCATCATCATCATCATATTCGTCATCATCATCATCATCATTATCATCTTCATCGTCATCATCATCCTCATCACTAGCATCATCATCATATTCATCATCATCATCATCTTCATCATCATCATTTTCATCATCATCTTCATCTTCATCATCATCATCATCATCATCATCGTCATCGTCATCGTCGTCTTCCTCATCATCATCCAATCATCATCGTCGTCGTCATCACCATATTCATCATCATCATCATTGTCATCTCCATCACCATCATCATCATGACCATATTCATCATCATCATCATCATTTTCGTCATCATCACCACCATCATCATCGTCATCATCATCATCATCATCATCATCTTCATCCTCATCATCTAAATAGTCTTCATCACCATAAGGAGCTTCTCTAATTTTTTATATAAGGGAATATAAGATGATGATGATGATGATGGTGATGATGATGAAGATGTTGATTATGATGAGGATGGTGATGAAGATGATGATGATGATGATGAAGAAGATGATGATGATGGATTTGTTGATGAGGAAGGGGGAGATGACAATGATGATGAAGAGGAGGACAATGCTGTTGTTGTTGTTGCTGATGATGATGATGAAGATGATGATGATGACTATGATCATCATCATCACCATCATCTTCATCCTCATCAACTAAATCATCTTCAAAATCATAAGGAGCTTCTCTAATTTTGAAAATAAGGAGGATATAAGATGATGATGATGATGAATATGTTGATGATGAAGATGATGAAGATGATGAAGATGATGATGATGATGATGATGATCATCATCATCATCTTCATCCTAGTCATCTAAATCATCTTCATCATCATAAGGAGCTTCTCTAATTTTTTATATAAGGAGGATATAAGATGATGATGATGATGATGGTGATGATGATGAAGATGTTGATGATGATGATGATGGTGATGAAGAATATGATGATGATGGAGTTGTTGATGAGGAAGGGGGAGATGACAATGATGATGAAGAGGAGGACGACGCTGATGATGATGATGATGATGATGATTATGACCATCATCATCATCATCATCATCGTCATCCTCATCATCTAAATCATCTTCATCATCATAAGGAGCTTCTCCAATTTTGGATATAAGGAGGATATAAGATGATTATGATGATGATGATGATGAATATGTTGATGATGATGATGATGGCGATGAAGATGAGGGAAAATTTTAAGAACCCACCTTAAATTTCTATGTATAATAAATGGGATAATCCCCAAGATATATAGGAAATACGAAGGCTATTTTATCAGTGTTATATTATGTATATATAATTTTTAGGCAAATATATCGTTGAATTATATAATATTGGAAAATATTTTACTAAATTATAAAGCCTTGTAAAATCTTGGTGAATCTTTCACTAAATTATAAAACCTTGTAAAGTCTTGGTGAATCTTTTACTAAATTTTAAAATCTTGTGAGTTCTTGGTGAATTTTTTGATAAAGTAGAAAACCATATATATTAATAGGAAATCTATACAAAAAATACTAAATAGGAGATAAATCTTAATAAAAGATCACATAACAATCCCTCTTTTGGTGGTATTTTGGTGCCTCACTCTAATTATCGCAGTACATAGCAATCCACCATACTCTAGGAATATTCTTGGAAAACAACAATGAAATTTTTCATCACCATGACAAATAGAATCAATGTTAATATGAAATTACAACAGCACCTCGATCCTCATTTAGCTCGCTAGGCTATTATAAGGGCCCACCAATACCTCATCTATGCACACACCATACCAAAGATGATTTTAATAGAGCAATACCAATGCATATAGGTATTTTTTTAGTGAATCACAAGTGTGGGAGAATATTACCAAGAAACTAACAACTTTCCATATGTATCTTAATTCATCCCCAGACGTCCCTACATTCTCAATTTAGGAATATTAAGTCAAATAATGCATAATACCATCAATTGTAGCATAGCATCATATACACCTTTCCGCGTGGAAGCCAAAACAAATAGAGTCAAGCATTTCATACCTGGTATGATGCTTCACATATCAATTTTTCTAGTTCGGTAAGTCCATATTTAATGTATTCCCCATCACCAAAAGAGAAACATTCATGCTACAACAATAGGATAACCAACCACAAAATACAATGTCAACCCTACAAAAATCCTTTGAGAATCATAAAATTCAATAAACAAACAAGAAATATGTCAAAATACCTAACAATGCCCGAATAAAAAGAAGTAGCAAAGATAGTGGGATATGGTCTATCCCATAAAGGAGAACACAAAAACAAGTAGAAATAAAATGTCAATGGTTATAAGCAACATCATGGTCTCCATCACACCCAAATGTGGCTATGTGTTAGGAACTTGTGTCAACCCTTCTCTTTACTTTGTTAGTATATTGTTGTTGGACGCATATGCTTTGTAAGTCGTCCCGTAGTATTGTTGATCCATAGTTTGTATTTGCCCATGGTTTTGACCCATAGTATTGGACGCATATGATTTGTAAGTCATCCCGTAGTATTATATGTCCCATGGTATTGAACCATAGTATTGGGCATAGACTTAGTATATAAGTGTGTGTTAAGGCTAATGAAGGCACCGTGAAGTTATTTGTATTCGGCTTGCTCAAACGAGGTTGCCCCCTCGAAGTGACCTGCGATAAATAAAATATTCTGTGATCTCATGTATTGTGAAATTTATCAATTAATTGTTGTAGGTTCCTCACATTTGGTATCAGAGCACTTTCTTGGGCTCGTTGGGTGGAATTTCTTCCAAATTTTTTTTCGCATCTATTGCAGGTTCGAATATGGGAATAATCCTTATCCTCTTAATTGTGGGAAGTAATTGGGCATAAGCCCTAAAACTCATTGTGAGGAATACCACAGGAACCTCGTAGTAGCTGGCACATTGAGAGGACCTGCCAGTGAAAAGGGAAACGACCCCTACCTGATTGACTAGTTCCCACCTGTGAGGTAATCCATGAACTGTCATTTGTGGCAAAGCGATTATCATTTTTACCTGATCCGTGGAGAGAGGGGTACTGCCCCAATACGCAAGTCGTCAGACAACATTGGTGGCCAAGTGAAACCCCTGAACCATTAGGAATCCAAGCATACCTAGGGTCCATATCTATTTTCAGCTGAACTATTGTCGATCACTTTCATGCTGTTGTAGATCCATCTGTTGCTGATAACTTTGATGTTGTTACAGACCCTGTCGTTTCAGATCCCACTGTTTTCGATCCATTTTGAGCCATTTTGGATCTAGCCATTTAGATCCATTCTGAAACCGTTTCAGATCCCGCAGTTTCC
The DNA here is from genome assembly GCA_027924585.1 of Larix kaempferi. NCBI lineage: Eukaryota > Viridiplantae > Streptophyta > Pinopsida > Pinales > Pinaceae > Larix > Larix kaempferi. The sequence goes on along the minus strand of BSBM01000069.1, from coordinate 6,751,796 downwards.
GAAAGAAAAAAAAAAGCGTTTCCCATATCTCAGTTGTTTAACTATGTTTCCCCAAGAAACTTCACTGACACCCCTGCAATCCCATTCTGCATCTTTCATTCTTGAGGACCCTATCCCAAATTCCACTTCCCAAAACCATAAATCTCACATTTGTCTTTTTTTTAGGGTTTTCCATAACTTCTTCGATTTTCACCCACTCGCCTTCAAATTTTTCCATAGTGTTCATTTCCTATTTCTGTTTCTTTGTCCCTCTCTGCCAATTTTTCTCATTCTTTCACACTGCTTCTGAAATCCCCATTTTCTGCTTCCTTATCCCTTAAAAAGTGTCCAAAACCTAGTTAAACCCCAATTACCCATTAGAGCTTTTTCCAAATCCAAATTTTCCCTTACTAAAGCAGATTCTATTTTTGTTTTTCTGCCCATTCAAAAAAAAAAAACTCTTGGTTATGATTGTCACCCGCACAGGAGCACAAATCATGGATGAAGAACTTGTAGCCCTCAAAACCAAACTCCAAGATCTGGATGAAAAATTTCTCAACCTCCATCTTTAGCATTCAGCCATGAACAATAACTAATAGCCATAACTTTTGCAGCCACTGGGTTCTCTTCTTCTAGCAATTTTCATGGACCAAAGCTTGATTCTCCTCGCTTCAATGGCACCGATCCGACTGGATGGCTATACCGGGAAGAACAATATTTTAGTCTGCATAATAATTTTTATGTCCACAAAGTTCCACTTGCATCATTTCAATTGGAACGGGAATCCCTTCAATGGTACCATTGGTTCATCAAAGCTCATGTCGAACCATACTGGACAGATTTTTGCCAACTCCTTTTGCAATGATTTGGTCCTAGTGCTTTTGATGACTTCACAGGACCACTCACTAAACCTTGCCAAATTGGAACTGTAAGAGAGTATCAAACATAATTTGAGAACCTAGCCAATCACACATAAGGTTTTTCTGATGAATTCTACATGAGTTATTTTATCACTGGTCTCAAGGATGACATCCACTCAGAGGTTAAAATGTTTTGTCCGAACACAATGATGGAAGTCCTAGGTTTGGCTAAGTTGGTAGAGGACAAGATCGCCGCCAAACACCGCTCCAAACCCACTTTTGTTCCTTTCAGAAATATGGGTTCCCAAAGACCTCCAATCACGCCATCTCCTCGACCTAATACTATCAAGCATTTTTCTGAAGATGAGATGCGGGAACGCCAAGAAAAAGGGCTTTGTTATAATTGTGATGATAAATTCACTCGGGGACATCGATGTGTTGAGCAACAAATCTATCTCTTAGATGTGAATTCTCCGTTTTCCTCTGAAGTTGGTGCAGAAGCTCCAGATACATTAGATGATCGGGTTGACATTCAGCAGCTACCTATTAACCCTCTGTCTCCAGACAAACCCCCAAATATTTCTCTCCACGCTTTAGCCTGAGTCACCACCCCACAAAAAATGCGGGTCAGGGGTTACCTCAAGAAGATCCCTCTTACAATACTCATTGATTCTAGTAGCATTCATAAATTCATTGACCATCGAATCGCCAAATAGGCTGATTGTTTTTTCCATCCTTTCTCCAACTTTGGAGTCATGATTGCCAATGGGGGCACCTTACCTTGCAAGGGGAAGTGTCACAATGTGCATATCTCTCTGGAAGATTATAACTTGCACTTTGACATGTTTTCCTAGTCCTTAGGCGGATGTTATGTGGTTTTGGGTGTTCAATGGTTATGCACACTTGGCCCCATCTTATGGGATTTGCTGAAATTTGGATGCAGTTTTCAGTCAATGGGAAACAACACACATTTAAGGGCTTACAACCAGGGTGTCTTCTCATCATCGGTTCACATCGTCTATAAAATATCTTTAAGAAGAATTCACATGGTGTCATCGCTCAGCTCCATTCCATTCAGATGCACCCATCAACGGTCTCCACTACTTCCTTGAATCGCTATGTAGGTGTCTTTGTTGAACCAGTGGGATTTTCGCCTTCAAGATACCTTTCTGATAAGAATTTAACCACATCTACATCTTAGAAGGAAATGATGGCTATTTTGCATGCAGTACAGAAGTCTAGAAAATTTCCTAGAACAACGGGTTTCCTCCCTCGCACACCTAAAATGGGTTATCCAACTCATGGGTTATGCCTATGCGATCACTTATGAGAAGGGTAAGGACAATCTGGTGGCAGATGCTTCTTCTCGTACATTTCATGACCGAGTTTCTCTTATAGCTATTTCTCTGCTTGTTCCAAATTGCTTGCAATCTGTTCAATAGGGATATGTCTTCTATGAACTCCATGCTTCTCCATCAGCAGGGCACTTTGGGTTCCTCAAAACCTATGACTAGGAACAGTGTAACTTATTTTGGAAGGGACTAAAAATGACAATTCAATAGATGGTGGTTGACTGTGGTACTTTCCAAGTCAGTACGAGTGAACCGACACTCCTTTTGGGACTGCTCGAACCCTTTCCCATCCCTACATGAATTTGGATAGCTCTTTCTATGCCTTTCCTTGAAGCACTCCGGTGGTACCATACCACATCTAAAATGACACCATATGAAGCAATCTATGGACAAGCACCACCAGTTCTTCTTCCATACACCCTCAGCAGTTCCTACTTAAGGAAATTGACTTGGTTGTTTGAAACCATGATCATATTCTTCTCATTCTATAGGATAATCTTCACATGGAAAGAATTCGACTGAAACAACAAGCCGATCAACACCGTTCTGAGTGCACTTTTCACACAGTTGATATGGTTCTTCTTCATGTACAGCCTTCCAAGCAATCCTCCCTGAAACTCAAAAGGCATCAGCTTCTCTCTCAATCTATCACAGTGGTATTAATTCAGTGGCACATAATGCAACTCGAGGATGCTACAGGGGAACCACTCCTTCATATTCTGCATCAATTTCCACAACTAAAGCTTTGAGAACAAAGTGTTTTCTAAGGGAGAAGGGATGTTAGGAACCCGTGTCAACACTTCTCTTTACTTTGTTAGTATATTATTGTTGGATGCATATGCTTTGTAAGTCGTCCTGTAGTATTGTTGATCGATAGTTTGTATTAGCCCATGGTATTGACCCATAGTATTGGGCGCATATGCTTTGTATGTCGTCCCATAGTATTATATGTCCCATGGTATTGAACCATAGTATTAGGCTTAGAATTAGTATATAAGTGTAGTTGAGGCCAATGAAGGCACCGTGAAGTTATTTGTATTGAGCTTGCTCAAAGGAGGTTGCCCCCTCGAAGTGGCCTGCAATAAGTAAAATATTCTGTGATCCCATATATTGTGCAATTTATCAATTAATTGTTGCAGGTTCCTCACACTATGAATGAAGTCCCAACCCCTTGGCATGATGCCGCAAACATCCAAAAAAATGTTATTCCCGCATCACTGATCATGAGGTTCACAATCCCCATGTTTGTTGGGGAAAATTTGGATCTCGGGTGATGGGATTCAGAACTCTCCTAGATGAAAATGGGTCATTATAAGACATAGTAGTAAATATCAACTTCCCTTATCATGTGGACATTAAGCAACATGTAAAACCAGATTCAATCCATAAAATTGGGACGAATGTAACTCCGATTGCGATTTCCATGATCAATAGAAGGAGAAAGATCCCCTAGAAACTACAATTTCTAGAAATCAGGGGCTAATCAGAGCACCCTAGTGATTTTCGTGGGTGAAGAAAGGTTTAAATAAATTTTTAGAGGGACAAAATTGTTTTATCTTGCCTCCCCTTTATAAATTCCGTGGGGCCAACCTTTTATTCCAAATAAATAAATAAATAAAATGTGGGCTAATCATACCTAATGGGTGTTTAATAAAAAAATAGTCCATTAAAAATTTAAAACCCTTAAATATAGCCTATGGGTTAAGATTAGCGCCTAAAATTTTCCATGATGAAGATGATGATGATGATGAAGAAGAAGATGATGATTATGGAGATGTTGATGAGGAAGGGGGAGATGACAATAATGATGAAGAGGAGGAGGACGATGATGATGATGATGATGATGATGATGACGATGATGATGATGAAGATGATGATGACAACGAGGATGATGATGATGATCATCATCATCTAAATCATCTTCATCATCATAAGGAGCTTCTCTAATTTTGGATATAAGGAGGATATAAGATGATGATGATGATGGTGGTGATGATGATGAATACGTTGATGATGATGATGATGGTGATAAATATGATGATGATGATGATGATGAAGATGATGATGATGGTGGAGATGTTGATGAGGAAGGGGGAGATGACAATGATGACGAAGAGAGGAGGAAGATGATGATGATGATGATGATGATGATGCTGATGCAGATGATGATGATGATGATGATCATCATCATCATCTTTATCATCGTCATCTAAATCGTCTTCATCATCATAAGGAGCTTCTCTAATTTTGGATATAGGGAGGATATAAGATGATGATAATGATGATGGTGATGATGATGAAGATGTTGATGATGATGATGGTGGTGATGATGATGATGATGAATAGGTTGATGGTGGTGATGATGGTGATGGTGATGATGATGAAAATGACGATGATGATTAATATGATGATGATGATGATCATCATCATCATCATCATTAAGATGATGAAGATGATGATGATGATGATCATCATCATCATCATCATCATCATCAAGATGATGAAGATGATGATGATGATGATATAAGGAGCTTGTCTAATTTTGTTGAATCATTACAAGTGTGAGATGATGATGATGATGATGATGATGATGACGACGATGATGATGAAGATGATGGTGATGACGATGATGATGATGATGATGAGGAAGAAGATGATGATGAGGAAGAGGGTGATGAGGAAGATGATGATGAGGAAGAGGGTGATGACGATGACGATGATGAAGATGATGGATGATGATAAGATGGTGATGATGACGATGATGATTATGATGATGATGATTATGATGATGATGATTATGATGATGATGAAAATGATTATGATGATGTTTATGCTGCTACTAATGATGATGATGATGACAAATATGATGATGCTGGTCATCATCATCATCATCATCTTCATCCTCATCATCTAAATCGTCTTCCTCATCATAAGGAGCTTCTCTAATTTTGGATATAAGGATGATATAAGATGATAATGATGATGATGGGGATGATGATGATGATATTTTTCATCCTCCTCCTCCTCCTCCTCATCATCATCCTCATCATCATCTTTGTCATATTCATCATCATCATCATCACCATCATCATCGTCATCGTCACCATGATCTTCATGGGATTCATCATCATCATCATCATCATCATCATCATCATCATCATAATCATCATCATCTTCATCATCATCATCATCATCATCATCATCATCATCATCATCATCATCAACAACTTCTTCGTCATCATCATCATCATGATCACCATATTCATCATCATCATCGTCATCATCTTCATAATCATCATCGTCCTCATCTTCATCATATTCATAATTATCATAGTCGTCATCATCATCTTCATCTTCATCATCATAATCATATTCGTCATCATCATCATGATCACCATCATCCTCATCATCCTCATCATGCTTGTTGTTAGCATCATCATCATATTAATCATCATCATCATCTTCATCATTAGCATCATCATCATCTTCATCATCATCATCATCTTCAACATCATCATCATTTTCATCATCATCATCATCTTCATTATCATCATCATAATCATCGTCATCGTCATCACCTTCTTCCTCCTCCTCCTCCTCCTCCTCATCATCATCGTCATCACCATATTCATCATCATCATCATCATCATCTCCATCATCATCATCATCATGACCATCTTCATCATTATCGTCATCATCATCATCATCGTCATCATCTTCATCATCATCATCGTCATCATCATCATCTTTGTCATCATCATCACCATAGTCATCATCATCATCCTCATATTCATCATTGTCATCACCATCTTCATCATCATCATCATCATCATCATCATCATCATCATATTTTTCATCATCATCACCATAGTCATCATCATCATCCTCATATTCATCATTGTCATCACCATCTTCATCATCATCATCATCATCATCATCATCATCATCACCATCTAGATGATGATGACGATGAACATGATGATGATGATGATGATGATGAACATGAAGATGAGGGTGATGACGATGACAACAATGATGGTGAAGATAATGAAGATGATTTCAATGATAAGGGTGGATATAGTGGAAGAGAGTGAGGGGTATTGGGTGGATAGGAAATTAGATTTTATAAAGAAAGAAGCAACGTGTGCGCACCTCTAGAAATGCATGCGTGCCTACCTGCATGCGTGCTTCTAGAAACACGTGCACGCATATACGTGTATGTGCATTTGCACACATGCATGTCTGGATTCAAATTGTTTTTGGCACCCTTCCAAGCTTGGAATTAGCTTTGGAATTCCAAACCTTAAGGCTCAGTCTGATTTATGGCAGAACACATCAAATGTTGTAACTTTATGTTTTTCACACCTAGTTCCTCATATGCTCCACTAGTGCACTACAGATGAAATTGCACACACTTGTCAAGCTCTGTGTGCAGATTCTAAGTATATATTTTTGGAATAGATCTGTTGTTTTTTTCTATTTTTAATTCATTTTTAACTACACTCATGTCAAATTTGTAAAAAACATAGGTCGTTTATTTGGGGTATAACTTTTGATTGGCTTGCTTATTTAGAGAATGGAAAAGAACCTGCATAAGAGTACAAGAATACCTACAAGCTAAAAAAAAAAATTGATTATTTTCAGAGCATGATATGGTGGACCAACACTTGACCGTGTCGTTTTAAGGCTTCACTAACTTTCGTAATTAAAAAAATATATAAAATTAACTTTTAAAATTTTGGAAAAATAGCCCTGCACAAGATTCGTCTGTTGCCTACGCCTCTACATATTTTTGTCCTCATAAATTGACAATTTACATAACAAACAGGTGGACCAACAAAAACACGTGCATTATGTTTAGAGAAAAAATAACATACCAATCTTAAAATAATGACATTTTGGTTGTGGTTAACTTTTCCATATATAAAAGTTATATATTCCGGAAGGTCATCCATTTTTCTACGTTTCATATTTTTACACCTAATTTGAAAAAAATTTGTAGGTACCTCTAATAATTCATTTTAATGATAATATTTCTGTTTTTCCAGCATGTCATTGCAACTGAGGTGTCATAATTGGGTATCATTAGCTTGCACCAACCCTCTTCCTTTTTCTCTTCATTATGCACTCGACACATACTCAAAGTAATGCTGAGATTCCCAATCTTAATGAAGGCCATAATTTTTTTTGTAACATCATTTCAAATTCTATTACGACGGGTCTTATCTTTATCCTAAAACCTTTATATTTAAGTACCATAGTCATCAATAGAATATTTGCATCAATCTAAATATGCACCACCATCCATATCTTAATAATAACATCTATCTCGGAATAGAAATATGTTTTTCTCTTAAAACTTCTTCCCTCTCCATCTATACTTTACCCTTACATAACAATCATAATACTTAATACTTATCATGATACTTATCATATCCATCCCCAATCCTTTTCTATTTAATATTTAGTATATAGCTTTTTATATAAGTGAAATAATAACTATATTCAAATGGAAATTGGATCACTTAACTCCAACATCCTCCCATCCCACAATATACAGTTTTCAATATCGTTAAGCAATCAACATTTTAAATAGAATAAGATTATAATTAATTAAGTAAGATTCTATTTAAAACTTATCACTAATCTTTAACCATATTATGGTCTAAATGTAGGGCTCCTCTGAAGCCCTATCTAAATTCTTCTCGATTTATTGATTTTGTTGTTTTCTCTACATTATTCTACATCTACTTTCATTCCTTATCTTTTTATTATATTCTGCGATTAAACATATGCTATATATGTAATCAAATAACTACTAATTGTAGTTAATAAAAGACTATCTTTCTTTTTCTTTCGTTTAGTTCTTTCAATTCCATGTGAACCCCCCGCCTTGCATTGCTTATTTAATTTTGTTTTAGGAAAACAAAATCAAACTTGAAAACATACATAAGTATAAAACAATGTGTTTTGACCACAAAAATTCTAGTAAGGGTTAGATTAAACATCTCGCTCTATTTCATCCGTAAATTTTTGGCATAATACACGCAGATCATAATTTATACATTCAGAGGTCGTCTACGCATCGGTCAATAAGATCAAGTCTGGAATTTCTAATTATATATAAACCCATTTATTTAGTAAGCCCGGCTTTAACTGTCCCAAGGAAATTTATATTTAAATCCTAATAAGCTAAGGTCATACTAGCTGTTGCAGTAGGTGGTTTAATCAAATCATTGCGTTCCAACTGAAAGCTCGAGGTGCGGTTCAATTAACAATTGAGTTTGAAAGAGTTGTTGAGCATGGAAACATTTAAACCGAACGATCTGATACATACGTCACACATGGATTGGAAACAAGATTGACCGAGATCGTGGATAAAATTTTAATAGTAGAGATTTAACTAACAGCTTATCGTTGTCTTGGGGGTTGAGGGCAAGATCCAGCAGTGAGGTTTGATGGTTGTCTTGACAGAAATCTAGTTTTGATTTCTGTCAAGAAAGTGCGACGGGCTTAAGCTCTTTCAGGAAATTGCATCCAAAAAAAGCTACAACTGCCATTAACTGCGATTTCCATATTTGACTGATTGAATAAAATAAGATAATCAAATTAATAAACCTTTTCACACGATGTGTAAATATGGCCAAGGTTTAGGTTTATGATCTACCAGGCCGCGAGATGTGAATATCGAACCAACATACAAAGGAAATAAAAAAATGATTAATATATATATTTTCTCCTACGGAATAAAAAGAACCCTTTTGGAGCTACACCGACCTTGAACATATTCGAAAGATAAATGTGCATAGAACATTGATTCAACTTATAGAAATGGAAACAGATAGCAAAAACACTTATTTCAATGACCTTTCAAGCATAATTGTGGGTCGTTGTTCCTTATAAAACACGATAACAAGATAGGCGATTTATTCGCTATAGCTCAATCCACTGCTACTGTTTAAAATATAACACATACAATGATTCGATCTAAAATTCTAAATAGACACACTTTTTAAAATAGCCAACAGAGTAATGTGATCTTTGTGGCTCGATACAAACGGATCCCCTCCCAAGATAACAATTTATTAGTTTTTGTTTAAATAATAACTATATAGACTCGATCTGAGCTCTCATTTCTATTTGCACATATTCAAATAAAATAGCATTGAATATAGGAAGGTCAAGTGACTACCATTCCCTACCCACCACATGGGTAATTTTAGGATATGACGAGGACAGAATCCGAGTTGTCTGTAGTATAGGCGAGAGGATAGGTATTTGCTATAGCTCATGGATTGGTAGAACTTAGTTCTGCGTAAATTTACTTTTACCACCTGACTCACACGTAGTTGGTACTATTGTGTCCCATGCCAACCACGGAGTAGGTCTAAGCTTGTTATCTGGATTCAATACCAGAATGAACCATTCAACAACGAAAAGATCTTTTAATGCTTACTTGAGCAGAGATTAGGAGGGCCACTATCCTTGTGCCAAGGAAATCGAGTACAACGAAGACTCTACTTATTATCAGATGTAGTTAATGATTCATATTGGATCTACTATATGAGCAATGTAAACACATATTCAAGTAATTTCCTGTTGGAGGTTTGCATAGGGCAGAATTTATATCTTACACACTCTACAAATAAATTAAATACCATCATGCTCAACTGTTAAACAATGGATTATACTGCTTGATTGAAAGGCAATCAAAGGCGCATGGGTAAATACTATATCATATTTATTCCAAAATTTAAATTCAACCACTAATTCATAATACATTGGTTCGAAAGCAAGTTAGATGGATTTATAAGCCTACACATTCTGCTACTATTTTTTAACAAGATCATAATAAACAATGGTTCAAAAGTGCATTAGATGGATCCATATACCATATTTAGCATCATAGCTTTTCAACATTTTTAATACAAATCTATGTACAAGGTTAGGCTCGTAATTTTTCATAATAGTCTCAATACAATTCCATGTAACAGATTTAAACCTCACATCTCTCTAACCATGTAATACCAATCTATGTAACAGATTTAACTTATCGTTTTCCTACAATCTCGATATAGAATTAGCTTCATAGCCTTTAAAACTGTTTCAATGTAGATCCATACAACACATCTAACCTTATTGTTTTATCAAAATAATTTCAATGTGGATCTATATAAAATATTAAACTTTACCACCATCCAAAACAAATTCACTATAGATATATATATATCAGATTCATAAGGTAAATTTCAAAGCTTTTCAAACCTATTTTAATATAGATTTATTACCAATTAACCAACTAAATTAAGGAAAACACAAACCACATTGAGAGCACATGTCCTAGAGTTGAACCTTGCTCTTATACCAAATGTAATGTCCTATTTTTTTTATAGTAAAAATAGAATCTAAAGAAATTTAAACCACATAAATTTCTTTTGACAAAATTGTAACAATTTTATTATATAAAATTTACTGTATTCTACAACAAATTCATCATAATTGATCCCAAGTAAAACATAAATAATAAGAACTTGAAATAATTAAAAAAACATCAATGAACCTCCACGGTGGATCCAACAATTGAAAAATATGGTGAGGTAGTTACTTCTACACTCCAAACCAAACCTTGATGAATTTCCAGAAGACTCTTCGGTTGACCTCCCTACCACAATGCAAAATTAGTCTTCTTCCTCCGAGTCCCCGGGGGTCGCAAAGAGTAACATACAAGCCCAAATATTCAGTAGAGTCCTCCCAATATCCAAAGTATTTCTCAACCAAACTCACATAGATCACAATATTCTCAAATTTCCATTACAGAATCCATCCAACATTAGGGAGAAAGAGATACTTTCCTCTTAATTCCTTCTTTCTTAAACAGAAAGATCATTGACTACATGTGTCATCTCATGCAAAATTAATTATTTTATTAATTTTATATTATTCATTCACCTTCAGCCATGTGTCACCTTCACATGAGGGTGCACATAAGTTTCACAATTTTCTCTTAGCTGTCTCATTAGTCTAAAATCCCAATCCCTAAATTAGTGGGTACATGTGGAGTTCAAATCACAATTATCTCTTAGTCTAAAATCAAATATCTTTTATTTATTTATTTTTGATATTTTATTCAATGCATGTCTCCCTAAATGAGTGAGTGCACATGGAGTCTACCTCAAAATATCCTCCCTTAATATTTGCTCAAATATAAATATTTTTCCATTTAATTATTCTCAAATTTAACTTTAACATATGCATAACTCAACTATATGTATCTAGGTGTTTAGTGAAAGTATGAATATAGTTCTATTTCTTGTCCTTGTATACATTCAACTTCTATGGGTCCTTCTGATGACTTACTTGTCCTTGTCCTTGTCCTTGTGTGGCGAGTGTGATGTAGTGATTAGGAATCATTACCATAATCATCATGTTACATTATATGGAGACTAATGACGGTCAGTGAATAAGATCTTCGTTATTGTGTGCCCCTCAATTCATCATACGCGACCAAATCATTATGCCGTGTCAGTACGGCACATGCTACCCGAGTAAAGCTAATAGGGATTTCAACTCGTGCATGGAATGCTATTTTAGAGTCAACAGTGTGTCGTTGTACCCTTATGTATGTATCATATTCTTTAAGACTCCCTTTTATTCCATTTTAAAGTAAGTTGGTAATTCATTTTACTTGCCACTACACACACGCAAAGTGCACATTGGTAGTGCTACACAATATAAAGTATATCATCATGCATTATTCATCTTTATTCAATTATAGCTAAACAAATGGCATTTATTCACATCTACGGAATAAAAAGCATGATTTCATTCATTATTCATAACATAAACTCTAATTCATATTTCTCAATCAATCGAGCATTATCATCATTTTCTTGTGAATCAACATTTTTTATTCAAAAAACAAAACATAACACATTTTTCAAATTTATTTAACTGGGCCATTTCAACATAAGTTTCCTCAAGATCTAGTCAATCAACTTAGTCAAAGGAAGACATCACATTCAAATTGATCACAATTGTTAGGCTTACAATTGGAAAAAATCCCATCTAGGGAAACATCAAGCTTCCAACTCATGCAAGGACGTCACGAATTGGAAAACTCACACTTGGAAGCCTATGAGTGACCAAAAATTAATAAAAGGATGGAATTTTAAGAGAAAATCATGGAGGATGTGGTGGCCAAAAATATGCTAATGTTTCAAAAGCAACATAGCACCCTTGCCTCATCCTTATTTATGACAAAAGCATAACAAAGCTACTTTATGACCAGAAAAGCAGGATAAGACATGCTAAAAATAGTGTGAGCGCTCTCACTCATAAAATAAGAGATAAAGCAGACATAAAAGCAGTTGAGGGGACATGGGTGGATAAATATCACAAGATTAGGGCCATGAATGCACTAGGTGACCAACAGCCTAGTCTAACACCTAGGAAAAATTAATAATTGCATAATAAAATATATCCTAGGGTCTAGATGGGATCATTTTGTTCTAATAGGTAATAAGAGGGAAAATAAGAAAGAACATATATTTTTTATAAATATGGAAGAATTGAACATAAATCCCTAGTGGAGTCAAGAACATGTTACGTGGCTCTTAGATTTAGACACCACACTACAACAAGGACAAATAAGTGAGTGGAGTTTCCTCTTAATTTTAGAAGAAACCAAGAAATACTAGGAGAAGAAGGGAAAAAATAGGAAGGAAGGCCACTTGATTAATTAGGGTTTTATGTTTAATTTAGTTACCTAGGGTTGTAGGTTAATTATGGTACTTTGATTGGGTTTTACATTAAATGGATGATAATATTAAATTAACAAAGGAACAAATTAACTTAGCGTTAATTTATAAATCTATTAGTGATCTAATTAACCTAAAGTGATGAAAATGAACGAGATGAAAAATGGAAATAACTCATCACAGAGAATGTTATTATAGGTGTTGAAGATTATTAGAATGAATATGGGAGATGAGATATACCTCTAAGTGAGTGTTCCACCTTTCAATTTGAACCTATAGAAACAAATTGATCCCCCTACAAAATAGACATGTACCCAATCTCTAATACAATGTATATATAACAATATATATACCATATAAAATAATGTAGCACTGAAGCATTAAATGGTGATGGAAATTCCCTAAGAAGGGTAAATACCTTATTCTCCCTATCTATGATGGAACTTACCTTGAGGTAGTAGGGTTGAATTGTAACGTCCCCATCTTGACCCTATTGCATTAAAATGTAAATGATGTAATATTTTTATAAAATCATGGTGAGGAGCTCAAGGCCAAGGCCCCGCCATCGATTTATTGATGCGTATGGTTTGCATGCTAGCAAGGCACATTGGAAATTCAAACATCATGTAATATGCATTTTAATAAAAAATACCCACAACTAGCTATGCAATGCAACAAAGAGATGGGGGCATGTTTTTACAAGGAATTAGGAGGAAAATATTCAAACCCTTGGAGCCAATCAAGTCAAGCCAAGTGTCAATGAGAGAACCCATCAAACCCTGAACTACCCATGTTGACTTTTGTACCCAATCATTGATTTCTCCCAAGAGTTGGTTGAGGTAGTTAATGCCTTGGGGAATTAGAGGTATGGTTGTCCAAATTCGAGTATGGGCAAGCCACCCTGCATGGGAAACTGCGTTTTGCTTCTTGGGAAAGAAAAGAGACATGAATTTGTCCCCAAGCCATTATCCATCAACCAGTTTTCCTCTCCCACGAGTTGGGGGCTACCTGGGCGTTTTTCTCCATGGATTTTCCTGTGTTTTCCCTCATCTTGCAAGCTGGGAAGGGCGTTTTTGTTTTGGTTGCGAATGGGGAACATAACAGATTGATTTGGGGTTCAATGAGGTCGTTTTGGCCATTTGAAATTCTCACAGCATGTGGGAGAAATCGAGTTGCTCCCTGGGGACGAATTACTCTTCCCACAGTCTGTTTTAATGAGCCACGATTTGGGAAAAACCCATGGACCCTGTTTTGTAAAATACCCTTGTTGCAAATGTGTATCTATGCCCAATGTTTGTGATGTTTTGTGAGAAATGAGAATGTTGGGGTATGGGATTTGGGTATCCATTGCTTTGGCTTGAGCTTGAGTGTAAGCCTCCAGGGTTCAAATGTAGCCTGATAAACCCAGCTGTGGACTGGCTTGGATGAGATGAAATGAGTAATTGATTGTGAATGAGCTGGAATGTTCCCTTTTCCTTGTAAGGATCATGCCCACCTCGGGGGTGGCGGTTGTGTTTAGAGATTGATGAACACAACTAGCCTAGGGTTGGGTGGAACTTTGCAGCGACATAGCTAGTTGTTTGGGACAATTACAAAATGGAGATAAGTGTTTTTCTGTCTATGTATTTACTTATGCACTGTATTAATTTGATGACTGTTGATATGCTGTATGCATGAGTAATGTGTGTGGATAGTATAATTCCGCTATGCATAATTGATTTGTTTTACATCTGCTCACAATGATTTATTCATATGATTATAATGAATGGGCTGAATTTTACGAAAAGCCCTAGAGATTGCCATCATGTACCCTTCCTTGCCTTAGATGGATGGGTGGGTACGTTACAAAATGGTATCAGAGCTGTTGGTTGTAGCATTGGGCCTTCATGGGCTACCTATCACAACTTGCAGAGGTAAGTATGCTTGCTGCTCAGCAGTAATCATTAAGAAAATTTCAGAAAAAAATTGGAAATTTGAAATTTTCTAAGTGTTTTTGAGTTTTTATGCTAAGTTGGTTTCGGTGCAAGATTCTGAGTCCCACTGAAATGGTCGGCTCAAGTTAGTGAGTTGGGCCGAAGCAGTCAGTAGAAAATTAATAAAGTTCTTTGAAAAAGGATGGACAAATTTTGGCAAAACTCGCCGAGTGGAGCCGAAATGGCGGAAGAAGTCGGCGAGTTGCGTCGACGAAGTTGCGGAAGTGCCCGGGGAAAGGAAGAAAAATTTCAAAATTTTTCTAAGTGTTTATCGGCGTCCAAGGGAAAATTTCGGAAGAACTTGGCGAGTTGGTCTGAAACGGCGGAAGGACTTGGCAAGTTGGTCCGAAAATATTTCTAAGTGTTTTTCGGCGTCCAAGAGAAAATTTCGGAAGAACTTGGCGAGTTCGTCCAAAACGGCGGAAGGACTTGGCAAGTTGGTTTGAAAATTTTCTAAGTGTTTTTCGGCGTCCAATAGAAAATTTCGGAAGAACTCGGCGAGTTGGTCCGAAATGGCGGAAGGACTTGGCAAGTTGGTCAGAAAATTTTCTAAGTGTTTTTCGGCGTCGAAGAGAAAATTTTGGAAGAACTCGGCGAGTTGGTCTGAAACGGTGCAAGGACTTGGCAAGTTGGTCCGAAAATGTTTTTAAGTGTCTTTTAGCGGAAGAAATTGGCAAGTTCGTCTGCAATAGCGGAAGAACTCGGTGAGTTGGTCCACAACAGCGGAAGAACTCGTCGAGTTGGTTCGAAACGGCGGAAAAGAAAGACGAGTCCACCAACTGGCAGAACTCAGTGAGTTGATCTGCAACAGGTCGGAAGAACTCAGTGAGTTGATCCACAATAGGTCGGAAGAACTCGGTGAGTTGCTTTGAAACAGGAAATTTCAGATGTTTTTCAGGGAGATTTTCAGGTGCCGAAAAATGGAAAAATTTCCATGGAACTTATGCACCAGATTGCGCGAAATCGAAGGATTTACGAAAAAAAAAAAAAAAATGAGGGCGCTGCCCTTGACCCGCCCTACAGTGGGCCACAAGGGGGAAAGCCCACTTGACCCTCGTCGTCCCCCGGAGACAGTCGTTGAAAGTGTGAAATGCATTCTCTATACTTGGGAATGAGAAGTAGGAATTGCATAGAAGGGGTTGTGGAATCTCAGTAAGAGTAATGGGTTGTAATATCCATTATGGAGGATAAAAGGGAAATTCCTCACCCTAAACTATTTTTGTTTATCGCATAAGAATTGCATGTTTGGGAAATAGCAAAAATGAATATTATACATGTATGCATATACTGAATTGCTAATTCGTGGGAAGATCATAGCTAATGATTGCTTGTATGCTTGGTAGGGAATCCAAGAAAAGGATAAGCTATGATGTGGAGGAGGAACTCCGTGTCATGAGGGGGAATGGAAAGGGAGAATTTCTTAACTCCTCTCTTGCTATTGTTTTTATATTCCAAATTTTTATATACTGCAAAATATGGCATAGGAATTCTGGAAATGCAAGAGAATAATGCATATGAATTAGTGGGCACGATTAGAGAGTCATTGCATAATGAGTGTAAATTGCTTATGCATGAGCATGATGTTGCATATTGATAAAATAGTGAAGTTACACATGCAATAGCCCACTAATGTTAGTGCCTATGATTTATGACAACTAATGTTGTAGGAACCAGATCATAGATGTAGGACCCCTCCTTTAGGGTCCCCTTGAACTGAACCTGAAACTTTAAAAACTTCATACAAACAAATTAGCCATTATAGTTATTGGAAAAATAAAATAAAATAGTGAATAACTTAACAAAAATAAGCAAACCTTAACCTGTCAACCCGATCCAGCTGGTCCATTGTTGTCTGCGTCTTCCGTAGGATCCCTCCAGCAAAGCTCGTTTAACCATAGGCGAAGCAACCGTTAGCTTCGCCACCCAACCATAGGCTCATGCTTTCAGTCGCATGGCCTCCCCCGAGCTTTGGGTCGTAGAGCTCACACAAGTATTTCAGAAATTTAGCTTGGGCTTCCCTTCCCACCAGGATTTCTAAGCCAAACCCTTAGATAGCAGCAAGTCTTTGAGGCATTCAAAAATTACGACAATCGTCCAAATTATGGGTCCTTTACCCATTCCCCGAGCCTTCCTTATAAAGGAAAATCTCGTGCGACACGTGTCGCTTCATGCATAATTAAATATTTTTAATTAACTATTTAATTAAAACACTCACCCATCCAAGTGTCAGTTTCTCTGGGAAGTGCACCTACACCCCTAAGTTTGCTCTAGTTTGTCCCCCAGATGTTTTAATCAACTCCTAGCTTTTAGTTGATTAGGTGTCTAATCTATTTTGCTCCTAAATAATAATTTCTATTATTTTAAATGCTCAACAAAATAACTATTCATGTGCAAATGTCTAAGCTATTGTTATGCATTTGCTAAGTAATAATCTAGAGTTATTCTCCTAAGTTTTTATGCAGTTTAATTTAACAATCAAACTCACTAGGATCACGGTGCCGCGTCGTTGGGCTCCTGGTTCCTTAATTTTTTTATCCCCTGACATGGCACCACTCCGTCGGGCCCAATCATCCATGGTTTCCATTCCTTGGCATGGTACCACCTCGTTGGGTCCTTGCATCCATTCTTTCCGTTCTTGACAGGGTACCGCATCGTTGGGCCCTTCTGCCACCATCTTTCCGTTTTGACTTGCGGGAACTCTTGTAGGGATTTTAGGAATCGTTACCATCCATCCTCCGTCTACATGCTATCTAGGGACTAATGGCGCTGAGGAGTGAGTCCGTTCTCACTGCGCGCCCCTCAACTCGTACGTGACCAGCTCCGTCGTGGCCCACCTCGTACGCCCTCACGCTTTCCTCTTGAGCAAGCGGGTCAGTGCTTATCTGCTCAAGCGTGGTATTCCATCGGAAGTCGACATCGTCGTTGCTCTCCCTGTGTGTGATTTACCCGTACTCTATGACCCTTCATGTTCCTTTGTGTGTCCGTTGGTGAACCGTCTCACTTGTTTCTACACACACTTCTCACAACAATTTATTAGTAGAACTGTCCTCCATAATCATCATCTGATTTCTAAATCTAGTACTGTTAAACATTTATGATTTATTCAAACTTCTAATCAAATATACATTTTGTCGACAAATACATAATCACCGTATAGCTAGTCGTTAAGCATTATCCATATGTACAATTTTCATATCAAACTTAATCGTTAAACATAAAATCGTCCATTCACAATAACTACCCAAAAGCACATATATCAGTCAATCGTAATCATAAATATACTCAAAATAAAATCATAGGGTTATTTTATTAATGTTTCAAATAGTCGGTGACTCAGCAGGTGCCCTCAATGTCTATAGTAGTCTAGGGGCACTACAAAAACTAGTACCTCATTATTCTAAATAGTTAAGGTACTGAGGCGGGCATTACATACACCCCCTCTTATTAAAACTTCATCCCGAAGTTAAGTCTCATGTACTTCCATGGTGAGTTCTCTTTCTTTCCACATTCATTGCTTCAACATAACCAAAATTGCTAATAAAAATTCATTTCATCCTTTCTAGCATCATATAAGTATATATCTCATAATTGACAATATAACTAAATCATATCTTTCATAGTGTAGCAATCCCCACAACAGTCCTCTATTGGCTAATTAATTGTAACCAAATTTGAAATCATCCATAACAAATTCCTTTCATTCAGCAAAACTATAAATATATCATTTATGTAACTCTATTAAGCACTAACACATTTCTACATAAGGAATAAAATCTTCAATACCAATTTATTCATTTTCTATGGTTACGTATAACTATCATATATTTTAAACAATATCTGAGTTTTCAAATAAGAATTAACCCTTCCGAATTCTGTTCTTCAATACATACCTTATCCATTCCTAAACTAATCTTACATGCAACCTCTCTCTTTTCATAATCCAAAGTATAATTAAATACTGGAGTTCCATTTACTTAATATATCTAAAAGTATAATCTCAGATTTGTAAAAACAAAGTTATGTAAAGTTTTCTCCTCTTCCTAACTCAAGTACAACTAAGATTCTATAATTCAATGTAAGTTTAACTTCTCTCTTTTCTCAATCCAAAGCATGATTACAAACTAGTAGTGCATACCTGCGAAGCCATCGCCTTGATTTTAGAGAGTAAGCATTTACAACCAATAGATAAAATTCTGGACGCAAAACCCATCATCAAACTATATGAACTATGAATATCATTCAATCTTTCATACTAGCAATTTTAGAGAAGAAGAATTCTAACCTGTTCGAGAAGCTGGGAGTATCCTTGCCGAAGGAGAAGAAGCAAAAAAATCGCAACTTCGATTTTTTTCTACGTCGATCTTCGTAGCAAGTGTATGTCATAAACTTAGCTTAGAAGACAATTATCACCATTCGTATCCAATCTTATTATAGAACGATAATTAAAATAACAATCATAACTCATGATTTAACTACTTTAAGCCATAAATTCAAACAAATCATTTAATACACATACCATCTCCTCTCCTTTAGTTTACTAAAATCCATCTAAACAATCCTTCAGGTTTCCGATTCTATTGTTGATGCCATGTAGCCTTCATTTGTTTAACTTCCAACCATAAACAAACTTTCACTACATAAACTACGTTCATACTCTTTCACAATTATGTATACATCATAGTTATAATTCTAGCAAATCAAATGAAATCTCCAATATATATCTTATATTCCCAATCTCTTATAATGAGCATGAAACCTTAATAAATAAATTATATTCATATTATTTTATTAATATCTATGAATTTTCAATGTATAGCTTATATTCAAGTCCTTTCGCAAATACATAAGAAATCTTCGATATATAAATTATATACCTAATATTTTATAGATTTTACTCGCAAAACACGTGACACAACGTCGTGATATGAACATCCTAATAATACCTTACAATGTCCTTCGTACTAAAGAATGCAAATGTAGGGACCTTCCTTATGTGTATCAACAAGAGAAATTTATTTATTTCCTTAAGTTTATCAACCCTTGTCAGTAAGTATATGTAACCCAACTCATTTTTACTAACATTTTCATCTCCATTCTATACATGCTTCCTTACGACATGAGACACATGAAATAATATTATCCTCTATTATTAAGAGCATAATTTCTTCACATATACGACGCATGGCTATATTTCAATTATAAGCATTAGAAGTAATCCCAAGGTGTAATATCATACATTCATACACCAACACTTCGTATATATATAATCAAACTAATTTGAATTAATTATTTAAATATCTTCTTAGTTAAGGTAAGAACTTATACAAATACATAATGTGTTATCATTCTATCTTCCTGAACTCCTAATATTTAAGGTTATCATATTACAATAGCATGATTTTGAATATCATTGTTTATACTAATGATATTTAACATCACTTTTTAATAAATTCCTAATACATTGAAATAGGATCCAACTATCACCTTTTATAACACTAATAAACATATTATATTGCATTGCTATATGAACAATCTTCCACATATTACCACACTAGTAATATACATATTTAATGTACTACTATATATACCATCTTTCACATATTACAACCCTAATATAAAATATTATAATGCATTGCAACGTGAACCCTTTTACACACTACATCCATTTAATATGCATGGGATAAAGTATAGTCATACCATTCCGCCTTCAAGAATATGAACACAATACTACCTATTGTAAGACATTATTGCACGAACCGATTTCTCATATTACGACACTAATATAACATTGTAATGCATTAATATATAAACTAACCATCAACAATACAACCATTAAATACTTTACAACGCACAGGTCTCATTGCTTGTCGACGAGCATAGACTTAAAGATACACGCAGAACTCTAGATATTTACACTTAATGACCTCCCGGCTCAGCGTTATGACTTCACCTGGATAGCGCCTACCTTTCGGTAATCAATGCATACACCCCCCCAAAAAAAAGAAAAAGAAGGGCAAAATTCAAATGTAAAATTGGAAATCAATTCATACTTGCCGTTCTGGAGACGTTTAAGGAATGTAAATCGACACACAGAGGTTTAAAAGGAGTAATTCAATTTGTATTAGCAAGCTGGAAACGCCAAGATTTAAATCGAATGCTATGTGTTAAAAATCCATGTGCCAAAATCTGAATTCGATTACTTGGAGTTTGGGGCCAAAGCGCCATCAATTTTCGGAATGCCATCAACTTGAAATACTGTGAAATTAAATAAAATACTAAGATCTGAAATCGAAACGCTTGAAACGGATCACAGAGATGTTTTAAAAAAAATTCATAAATTAAAATCAAATACGAAATCTGGATCGAAGTTTGAAACTGAGCACAGGGATTTTTATAATTTTAGGCATACAAGGATATTGGAGGAACATTAAGGAAATGCAAGGAGATTTACAAATTACAAATTTGGATAACACTTATTAAACCGTAATCAATTTATAATGACATATTTGGGAAAAACGCCAAGGAACCGTAACTATTACATAGATTACAAATTTGGGAAACGCCGAATGAATCCTAATCCATTTACAAATTACAACCTGGAAATCGCCAAATATCCGTCGGGATCAACGCAAACATTTAAGAGTAATTTTGAATTTTAATGTATTGACCTTGAAGCGCCATTAAAAATGGAATACAGAGATTCCAGTCGTCGAGTGGATTCTGAATTCATCATTCAAATTGGAAATACAAATGCAGAGACCAAAATTACAACCAAATGTTATCATAATTATAAATCTGAGAATGAATACAGAGTGGATCTGGAAGCGTCCGCCAGATAGAGTCATCGTAGAGATTAAAATTACAAAATGGGATCTAGGACATTCATTCGATTGAGAATCACACAGAGGATCTACGATCCTAAAATTACTCTTCAACCAATTAACATTACTTGTAACACCTGAGTTCGCAAATCTGAGAACGAAACCTTTAAAGGAGTAAGCAGAGTATTTGCAGATCGCCTCATGGCACAGATTGATATCAAATGACAAGATTTTAAGATTTGAAACAATCTTAATCATTCCAGAAATCGAAATCCAACATAATACTTCATGACGCAGATCCAAATAGACTCATTCCTTTGACCCGATACTCTACAAGAATTAGCATACTTCTGATAATCTAGTTTTATAACATGCAGCGACAGAAACTGAGATCGCATTAATGCAGACAACTTCTTAGTAGAAGAGATAGAGGATTCTAACCAACCATTTTACCGATGGAAAGGTATCGCCGTGGCCAACCCGACAGAAAAGAAGTGTCGGTCACAACTCTACAGTAAGACTAACAAGCCATATTACTTAAAATATTACAGGCAGCATAAGTTTATAAAACAAAGATCTGAAATATACGAAAAACTTGTCTTTAAGCATTGCAGAGATCCCTATCAGATCAAAACAAAGTAAAGACTGGATCCCCAGCTATCATGCATTCCCACAAGGATGGATATGAAATCTACTACACACGATCCATACAGAGATGGATGGCTCCAGAATGTTATTCACGCATTCTCCATAGTAAAATAGAGATCAAACCGGACTCTTTCATATTTCGACATCATATTTATTATATATAGACATAAGGTAAATAATCGGATCCCTACGCTGTTGGAAGCATATAAATAAACATGAATAAACCTGCCGATGCCTGTCTTTTGGAAACATAAAGATAACATAAAACATGCGGATGCCTATATTTTGACCGAATGCAGATACATATATATATATATCAAGGAGTTAGATATCAATTTTTAACACAGAGATAAGACTAAAGTTGGGCAGCCAAATCACGCAGAGGTGAATGCATCCAGATCACGCTGCAATTAAAAGCAATAAGCTTAACACAGAGATGAGAAAGTGTAAACAGGATTAACACTGAGTTAGCGTAACAACTCTAAGCGCAGATTCTAGGGTTTTTATAGCACAAGAATGAGCTATCAACGCGATGTGCGAATCCAAAGGGTTTCATAAAATAAAGGCAATAGCTAACACCGAGTTAGCATAGTAAGGTATTTTTTTGCAAATCCAAACGGATGCAGAAATGCTAGGTCGAAACAAAGATTAGCTCTGGAATCAACACAGAGGTAATTACATCGACCAACAAAGATAAAGATGAACAGAGGTTTACTACCTTGTGCATTCCTGCTTGCATAAGATGTCAAAAGAAAAAAATTACAAACCAACGATTTTCTCCAAACTAGAAATTAACCAAACATGAAAATCGCACTGGAATCGGGCTGCTACACGCCGTCATTTTCTCCAAAATCGATACGGTCAATGTAAAAAAAGAAAAAAAATGTAAACCGAAACGAACGGGTATTCGTTATAATCAAGGTTGACTGTAGCGGTAAGGGCACACAAGATCTCATCAGAACATTTGGGCGGTAACTCAAGGCAGAGATCTTTTAATGTCGATTTTTCAACTGGATTAAGGGTATGAAGAATACACCAACCAGGGTTCGATTTAAACCCAGAGGTATTTAATTGAATCGAATACGATTTCAAGAATGAATCTTGGAGGACGCCGATCTTTATTTATTTTAAATTTAATTACAGAGATTTGTTGATGTTTAAAATAAAACCCAAATAAGAATTCTAGCAACGAAATAATAATACAAACCAAGTTTTCAATCTCAGAAGATATAGATCGACTACAAACAATCGATTTGGCAATGAAATCGGGTCGCAAACTGATGATTTAAATCTCAGAAAAAAAATTTGATTAACTGCAGTCTGCAACAACCGATTTATGAAAATGAGATCGGGTTTTAAACTGAGTTTTTGAATCTCAGAAAATGGAGCAACTATGAAACTAGGTTTTGGAAATTGCCCTTTCATCATGAATCACAGAGAATTTCAAAAAGCTCAATTAAAATTCCTGATAGATTCTGAAAGTCGCCCTTCATTATGAAATACAAAGATTGAAATAATAACACAAATCGATCTCAAGAAGACAAGAAAGCAATTCTGGGAATGCACAAAGGATGCAAATAGAGTTCTTATTTTCTTGGATCAAAATCGTCCTGACGAAAAATCTAATTCTGGAAAAACGCATGAGAAATATACACAGGGTTTTAAATAATTTTGAACCAAAATGATCTTGAAGAAATAAATCTGGAAATGTTGGTAAAATAAAACAGTGTTTAAACTGTATAGAATTAACCCAATATCTTTGTGCTTTCCCATATATAAATATCAAAACCAGAGTTATATAATCATTAGAAATGCGGTTCGAGTTACAGCCATTTCCTCTTCTTTTCCTTGAAAACAAAATTTTAAGTAAATTTAAATCTCAATCGTCTACAATAGAAACAATTCTGGAACGCCGATAGAACACAAACAGAGTTTGAATGAAACTTTTATACACCAAATCGATTTCTGATAAGGATCTGCCAATAGGTATGTAAGCAAGTCTTTAAAAATAAATTTAAATCTCCAATCGAAAAACAATTCTGGAATGCTGAATAGAATACGCGACAGAGTTGAATAATTTATTCCTCATCGATTTCTTATAGGAAAATATGGAAATAAATTAGAAACCCCAGTCGACATCTTGATAAACGATTCTGGAATGCCAATAGAATACAACGAAGTTGAATAAATTAATCCCAATTGATTTTATGATAAAGAAATCTGAAAACGCGATATCTGAATAAAATACGACAGAGTTTAAAAATCTTGGGAAGTAGATTGCTTTCAACATCAACTCTGAATCGAAATCTACATACAGACAAAGTTAAAAAAAAATTTGAAAACTGAAATCGCTTTGGAGGAGACACAGAAATCAAGGGAATGCAGATCGACGCAGATAAGGAGTATTGAAGGCGCGCCATCCAATTTTTGGATCTGGAAGCTTACCCAATACAGTAATGAATACAGATAAATTTTGATAATCCCAAGCCTTCACCTTGGTAGATCTGGAGACCCCTATTCGAAATTCGACGGAGGCATGCAGAGGATTTAAATTTGTTGAATCTAGATATACCTCGATATGAGACACTGTAAACGCCGATCCATATCCTCTTAAAACAGATACATATAATTTTAAATTGTAGAACTGAACTACACTTTGACTCTGTTAGCTGGTTCTTAGAGTTTTTGTACATATAACAAACAGAATCCTAATTCTGAGCACAATAAGTTAGGTGGGGTCAAGGTTTCGTGAGCATCGGGTTTGATTAGATAAATGTTTACAGATCTACAAAGCCGAACTCTTACCTTCGGTCTTTTGACGTTTGCACATTCATAAAATTTATGCGAAAAAAAAGATGAACAATACGATTTTATGTAAAAATAAGATCCACAGCTAACTCTTTAGGGAATCTTTAAATCTTTATGGAGATGAAGGTGAAAAAAACATTTTCATGGCTAACCTGCTTGAGATGTTCGAGTAATACTTGCTGGAATGAAGATGAAAACACAGTCGTTGTTTCTCCGACGATCTCCACAGTCATTGATGAACCCAAAAAAAAAAAAAAATACGAGTCTAATGCCCTCAAGGCTCGACCGGCTCTGATACCAAATGTAGGACCCCTCCTTTAGGGTCCCCTTGAACTGAACCTGAAACTTTAAAAACTTCATACAAACAAATTAGCCATTATAGTTATTGGAAAAATAAAATAAAATAGTGAATAACTTAACAAAAATAAGCAAACCTTAACCTGTCAACCCGATCCAGCTGGTCCATTGTTGTCTGCGTCTTCCGTAGGATCCCTCCAGCAAATCTCGTTTAACCATAGGCGAAGCAACCGTTAGCTTCGCCACCCAACCATAGGCTCATGCTTTCAGTCGCATGGCCTCCCCCGAGCTTTGGGTCGTAGAGCTCACACAAGTATTTCAGAAATTCAGCTTGGGCTTCCCTTCCCACCAGGATTTCTAAGCCAAACCCTTAGATAGCAGCAAGTCTTTGAGGCATTCAAAAATTACGACAATCGTCCAAATTATGGGTCCTTTACCCATTCCCTGAGCCTTCCTTATAAAGGAAAATCTCGTGCGACACGTGTCGCTTCATGCATAATTAAATATTTTTAATTAACTATTTAATTAAAACACTCACCCATCCAAGTGTCAGTTTCTCTGGGAAGTGCACCTACACCCCTAAGTTTGCTCTAGTTTGTCCCCCAGATATTTTAATCAACTCCTAGCTTTTAGTTGATTAGGTGTCTAATCTATTTTGCTCCTAAATAATAATTTCTATTATTTTAAATGCTCAACAAAATAAATATTCATGTGCAAATGTCTAAGCTATTGTTATGCATTTGCTAAGTAATAATCTAGAGTTATTCTCCTAAGTTTTTATGCAGTTTAATTTAACAATCAAACTCACTAGGATCACGGTGCCGCGTCGTTGGGCTCCTGGTTCCTTAATTTTTTTATCCCCTGACATGGCACCACTCCGTCGGGCCCAATCATCCATGGTTTCCATTCCTTGGCATGGTACCACCTCATTGGGTCCTTGCATCCATTCTTTCCGTTCTTGACAGGGTACCGCATCGTTGGGCCCTTCTGCCACCATCTTTCCGTTTCGACTTGCGGGAACTCTTGTAGGGATTTTAGGAATCGTTACCATCCATCCTCCGTCTACATGCTATCTAGGGACTAATGGCGCTGAGGAGTGAGTCCGTTCTCACTGCGCGCCCCTCAACTCGTACGTGACCAGCTCCGTCGTGGCCCACCTCGTACACCCTCACGCTTTCCTCTTGAGCAAGCGGGTCAG
This sequence comes from Larix kaempferi, assembly GCA_027924585.1. Classification (NCBI taxonomy): domain Eukaryota; kingdom Viridiplantae; phylum Streptophyta; class Pinopsida; order Pinales; family Pinaceae; genus Larix; species Larix kaempferi. Next base: position 6,725,103 of record BSBM01000069.1, on the reverse strand, counting down.
TGCTTATCTGCTCAAGCGTGGTATTCCATCGGAAGTCGACATCGTCGTCGCTCTCCCTGTGTGTGATTTACCCGTACTCTACGACCCTTCATGTTCCTTTGTGTGTCCGTTGGTGAACCGTCTCACTTGTTTCTACACACACTTCTCACAACAATTTATTAGTAGAAATGTCCTCCATAATCATCATCTGATTTCTAAATCTAGTACTGTTAAACATTTATGATTTATTCAAACTTCTAATCAAATATACATTTTGTCGACAAATACATAATCACCGTATAGCTAGTCGTTAAGCATTATCCATATGTACAATTTTCATATCAAACTTAATCGTTAAACATAAAATCGTTCATTCACAATAACTACCCAAAAGCACATATATCAGTCAATCGTAATCATAAATATACTAAAAATAAAATCATAGGGTTATTTTATTAATGTTTCAAATAGTCGGTGACTCAGCAGGTGCCCTCAATGTCTATAGTAGTCTAGGGGCACTACAAAAACTAGTACCTCATTATTCTAAATAGTTAAGGTACTGAGGCGGGCATTACAATAGAAGCATGATTGAAAATGAAAGATATTGGATAAATGAGATGAATATGCACTAGTTGGAATACTATTGAACATTGCACAGTGCATGTGAAAATGTTTTTGTGTGTATATGATATTGCATATTGGTAAAATAGTGAGGTTTTACATATGCAATGAGCCACAAATGTGGTTGCTAATAATTTTTGTTCGCATTGGTTGTAGGACCAAAGACAACCAAAGCATGGCTAAGGATGTGGATGATGATTGTTGCATACAACCTTATGAAGAAAGGATGGTGCAACAAATCTGTGATCATGAGGTTGGCAAAAGGACTGTGAAGCCTTGGTAAGAGGCCAACTGATAAGGTCACATGAAGTGATGTTAATGATAGCCATGCAGGTAATGGTTATTTTTTCTTAATTACATGAATGTTGAAAGGAGATCTGGTAAGGTCCCTTCAACTATGTTTAAACTATGTTGATTGGTTTGCATGTGGTACTGAGTGCCTGAATGTGAATGTCAACCTACCAAATATGGTCAGGTGTGGGCAAGTGAAGACAAAGAGCCTTACTCCCTATAGTTTCTTAGAAACCTCAATGCATTCATATGAAATTATACCCTACCATTTGTGTATGTTGGTTGTGAGTTTAAAAACCAAAGCAAGTAGAGACTTATAGTCATGTTGTGGTAGTACATGTCATATGAGACAACCATGGTTCAGCCATAATATGCTGGAATGCCTAGTATTCATGGATTAATGTGGGGTTGCATTGAAGGGATGTGCATTAGAATATTCGGTACAATCTTGGGGTTATGCATTGAGTGAATGCACAATTGAAAAATTATGTGAGTGATGTAAATGTGCATGCATGTGTAGGTGCACATGTTGAGATGCATTGTGAGAATGCATGGTTGTGATATATATATATATATATGTTCAATGCAATTGAAAATAGATGAGATGGTGAACTATTGTTAATCCTAAGACCATTTCATGAGCTGCTGTGAATGCAGGGAAATGATTGCATGAAGAAGGTAGACATGATGATTGGGCTACCAGAGTGCTCTGTGGAAGGACAGAGATTGCATGGAATGTGAAGTAATGAGTATTTACTGTTTATCTAAATTGCATGGATAGTGTGACTGTGTCTTGCAATTTTATTATGATAATAATGCATATATAGAATTGCATTCAAAATGTTAACAGCTGAAAGTGTTTGAATTATTGAGTGTTATAATTCTAAGATCACTTTAGTGACTGTTGTAGCAATGAAAAGACTATATGCATAGATACTCATAATGTGTTTGGCTGATTAAAGATCAGATTTCAGGTAGGAAGGTCTTGCATATGGCAATGAGGATAAGTCCATAGTAATGACCAGGATCTACCATGTGCAGAAGCCAAAGGTTATGAGAAGGTTCTCATGGTTGTAAATCTAATTTCTGTAGGAAAACAGATTTGTAGATTTCAGATTTGAGAATTTGCTTATAATTGCTAATGATTGTTTGGCTTATATAAAATTGTGTCTGGAGGACATGCTGTAGGTGGATGTTCATGTATGGTAGCAAGGGTGAAACCATAATGGACAGAGTGATACCACTTATGAGATCTAGACAATATCACGATAGCGTCATTGCTAAGCAAATTAATTTATGTAGTAGACAGAATGGCAAATGCATATTGAATTTAATTATTAATGACATTGATTGGTTATGGAAAAATCACATATAAAGCTTATTGCTAAATGTTGCTGACTATTTGGCTAGTTGATAATGTGTGCCAGGATGACACATTGCAGAAGACCATGTGTGATGGCCTGCATAAGCCAAACTAGATGGAAAGGATCCCATGCTTTGGAAATGGGTTTCGGGTGAAACACCATTATAAATGTTGATAATGTCTCAGCCGAACTGCATGTTGGTAACCATGTGAGTGAGATAATAAAATTATGCCAAGAAGACATGTGTGGGTTATGGAATGTGAAAAGATTGGGGTGGCAAACCGAAGGACTATTGACTCAGAGAAGGGAGCCCCCATTCTTCGCAAATGAAGAAAAGATACATCTGTGAAACGAATGAGTATTCTATAACCCTAACTAAGAATATACCTATCTGGTTTTTAGATTTGCTATGCAGAGCATGTTGCATTGTTTCATTCTTATTCCAGACTGGTTGAGTGTGATTAAGGCCTACATAGCTCACATCGGAAAGGGATGCATACCTTTCGGGTGATGGGTTATGTTAGGGTTTTCAATATTGACTACACCCTAAGGGAATGGACACATTCCTGGTGTTTCAATACTTGATAGTGAATGTTATGAAATATGATTACAATTTTAGAGCAGTAATACTGATGAGCTTGCTTATCCTTCTTCTGCTACCAACTCGCACAGATGCAATTTGGTGTTGCACGTTAAGAGGCAAAGTGAAGAAAGGGTGCTCAAGAGAACTGTATGGGAAGTGGTAACCTTTCTATGCTCACACTAAGGGACACTAGAAGAGGTGGACAAGACCGAGGAGCTGTGTTGCAGAAAAGGTGTATCATCCTTGTGTAGTGTGAGTGGGTATTGTGGGGCCATGCTAGATTGCAGTAAAGTGAGCCACCTATGGAGTTCCTGGAGGGAACCACTGGCTTGCATAAGAGAAGGAGCCACATAATCATATTATGTTGTTCATATTGCCTGATAAACCCAGTCAATGTATTGGCTTGGAAATGGTTGTTGTATGCCTGATAAACCCAGTCGGTGTACTTGCTTGGCGTTGGTTATTTGGGTGTTGTGGCGAAGGGTTTCTAGATGCCTAATAAACCCAGTCGGTGTACTGGCTTGGCATGTTGTTAAATTGATGTCTGACAAACCCAGTCGGTGTGTTGGCTTGTCATTGGTTATTTGCATGTTGTGGAGGTATTGGTGAAGGGTGTTATTTCCTCACAAACCCAGTTGAAGAATTGGCTTGGAAATGGTTACTATATGCTTGATAAACCCAGTTGACGTACTGGCTTAGCATACTGATTTTTGAAATGCTTGATAAACCCAGTCGGCGTACTGGCTTAGCATACTGAATTTTGAAATGCTTGATAAACCCAATCGACGTAATGGCTTAGTATATTGATTTTTGAAATGCTTGATAAACCCAGTCAGTGTACTCGCTTAGCATACTGATTTTTGAAATGCTTGATAAACCCAGTCGGTGTACTGGCTTAGCATACTGATTTTTGAAATGCTTGATAAACCCAGTCGGCGTACTGGCTTAACATACTGATTTTTGAAATGCTTGATAAACCCAGTCGGCGTATTGGCTTAGCATATTGATTTTAGGGATGCCTGATAAACCCAGTTGGCATACTAGCTTGGCATTGGCTATTCGTATGATGTTATGGAGCAGCAGGTGTGCTGGCCAAGCATCCACCCCACAGGTGATCCAAGGCTTGTAAAGCAGAGAAGGAAACCTGTGGAGTAGCGAGGAACCGCACAATATAGATAAGTATTCATTTCCATTTATTTCTTGTTTGGAATAATGAATATTTCAGGTAGAAGTCTTCTAACAGCTAAGTTGATACACTATTGTTTCCTTGTTGGAAACCTTGGCCATTGCAGGAAGCAAGGACCCTGAAAGAACTAAAAATTCTTGGTAAACCCAGAGAGTAACTGGTTGGAGCTATAAATGCTTGGTAAAGCAAGAGAGTATTTGGTTGGGCGCTATAAAATTCTTGGTAAAGCCAGAGAGTAACTAGTTGGGCGCTATAAAATTCTTGGTAAATTCAGAGAATAGTTGGTGGGAACATTAACCACTTGATGTTGTGGAGCAGCCGGCATGCTGGCCAAACATTCCTTAATTAATTAATAAAAACCAGTTAGCGTACTGACCTGGCATTGCCTATTTTGGATGGTGTGGAGTAGCCTGCATGCTATCCCGACATTCATTATTGTACCCACAGGAAATCCAATGCTTGGAAAGCAAAGAAGGATCCTATGGAATAAAGTGAATACATCCGATACATATAAGTATTTGGTTATCTTGCAACTTCTTGCTTATGAATATACGTGTATATGATTTTGTTATGATTTCCTAAGCTATTGTTTAGAGATAAACCCTATGAGAATGAACTAAACATGTGAATTGATTCAATGTTTGCGTATAGGTGTTGCTGGAAGAAAGGACTGTGAAAGGATCTGGAGGATGCATGTGGACATGTGATCGTCCGAAAGAGCTCAGTGTGAGCAGTAATAAAAGATGGTGCTAGTGGACATGTGTGGGTCCTAGCAGCCAAAGGCTCTGTAAGCAACAATGGGGAAGGATTCCCCTAGTTGAAAAGCATTAGACAAACTTTAGACATTAAGTGTCATAGCCAAGAAAGGGCAAGTCAAGCATTCATATTGAAGTGAAAGAGGCTAAGGAGCAGAGAACCACAAGTGATGGTGTGGCTCCGGATTGGAACAAGACTAAGAGGGGAAAACTCTTACTCTTCTCTTTCCTTTTGACTGATGCATCTTGAAAACAAAGGATTGTTGAGTGCATGTCATAGCTGAAAGTAGATTGTGTTTAATTGCTTGAAATGAATTGTGAATGTTGAATTAGTTATTTCCCTGTGAAAGGGTGAACATGAATGAGTTCACATGTATGATGGAAAAGTATGAAATGTGTGGAAGTCTCATGAGTAAAGCATGGACGTTCCAAGTCAATTGGGAAAATAATTGACTAATTTTGATATTGTGTTATGCTTGTCCTAATAGGAATTGCCAGGATGAGTCTCATAGGCGAGAAATTGAAAGCCATTTGTTGCAGTTGTTACTGGCCAAGTGTACTAGTGAGAAAAGTAAGAGTCAGTTGTGCATCATGATCATGGCAGCAGACCAAAAGCTATTTGTTTTGGCTGGAAATCTTCCTCAATTAGTTACCAGGACAACAAGAAAGATGGTAGCCATGGAATTCCAGACTTGTAGATTAGCTGGAATTGTAATAAAGGAAAGGGATTGCTGTGGAGCAATGCCCACCTGCAGAGATGGAATGCAGGATAGACCTGCCACCATTTGTGAATTTTGAAGCATGTGTAAAGTGGGTATTTATTCCTAAGAATTGGAACACCGAGGACGATGTTATTCCAAGGGGACGGGTATGTAACGTCCCCATCTTGACCCTATTGCATTAAAATGTAAATGATGTAATATTGTTATAAAATCATGGTTGGGAGCTCAAGGCCAAGGCCCCGCCATCGATTTATTGATGCGTATGGTTTGCATGCTAGCAAGGCACATTGGAAATTCAAACATCATGTAATATGCATTTTAATAAAAAAATACCCACAACTGGCTATGCAATGCAACAAAGAGATGGGGGCATGTTTTTACAAGGAATTGGGAGGGAAATATTCAAACCCTTGGAGCGAATCAATTCAATCCAAGTGTCAATGAGAGAACCCGTCAAACTCTTAACTTCCCATGTTGACTTTTGTACCCAATCATTGATTTCTCCCAAGAGTTGGTTGAGGTAGTCAATGCCTTGGGGAATGAGAGGTGTGGCTGTCCAAATTCGAGTATGGGCAAGCCACCCTGCATGGGAAACCATGTTTTGCTTCTTGGGAAAGAAAAGAGCCATGAATTGCTCCCCCAGCCATTATCCATCCACCATTTTTCCTCTCCCACGAGTTGGGGGCTACCTGGGTGTTTTTCTCCATGGATTTTCCTATGTTTTCCCTCATCTTGCAAGCTGGGAAGGGCGTTTTTGTTTTGGTTTCCAATGGGGAACATAAGAGATCGATTTGGGGTTCAATGAGGCTGTTTTGGCCATTTGAAATTCTCATAGCATGTGGGAGAAATTGGGTTGCTCCCTGGGGACGAATTACTCTTCCCACAGTCTGTTTTAATGAGCCACGATTTGGGAAAAACCTATGGACCCTGTTTTGTAAAATACCCTTGTTGCAAATGTGTATCTATGCCCAATGTTTGTGCTACTGTGTGAGAAATGAGAATGTTGGGGTATGGGATTCAGGTATCCATTACTTTGGCTTGAGCTTGAGTGTAAGCCTCCAGGGTTCAAATGTAGCCTGATAAACCCAGCTGTGGATTGGCTTAGCTGAGTTGAAATGAGTAATTGATTGTGAATGAACTGGAATGTTCCCTTTTCCTTGTAAGGATCATGCCCAGCTCGGGGGTGGCAGTTGTGTTGAGAGATTGATGAACACAACTGGCCTATGGTTGGGTGGAATGTTGTAGCGACATAGCTAGTTGTTTGGGACAGTTGCAAAATGGAGATAAGTGTTTTTCTGTCTATGTATTTACTTTTGCACTGTATTAATTTGATGACTATTGATATGCTATATGCATGAGTAATGTGCGTGGATAGTATAATTCCGCTATGCATAATTGATTTGTTTTACATCTTCTCACAATGATTTATTCATATGATTCTAATGAATGGGCTGAATTTTATGAAAAGCCCCAGAGATTGCCATCATGTACCCTTCCTTGCCTTGGATGGATGGGTGGGTACGTTACATGAATCATCCCAAGAACTGGAAGGGGATAATTCAATGGAGATGCTCTAGGACCAAATAACAATCCCTCAAGGTTGGAGCCAAACTAGTGGCAAGAGATCCATGTAGAGGTTATGGAGATGATAGGTAAAAGAAAACCAAGAGAACAGAAGAGAACATAAAATCTAGATCAATATTTGGCACCAAATATAGTGTGTACCTAGAACATAACATTAGACCCCTTCATTAGGAACTCCTTTTCAATGCTAGTTTTAGTAATTTTATCATAACCTTTAACTCTAAACTCAGAATTAGGGACTATATGGATAATCAGAAAGGTATTTCAAAGATATTTAATTTTTTTATATTAATTTTTCTTTGCTTATATATATATTGAAAAAAATTTGCAAAATAAAAATTAGATTTTCTTTGGGAGAATGAAGCTTTTCATACATTTGGTATAACTTATCACCATGACTTCAAAAGTAAATGCTTGTTATACTAGTGGAAATATATTGAAGGGGAGTAATTATTTTTTTTGCATTTTTTCAATCCCCATCAAATCTGTAAAGGTTTTAAAACTTAAACAAACAAACAAATCTTTTGTAATCTCAAAAGATTATTTTTTTCATTATAATGTTTGAAGACCTATAATAATATATTGGGATTATAAAGAATGTATAATAATGAAGTTGTATCCGTCATCAATATTTTTCAATTGGTATAAGAAAAAAACATTCCTAGGTCAAGGTGAAAAGTTATCAAAAATATGAAAATATGTTCTTTTTTTGTGTCAAAAGATTCCATTTTCTTTTTTCTTTTTTCAAAACTTGTACAAATATGAGGAATTGTGAAAAAGGGAAAACATGAAATTTACAACCCTTGTGAATAGGTATCCAATAGTAAAAGGAGAACTCAAATTAGTTAATGGAGAAAAACCTTATGGTAAAAATACTTTTTTTTTATAAAAGCAGTCCCTTATGAAGGAAATATATTGTTCTGAAGACATTGAGAGGAGGAAAGAAGATTCCAAAAGGAGAGGAGAAATATATCCCCAAGTGTTATCTCAAGTGGTCATGAAACATATGTTGGGTATTGTAGTACCTCGGTTGTTAAGCCCTAGACTTATTATATTTTATCTGACTTTGGACTTATGTTATATTTTTTAATGTGACTATGGGCTTATGCTCATTTGTTTGATGATGTGATTATGGAATTTGGAATTATTATTATTAATGTTGATGTTGTTGTTGTTGTTTTTATTGTTATTGTCATTATTGTTATATTTGAATGATTGTTGCTATTAATTAAATAAAAAAATGGATGAGAAAAGGCAATTAAATGTGTATGGGAGACCATGGATCTCATGGAGTGAGGGGAAATGGGGAACATCCCTAGCACCTTATGGCTTGTTGCTGGATGGTAGTTGTCCATCCTAGTTCATTTTGTGCCTTGGGGACTTTAATAGTGTTGTTCACCCAAACATTGTACAAGGGAACCCATTTTCAATTTTTATGAGCTATAGAGTTATTATTGCACCTTTTACATACTTTAGTGGGCCCTTCTTTCCTAGTGCATCGTATTTGAGAGAAATTCCCTCCTATTTATGTGTTTTTGTCACTTATGATCCCTCTCCCTAGATTCTAGGAGCTGTAATCCAAAATTTAGCTTCCACCTCCTTAATTTGTGCCTCCACCTCCATAAGTGTACCCCACTCCTCCATTTATCCCTATTTTCTGGCTTCCATGATATTTATGAACCTATTGGATCCCCTCTCTCACCTAATTCTTCGTACTTAATGTTTTGTAACCCCCCTTATACATTAGTGCGCCTCCTTGTTCTCTTCATGGCTCCACTCTTAGGTTCTTGGTAACTCCTCCTCATGGTGCTAATATGGGAAAGGGAATCTCCTAATGAGGCTACCACTCCACTAATTTGATTTAAGTATACATGATGAACGCAAACCACACTCAAAATCCATTATAGTCAGACACCTTGGGTTTGAGTTACCATCCTTAAGCTATTTATACATGTACTCTCTCCTTGCTGAAGCTAATCTTGAGATTTGGATCACTTGTCTTGTGTTATCTTGCCATTTTGGGAATGTTGTTAGTATTGAGGGTGTTGATACTTAGATATAGTCTATTTGTTCCCTTTTCTTCCATTATATCACTATACTAGTCCATGTTCTCTCACAGGAAGCCAGGAAAATGGTTGGTGAGAGGACTCACATCCCATAGGTAGTGGAGATAGATAGGAAAGTAGTAGTGGGAAGCATCGTGGTTCTCAGAAGAGGTAGTTATGAGAGTTGAAGGAATTAGCGTGCCTCTACCCATGTATCCATGGTATCATCTCGGGGGTGACCTAGTAAAGCAAGGAAGGATTGACTATGTCTACAGCTGGGAGGAAAGTTGTCCTATTGCAGCAAGTTGCCCTTATTTTGAGATAAGTATATCTCTTATGTTTCATTTTTATTACATTATTTTATTTGGTATATGTGGAATGGTGAATAAATTGGTTTTATGCATGTTCATGTGTTGTATGCTAGGATCTATATGCAAGAAGGATGAATTTCATATAATATGTTTCTACTCTCCTTACCTTCTTTCTATTTTTTTCTCTTAATCAGAAATTGTAATTTTGGCTCGATGGTATTGAGAGGGGCACAACCATAGGTTCTAGTTCATCAGTTTATGATCATTTATGATTCATAATACCTGTTACATTGCGTCCAGAGGAGCATTTCCATTAAGGATCTCCTTTTGTTTCGTCGAAAAATAGTTTTGGATGACCAAGATATGCATGTTTTGGTCCCACATTTTTTCGGTGCCAAGACGAGCGCACCTGTCATTAAATTTACTTAAGGGTTAGGGACATTACATGTATCTTCCCTTGAAGTTGTGGATAATACATTTTTTATTATCTTAATCCTTGTCCTCTAATGCTATGCAACCAAGGCTAATGGTCTACCATGTTTACCATCCATGGATCATGGTTAAGTACATGGATTTTTTTTGTGATGTGAATTTGATTAATAAAAAAGAGATGAACAATATATTTAATAAAAGGAATGACATCAAGGCCCAACAGAACATTAGGTCAGTTTTTGGAAAGGTAAGCTCGTATGAAAAATACATACTGTGGATTTTGGCTATAAAACACAAGTTTGATAACTTGTACAACATGTGTTTTCCCTAAAACATGCCCTTTAATTTTTTACCCATTACAAACAATCATTTTATGCCTTTAAAACTTGTAGTTATTTGAGCAACAAAAGATGTAGAAGGGTTAAGGAGGGTTTGACCAAGTAGACTCCCAATTAAGTGAACCAAAATAGTTTATAGTCGTCTACCCAAAATAAATTGAAATCATTGTTTTAGGATCATTGTCTCTCGTTGTATGGGGGATCTAAATGTTATTACCTTAGGTGTTGAAAAATGAGGTCAAAATGATTGGTCATACCCATTGGCTGAATTATTTTCAAATTTATTTAAACAGATGGATTTCATCAATGTGGATCCTATATCAAGCATGGATCCCTATATCAAAAAGAGGGGAATAATATAAAGGTAATATATAATGTGGATTCCTCATAAAAGACAACTTCTTGGATTGTTTTTAGATATATGAATCATGTGTCCTTCCATTTTGAGGATTGAACCATGATGTGATAACTATGGATCTAGTAGTGAGATCATCTTGATGACTTGTTTCTTTCAAATTCAACCTATAATGGTTGACCCACCCTAACTACATCCAAAAAATTAGATATGCATGAAATGATACTCACTAGATCGAGATGATACAATGACATGTGTTATCGCTTTGCTAAATCCCTTCTTTGTGGAAGGAAGAGGCAGAGGTAACTATTTCAAACCAACTTGCAGAATCGAAGATAAGCCTTATAATACATAGAGGTGTCTCTCTTACAACTCAGTTTATAGATGTTATCTTTCAATGATTGGTTGTTTAATCAAGGAAATGGATAGGTCTTTTGTGGGTAGATTAGGGTTTTGGGTGTTTTTGAGATGGTGGGATTAGGAGAAAAGCCCCATTCAGCATGCAGTCAACGGGATGGAAAACAATCATAAGGGTGATCAATCACTGGTTGTAGAATGATCAAGGTAGAAGAGGCAATATAGAAAAAATATCTTAGTCAATCATATTGTTGGGGTATGAGGGGAAAATTGATGCAAAAACATCATTAAAGCAAAGCATCCAATGATGATTTCTACTTTAAATTTGGAGTAAATAATAACAAAAGATTGTTTGAAAATGCTAAAACAGACCATCAAGTTAAGGATGAATTATGAATACAACACTTTCATTCAAACATTGAATATAACACATAAAATTGAATCTTAGAACAATATTCCCATCATAGACATGCCATTGACTTTTATTTTTTTATACCTAGTGTTGTTTGATTCATTAGTGCCTAGTCTAGTGCCTTAGACCACATGTTTGTCCACATTTGACTACTTAGACTAGTGATATTCCTTATCCACCTTGTATGTCCACAAGAGCGACATTTTTCCTTAGTTTTGGGATTCAATGTGCCCATTCCCTAGTTCTTAGGATGTCATTATGATAGTTTCCCTGTTTTAAGGAGTCTAAGGGTGCTACATGCTTGATTTGGTCAAATTGGTGTATTAATGACCACTAGTGGTCATAAAACCACTACTCCACTACTTTGTTCCACACATAGGTTCATAATTATCCACTCATGGCTCTCATAGGTGTTATTGACCAATTCGTGAGGTCCAAGTATGATTTGCATGGCATTAATGTCAGTTAGTGGGGAATTAGTTTAGGTAAGGCCTCATTATTATGAGCTATTCAAATTTCCACTAAGTCTCTCAATTTTTCCTCATGATAGAATCTATATATTGTACACATGTTATTGAATAATAATGCAATGGAAGATCAATCCACATGAGTGTTTTTCTCTTATGTTCTGCTACACGTTTTCTTCATATTTCTTCTATTTTCCTGTCAACGTTTGGTAAATTCTAAGTGAATCTTTCTCTAGTAATCTAGATACACCTATGACATATATAGAATTTGACATGGTATCAGATCTTCATAGGGGATCCTAGTCTTGCTTCTAAAATATATTTCCAAGTGTGTGTTTTGCAGATGCATATAACAACTTCATTATGGATTCAAAATATCTTCCTCTCCTCTCTCCATTTAACTATTCTGAGTGGAAATAAAAGATGTGTGCATATATCAAGAGAAAATGTCTCTTTAATGTGTCCATTGGTGATGTGAGTGATCCAAAATCTTATGAAGAGAAGTGTGATTGGCTCAATGACTATGACAGAGCATATGGAACTATGTGTTTGGCTATACCTCCTATAATGCATTATCTCATTGATTATGTTGGGTATCCATTTGAGCTTTGGACAAATCTAGATAGAGCTCTTCGCATGCAGAAAGAAGATATTAGCTATATGGAGAGAAAGAAGATGAGCACCTCCTTATGTGTTCTCCCTCCAAAGGTCTCGTCCTCATGCCTTTCTCAAGAAGTTGTTCAAATTGAAGAAGAAGAAGATATAGATTCAGCAAATGATCGAACTCAAATTTCTTCCTCTGTGGCTTCCTCTATTTTCCATGAAGTTGTTTTTCATGAAGATCAAATACGATTTGCTTCCATCAATACTATTGAAGAGATGTCTCTCCATTCCACTTCTTACTCCTCTATGTCTTTATTACGAATGTTGAATATGGGTTGATGATTGGTGATCATAGTGAGACTTCTCTAGAAGAGGTTCTTTCTTCATATGAGAGTATTGGTTCGAAATATGGTCAAGGAGAATTTTGGAAGTCAAGTGAAGCTCTCTCATTGCTTCACTCTATTTTTCCTCCTATGTATTCCTACAACATGACTAGTAGAATTTTGTCAAGTTCACTTGAAGATGGAGAAGCTTTTTCCATCAGAGTGGTACATTTGGGACTCTTTTTCGTCTCCCTTGGAGCTGATTACAACTCTCATGATTTGAATTTGATGCTTCAGGAGCCTTATGATTTTCTTGGGGTCAATTATTCTCAATAATATCAACTCTCTTTTGGACCTTGCACGCTGATTTCTTTGAAGGTCAAGTCTGAAGAGCAGCCTTCACTCTACTATCAATGTTACTTAGTTGTTCTACATGGCTCCAGATTCCATCATGCAGCTATACATGTACATGATCTAGTTGAGCACATTCCTCTTATTCCCAAGAGGAAGTTTCCTCCAGACATATGAATAAGTTCACACCTACCTTTGTTTCGGAGTATTTTATTTTTAGTGTATTTCATATCGATTTTAGAGGGAGGATTTTTCCCGAGTAGTTTTGCCTCTTTCCTCACTTACATGGATTAATAAATTGTAAAGGGTGACCATAATCCTTTGTTTCTGTTAAAGTTTTGAGCATTAATTCACAATACTCTTGGATCTTTACTGAGAGAATAACATATATAGTATATCAATGCATAACAATCACAATAAGCATGGCAAGCATAACAAGAATCAAAAGCATGAGAGACAAGAGACACATAGTTTCCGTGGGGAAAACCCTAAGGTGAAAAACCCCACAACTTCCTCAGAGATACAGAGAGAAATGGCTCAACCAAAGTACAACCAAAATACACTTGAGATAGTCTCCTAGTAGCAGATGATGCTCCTCCTCACTAGTGCACCATGTTCTGAGTGAGAGAAGTGTGACTTTCTGAATGATACAAATAGAGATCTCTCGATCTCTATTTATACTAACCTGTTTGCCCAGTTACAATATGGGGCCGACTTGTCTATCTAGATACATCCACAATATAATATATATTTCAGGGCCAACCCCACACATGGTGGTCTAATAACCCATTGGCAAGTACACACACTTGCGACACTTGTCAATCCACATGACAACACTTCCTTATAGAGGAATAACCCATCTCTAATAAGGGTACAATAAATATATATGAAATACATAGAAGAAATACATTCCGAAGTTACATATACATCAACACTCCCTCTTAACTAGGAAGGTATTTCGCGACACAGATTTACTAGACAAGTCTTCTTCTCGGGATCATCGTCATCGATGCATCGTCATCGTCATCATCACTGCTGCTGCTATCTCAACCAATCTCTGACACTACTCGTCATAGGAAGTTCTACAGAGCTAGTCCTTTTTCATACTGGATGTAGGCCCACCACCTGCAGGTCTTCGTCATCACTGGCCATACTGTGGAATCCTCAGGACTTATTACATGCATCACAAAACCTCAAAAGAGCATCCCAGGTTGTTACAAGCACATGGCTCTACCTATAGGATCTCCTAGGGCCATATTATATGTGACCTCACCACAAAACCTCACAAGAGCACCCAGACTGTTACAAGCACACAAATCTACCTATAGGATCTCCCAGGGACAGATTATATGTGGTCACCACTGTTATGCACCTGCAACAATTAATTAACAAGAATATGCGGAATAGCGAAAATGACAAAACTCAGAATCACTTTTATATTGATCACAGGCCACTTCGAGGGGGCAACCTCCTTTGAGCAAGCTCAATACAATTAACTTCACGGTGCCTTCATAGGTCTCAACACACACTTATATACTAATTCTAGGCACCAATACTATGGGTCAAAACCATGGGCCGTTACAAACTATGGATCAACAATACTACGGGCGACTTACAAAGCATATGCGCCAACAACAATAATACAAACTATTGATCAACAAATACTATGGGACGACTTACAAAGCATATGCGTCCAACAACAACATACTAACAAAGTAAAGACATGGGTTCCTAACATCCCCTCCCCCTTAAAAAAAAGCTTTGTCCTCAAAGCTTTAGATGTGGAAATTGTTGTTGAATCTGAAGGAGTGGTTCCCATGTAGCATCCTCTGGTTGCATGCCGTGCCACTGAATTAAGACCTCTGTGATAGAGCGAGAGCGAAGCTGACGCGTGCACCGATTGAGGATGTCCTCTTGCTCCAAAAGGATGGATTCTTCATTATCCAGTTCAGGTAAAATTCTTTGTCCGCCGATGTTGGTGCCAAGAACTTTCTTCAGACAAGAGACATGAAAGACTGGATGAATGCGGGAAGAAGGAGGAAGTTCCAATTTATAAGCAATGGACCCAATCTTCTGAAGAATTTGATATGGCCGATAGAACTTTGGAGCAAGCTTATGATGCCCTTTGAGTTTCAAGGATGATTGTTTGTACGGCTGGAGACGAAGAAAAACCATATCGCCGACTTGAAAAATGCGCTCAGAACGGTGCTGATCAGCTTGTTGCTTCATGCAATTTCTTGCCATGTGAAGATTGTCCCGCAAAATGCGAAGAATTTGATCGTGGTTTCGAAGGACCGTGTCAACTTCCTGAACTGGTGAACTGGTGGGGGGTGTATGGAAGAAGAGCTGGAGGTGCCTGACCATAGACTGCTTCATATGGGGTCATTTTAGAGGCAGTGTGGTAAGAGGTATTGTACCACCATTCAGCGAGAGGGAGCCATTTTGCCCACTGATGTTGTTGGTATGAGGTGAAGCAACGAAGATAAGTTTCCAAGCATTTATTGACAATTTCAGTTTGACCATCTGTTTGTGGATGATACCGTGAACTCATCTTCAGTTTGGTGCCAGTGTGGCGAAATAGTTCTGTCCAAAAATGACTGGTGAAAGTTGCATCACGATCCAAGACAATGGAAGAAGGGATACCATGAAGATGAAAGATCTGGTCCAGAAAAATTTGAGCGACGGAGGAGGCTGTATAGGGATGGCTGAGAGCACAAAAATGACTATATTTGGAGAGGCGATCAACCACAACGAGAATCACTGTCTTCCCATTAGATTTAGGGAGCACTTCAATGAAATCCATAGAAATATCTATCCAAATCCGTGTAGGTATGGGCAAGGGTTCAAGCAATCCTGGAAGGAGTGTTGTTTCACCCTTATTGTGCTGGAAGGTATCACATTCGGCCACCATCTGTTGAATTGTCCTTTTCATGCCCTACCAAAAGAAGTTACACCGTGCTCGTTCATATGTTTTGAGGAACCCAGAGTGCCCTACCGATGGAGAAGCGTGGAGTTCATAGAAGACAACCTATTGAATATCTGTGCTCTAGGGAAGCACCATATGACCCTTGTATCGTAGAGAAGCACCATCCCAAGAGTAATGTGGTACAGCAGAAGGGTTGTTGGTCAAGCATTGGATGATTTGAGATAAGGAGGAGTCATTGACATAACCCTATTGAACATATTGCAACCAATTTGGAACAGGCATAGAAATAGCTGAAAGAGAACCTTGGGCATCAAATGTGCGAGAAAGAGCATCTGCCACAATATTGTCTTTACCCTTCTTGTAAGTGATATCATAGTCATAACCCATGAGTTTTCTAACCCATTTATGTTGTGCCGGGGAGGAGACACGCTAGTCCAAGAAATATTTTAGACTCTGGTGATCAGTCTTAATCCAGAAATGATTCCCTAAGAGGTATGGCGCCACTTCTGTTCTGCATGCAAAATAGCCATCATTTCCTTCTCATAGGTAGAGGCAGCTAAATTCTTACCTGAAAGGGCTTTGCTGGTGAACACAATGGGGTGTTCATCTTGAAGGAGAACATCACCAGGTCCATTGCTGCAAGCATCACTCTCAATAGTGAAGGGCTTGGAAAAATTGGGCATAGCTAGCACAGGTGTAGTACACATAGCTTGTTTTAGTTTGTCAAATGCACATTGAGAAGCAGGTGTCAATGTGAAGGCATCCTTTTTCAATAGAGCAGTTAATGGAGCTGCAATATTCCCATAATCCATGACAAACTTGCGGTAGTAGCGAGTCAACCCCAAAAAACCACGAAGGCTCTTGAGTGTCTGAGGATGCGGCCAATTGTTCATGGCATCGATTTTGGCAGGATCCACGTGAACCCCTTGTGCTGAGATAATGTGCTCGAGATACTCAACTTCCTTCTGTCCAAAAACACATTTAGACTGCTTGGCATGGAGATGATGGTTAGAGAAAAGTTGGATGACAAGATCCAAATGCTGGAGATGTTCATCCCATGTTTTACTGTAGATGAGGATATCATCGAAGAATACCAGAATGAATTTCCGCAAGTAGGGTCGAAATATTTTATTCATTAAGGCCTGGAATGTGGAAGGAGCATTGTGAGGCCAAAGGGCATGACCAAAAACTCATAATGTCCATCATGTGTGTGGAAAGCTGTTTTAGGGATATCATCCTCATGAACCCGAATTTGATGATACCCAGAACGAAGATCCAACTTGGAGAAAAAGTGAGCCCCATGAAGCTCATCAACAACAGGAATTGGAAACTTATCCTTGATGGTGAGGTGATTAAGTGCTCGGAAGTCAATGCATAGACACCATGACCCATCTTTTTTGTGGACAAGAATAACTGGAGAAGAAAAGGAACTAGTGCTTGGGTGAATAATACCTTGCTTCAATAAGTCCCGAATGAGCATTTCAATCTCCATTTTTTGGTGAAATGGGTAGCGATAGGGCCTGATGTTGGGAGGAACGCTGCCAGGAAGGAGCTGAATACGATGGTCTTCTGGCCGGGAAGGTGGCAATCCCACTGGTTCAGCAAAGACACCTGTATATCGATCTAGAATTTGTTGTAGATCCAAAGGAGTAGTGTAGACCACTGATGGTTGCATCTGGATGGAATGGATCTGAGCGATGACACCATGTGAATTCTTCTTGAGGAGTTTTTCCATGCGATGTGAACTGATGATGCTGAGAGAACCTGGTTGTAATCCTGTTAATGTGTGTTTTTGTCCATTGAGGGAAAAATGCATCCAAAGTTCAGCAAAATCCCATAAGATAGGGCCAAGTGTGCGTAGCCATTGAGCACCCAAAACCACATCACATCCGCCTAAGGGCAAGGCAAACATGTCAGAGCGCAAGGTATAATCTCCCATAGAGATACACACATTTCGACACTTCCCTTTGCAACGTAAGGTGCCCCCATTGGAAACCATGACTTCAAAGTTGGAGCAAGGATGGATAAAACAATCAGCTTGTTTGGCGATCCGAGGGTCAATGAAATTATGAGTGCTACCAGAATCAATGAGTATTGTAAGAGGAAGCTTCTTGAAGTAACCCCTGACCCGCATTGTTTGGGGGGTGGTGATTCCAGCTAAGGCATGGAGAGATATCTCTGGCTGGTCATCCTGAGATGGAGGGTCAATAGGTGGTTCCTGAATGTCGACCGGAGCATCCAGTGTTTGTGGATCTTCATCACCAATTTTAGAGGTAGGCAGAGACTCCACATCCAAGAGATAGAGCTTTTGCTGAACACATCTATGTCCTCGAGTGAATTTCTCATCACAATTATAGCAAAGCCCCTTTTGTCTGCATGCTTACATCTCTGTTTTAGACAAACGCTTGATAGGAGTCGGTCAAGGAGCCTGCGGTATAGGTGGTCGCTGAGAACCCATATTTCGGAAGGGAACAAAAGTGGGATTGGAGCGTTGTTGGGCTGCAATATTGTCTTCTGCCAACTTAGCCAACCCTAGTGCTTCCATCATTGTGTTGGGACAGAACATATTGACCTCAGAGCGGATGGCATCCTTTAGACCACTGATAAAACAACTCTGGTAAAAGTCATCAGACAATCCTTCGGTGTGGTTGGCTAGATTCTCAAATTCGGTTTGATACTCTCTCACAATGCCAGTTTGGCGAAGTTTAGTGAGGGCTCCTGTGAAGTCATCAAAAGCACTAGGACCAAATCGTTGCAAAAGGAGCTGGAAAAAATCTGGCCATTTGGGCTCTGGATGAGCCTTGATGTACCAATGGTACCATTGAAGAGCTTCATGTTCCAAATGAAAGGATGCCAATGGAACTTTGTTGACATCAAAAGTATTATGCATACTGAAATACTGTTCTGCACGATAGATCCATCCAGTTTGATCGGTACCATTGAAGCGAGGAAAATCAAGCTTCGGACCACGAAAATTGTTGGAAGAAGAGAACCCATTGTCTGCTGAAGACTCGGACTGCCATTTATTGTTCATAGCTGAATGTTCAAGATGGAGACCCATAAATTTTTCATCTAGATCCTGGAGTTTGTCTTGGATGGCTGCAAGTGCGTCCTCCATGGTTTTTGCTCCTGCAAGGGTGACAACCATAACCAGGATTTTTTTTTATTTTATTTTTTCGGTTGATGGGGTAGGAAAACATAAACAGAAACTACTTCAGTAAAGGAAAATCTGGACTTGGGAAAAAAATCAGAAGGGTAAGTGGGGTTTGACTAGGTTTTGGACACTGTTGGGTAGATAGCAAAGCAAAAATGAGGATTTCAGAAGCGGGGTGAAAGAATGGGAAAATTTGGCAGAGGGGAACAAAGAAGCAGAATTCAGAAAGGAACTCTATGGTAAAATTTGAAGGTGATTGGGTGAAATCTGAGGAAGTTATGACAAACCCTAAAAATAGGCAAATGTGGGATTTCACGATTTGGGAAGGGGAATTGCGGATAGGGTCCTCAGGACTGAAATATGCAGAATGGGATGATAGGGGTTCCCCAAAAATTTCAAGGGAAACAGAGTGAAAATAAGGGAGATATGGAGAAAAAATTGATTTTTTTTTTCATCAGATTGGAGCGATTACGGCTCGAAAAGGATCTGGAACAGCGCCGAATGGATTGAAAACGGCTGAATCTGGAACGACTTACAAAATGGATCTGAAACGGCGCAGCAGTGATCGACAATAGTTCAGCTGAAAGTAGATATGGACCCCAGGTATGTGCGGCTTCCTGACAGTTCAGGGGTTTCACTCGGCCACCAATGCTGTCTGACAGGTTGCGTATTGGGGTAGTACCCCTCACTCCACGACTCAGGTAAACTGATAATCGCTTTGCCACAAACGACAGCTCTTGGTTTACCTCACGGGTGGGAACTAGTCAATCAGGTAGGGGTCGTTTCCCTTTTCGCTCGCAGGTCCTCTCAATGGCCAGCTACTTCGGGGTTCCTGTGGTACTCCTCACAATGATTTTTAGGGCTTATGCCCAAGTACTTCCCACAGTTAAGCAGATAGGGATTATTCCCAAATCCGAACCTGCAATAGATGCGAAAAAAATTTTGGCAGAAATTTCACCCAGCGAGCCCAAGAAAGTGCTCTGATACTAGATGTGATGCACCTGCAACAATTAATTAACAAGAATATGCGGAATAGCAGAAATGACAGAACTCAGAATCAATTTTATATTGATCACAGGCCACTTCGAGGGGGCAACCTCCTTTGAGCAAGCTTAATACAATTAACTTCACGGTGCCTTCATAGGTCTCAACACACACTTATATACTAATTCTAGGCACCAATACTATGGGTCAAAACCATGGGCCATTACAAACTATGGATCAACAATACTACGGGCGACTTACAAAGCATATGCGCCAACAACAATAACACAAACTATTGATCAACAAATACTACGGGACGACTTACAAAGCATATGCATCCAACAACAACATACTAACAAAGTAAGGCATGGGTTCCTAACAACCACAAAACCTCGCAAGAGCATCCCAGGCTATTACAAGCACACAGCTCTACCTATAGGATCTCCCAGGGATAGATTATATATGGTCATGGCAAAACCTCGCAAGAGTATCCCAGGACTTATTACGGGCACACAGCCCAACCTATCGGATCTCCCAGGGACATATTATATGCCATAGGACAAAACCTCGAAAGAGCATCTGCCAAATATCCCAGGGCCAGATTATATGCCATAGGCAAAACCTCGAAAGACTATCTGTAGATCTCTCAGGGCCAAATTATATGTCCTCCTAGAGCAAAACCTCGAAAGAGCATTTGCCAGATACCCCAGGGCCAAATTATATGGCATGGGAAAAACCTTGAAAGAATATCTGCAAATCTCCCAAGGCCAAATTATATGCTCATCTGCACAACCTGATCCACGACCATAGAGTATCAACCTGATACTCACCATACATCATCCTGATGTACACATGATCATCCTGATCATCATCACTGTAACATCTTGCTGCATGTCATCTAGAGCAACATCCTGAAGCTCGTCATCCATGATCATCCTAATCATACAATGCATCTACCTGATGCATACCAAGTATCTACCTGATACATATCATCATACATGATCCACCTGATCATACAATGTATCCACCTGATACAAATACAAATACATGATACATATCACCATACATGATCTACCTAATCATACAATGTGTCCACCTGATACATATACAGATACATGGTCCAAGCATCCAACATGATGCATATAAAAAATACATACAAATGATCATATTGATCATATCCAGCATCCAACATGATGCGTACATACATATAAATGATCTAACTGATCATATCCAGCATCCAACATTATGCATACATACATATACATATAAATGATCCAACTGATCATATCTAGCATCCAACATGATGCATACATACATATATAAATGATCCAACTGATCATACAAAGCAGAAACCAGAACATCATCCTGATGCTGATCATCCAACACTTACATCCACAGCCATGTGAAGGATCCTCCTTCCAACATGCTTGGAATGGCTTTAGCAAATGTGTCCATCACTTCTTCCTCGAAGTGTCATCAATCTGAAGAATGCCAAGCCTCTCCCTGAAGTACTCGAACTTCACCCTGGCTAGTGGCTTCGTCAACACATCTGCAATCTACTCATCCATCGCAACGTACAGGATCTTCACAACTCCTCTCTGCACCATATCCCTGATATAGTGATATTTGATCTCTATGTGTTTCGACCTGTCATGAAACACTGGGTTCTCGGATAGCTTCACACAACTCTGGTTAACACAAAAGATACCCGTAGCATCCAACGGGAGATAAAATAACTCAGACAGTAGCTTCCATAGCCATACTGCCTCACAACTAGCTGAACAGGCTGCAACATACTCTGCCTCAACTGTACTCAGTGCTACGCAAGACTGCTTCCTACTAAACCAAGAGATCACATCTGATCCCATACTGAAGCAGCACTCAGATGTGCTCTTCCTATCTGCAGCACTACCATCCCAATTTCAATCAACATAACCCTGCAGGTTAAACTTTTGATTTTCCTCATACTTGAGCCCATAATCCACTGTACCATTCAGGTACCTCAAAACATGCTTTATAGCAACCAAGTGAACACTCCTCGGATCTATCAGCAACTGACTCAATGTGTTCACAGCAAAGCAAATATCTGGTCTCGTGTTCATCAGGTACATCAAGGACCCAATCATCTGATGATACATAGAGACATCAACCGGCTCAGATGAAGCATCACATAGAAGCTTCAGAGCTTTCACTATAACCCACAAAGATACCCTTCGAGATTTCACTATAACCCACAAAGATACCCTTCTTTCCTGAAGGATCTAGTTTAGTCCTCTTTTCCTTTGGGACATGAGTGTTTACTAGACAACCAAATATTTTGAGATGGATGACTTTAGGTTTCTTACCAGAAAAGACCTCTTCTGGTGTCTTGTTGTCCAATATCTTGTGGGGAGTTCTGTTCTGCACATATATAGCTGTTCTAGTTGCTTCTGCCCATAGATGCATAGGTAGATCCTGGTCATGCAGCATTGCCCTTGCTGCTTCCATGATAGTTCTGTTCTTCCTTTCTGCAACTCCATTCTGTTGAGGATTATAAGGAGCAGTCAACTCCCTCTTAATCCATGAATCACTACAAAGCTTCTTGAAGTCACCTGAGGTGAATTCTCCACCATTGTCGGATCTGAATGTTTTGATCTTCTTGTCAGTTTGATTCTCCATCAAGGTTTTGAATTCCTTGAACTTATCAAACACCTCATCTTTGTTCTTCAAGAAGTATGCCCAAGTCTTCCTGGAGAAGTCATCAATAAATGAGACATAGTAAACATACCCACTTAGAGAACTGGATGACATAGGACCACATACATCTGAGTGGATGATTTCCAGGATATCTTTTGTCTTGCTTTCACTGCTTCGGAAAGCCTTCTTAATGTTCTTACCTTTTTCACATCCTTTGCAAACACCTTCATGTTTGGTCTTGATTTCAGGAAGACCTTCTACAGCCTTACTTGCAATTGGAAGTTCCCTATAGTGCATATGAGCAAGTCTTCTATGCCAAAGTTCACTTGGCTCCATGGATTCATGCACCATGGCATGTTCAGGTTGTCCCTTCAATTTATACAAACCTCCCTCTTGCTCTCCAATCACTACTACATCATCTATGGTCTTTCCCTTTGGCCACATTAGGACTTGGCCATCCACAAATGCAACCCTCATACCTTTTCCATCCAATGCATAGATGGAGAGTAAGTTTTTCTTGAGCCCAGGTACATAAAGGGCTTCTTTCATCTTCAAATATTTTCTAGAATCTAGGTTGTAGGAGGCTTCACCACTTCCTTTGATTGGGTATTGATAATCATCCCCAAGTTTCACCTTATGGGGTGATTCATGTTCAGATAGATTCACAAAAGATTCCTTAAACCCAGTCATGTGTTTGGAAGCCCCACTATCAATCAACCAATCATTACAACCATGGGAGATAGTACCTGTGAGAGCAGAGATTAGAACATACTCTTCTTCACTTGATGAGTCATCATCACTATCATCACTTTCTGCCCTAGCCTTCTTCTTTGGAGGTTCATCATCCTTGGCAGCATGAGCATGGAACTTTCTTTTGCTGCCCTTCTTCTTCTTGCTAGAGTTATTATTATTATCCCTTTTGTTCTTGGAACAATCTAAAGCAAAGTGACCCTTCTCATTGCATGTGAAGCATCTTAGATCCTTCTTATTCTTTTGATAGGATCTTTTGTAGAGAGAGTACTCCTTCTTGGGATTTCTTCTTTTGGTGTGAGTTGTGAGAGCTTGATCTTCACCTCCCATATTTTCCTCACGAGCTACAAGTCTAGCTTCTTCTTGAGAGCATTCCTCCCATAGTTTACTGAAGGAGATCAATTTCTTTCTTGCACAGATTCCTTGAATAAAGGAGTCCCATGACCTAGGTAGGCCATTCAGAGTGGTAAAAACAACTTCACCATTGTCCACTACTTCATCCACGGTTTCAAGTTGCTCCTTGATCTGAGAGACCTTGGAGAAGTAAGATTGAATGGTTTCTCCATTCAACATCTTGACCCCTTTCAATTGATTCTGTAGAGTCATCTTCTGATTTATGTTCTTCCCTTCAAATAGCTTGGTCAAAGAGTCAAACATCTCCTTGGGTGTCTTTAGAGAAGACACATGGGGTATGAGATGGTCTTTGATAGAATCAGCAATGATTCTCTTTGCCTTGACCAAGTTCTTCTTATGCAATACCTTGGCCTCTTCATCCTCTGGGATAGGGATGTCTTTTTTTATATATGAGTCCAACTCATTCTCTTCCAGGATTAACCGAATCCTATACTTCCAAGCTCGGAATTTATCAGCCCCTTCAAGCTTATCCTCAAGCATGGTGTGGTGAGACATCTTAAAGAGTACTTCAAATGGAAATAGAAAAGATTTAGGTCTTACCACTTGAAATGCTGAAAACTCGATCTCATCCCAGATTAGGGTTTGTCGGAAAAACCCTAAAAATTCAAAATGTGAATTTCAAATTTCTAAAAGGATAGAAAGATGTGCCTTGACAAGCTGATCAGCCCAGTGCATTCAAAATTTAAGATCAGCAAAGATTTACCCTTCAGATTTGTCTTTTTGTCCTCCCGAGTTCACTTGGGAGAGCCTTGAATTAGGGTTTGAGTTTCCCGGAGATCTACCTAGCCAAAAATCTCAATCCAAAGCTCTAAACTTCAATTTTTACAAGGATCTTCCAGCTGTGTCTTCAGATTCCAGAAATTCCTATTTTTGTGGAAACCCTAATTTTTAGGGCCAAATCTGAAAATGCTCAGAATTGAATTCTGATTGAACAGATAGATTCTCCTTGATGAGTAGATTCAATCTACTATACTTCTTTTCCAAAATCTGAAGGAAACCCAATAAACCAGAAATTCAAGTTTCTGTCACTACAAAATGTCTTCTTCTCAGGTTAGCTCTGATACCATGTTAAATTTTTGAGCATTAATTCACAATACTCTTGGATCTTTACTGAGAGAATAACATATACAGTATATCAATGCATAACAATCACAATAAGCATCACACGCATCACAAGAATCAAAAGCATGAGAGACAAGAGACACAGAGTTTCCGTGGGGAAAACCCTAAGGTGAAAAACCCCACAACTTCCTCAGAGATAGAGAGAGCAATGGCTCAACCAAAGTACAACCAAAATACACTTGAGATAGTCTCCTAGTAGTAGATGATCCTCCTCCTCACTAGTGTGCCACTTTCTGAGTGAGAGAAGTGTGACTTTCTAAATGATATAAATAGAGATCTCCCGATCTCTATTTATACTAACCTATTTGCCCAGTTACACTATGGGGCCGACATGTCTATCTACATACATCCACAATATAATATATATTTCAGGGCCGACCCCACACATGGTGGTCTAATAACCCATCGGCAAGTACACACACTTGCGACACTTGTCAATCCACATGACGACACTTCCTTATAGAGGAATAACACATCTCTAATAAGGGTACAGTAAATATAGATGAATTACATAGATGAAATACATTCCAAAGTTACATATACGTCAACAGTTTCTCGGGCCTTATTTATCATGATCACAACCATTTTGGCTTGATTATGGATGCTAGAACAATATTCCCATCATAGACATGTCGTTGACCCTTATGTTTTTCTACCCAGTGTTGTTTGGTTCATTAGTGCCTAGTATAGTGTCTTGGACCACATGTTTGTCCACATTTGACTACTTAGACTAGTGATATTCCTTATCCACCTTGTATGTCCACAAGAGAACCATATTTCCTTAGTTTTGGGAGTCAATGCACCAATTTCCTAGTTCTTAGGATGTCATTATGACGGTTTCCCTATTTAAAGCAGTCTAAGGGCGCTACATGCTTTATTTCGTCAAATAGGTGTATTAAAGGCCACTAGTGCTCATAAATCAACTACTCCACTAATTTGTTCCACACATACGTTGATAACTATCCACTCATGGATCTCATATGTTGTTGGAGTATTAAAAAATCCACTTATACCATTTTAGAGTTAGGATATAATTAATTAATCATTTATGATTAATTTCCTAAGTTTTTGACAAGGTAAATATGGTCAATTTTGTCTTTTAGTGGACCACATGCTATTCTCATTCAACAAAACGAATTTGGATATATTATGGATAATATTTCCTTGGATTCTTTTTGGTTTTATTCTATTCTAGAATTAGAAAGACAGTTTCCTGATTTAGACAGCTTTATCCTATTTTTCCTACTTTCTAGTGGGTAAGGAAAAGCTAGTTGACTTGGAAACTCTTACCACTTGGGAAATTTGACCTACAAATATTTTGTTCTCTCCTAAAGACATCATTACATTAGATTTACCTCATTCATGAGATTCCATATCACATTCAGCCTGATTTGTGAGTCTTTAGACTGTTTAGGAAAGTGTTTTTTACACTTAGGGGGTTTTTTTTCCTTTAGTAAACCTTTTCCTTTTGTGCTTTTCAAGTTTCCTCTAAGGCATTCGATTTTATCCATGGAAAATGTATTATATATTTTAATCATATTGATGAATACGATACAAAGTGATTTCCACAAATTATCTTCTTTATATTCTTCTCTCATTCTCATAAATATTCCCTATGAAGTTGTGTTATTTAATCTAGATCTAAACTATTGAAAATCTCACATGGTAGCAGAGCTAGATTGATTTAAAACAATTTAAAGATTTTTTTTTGCATGGTATTTCCATCACCAAGAGTGCATAAGTATGGATAAAAAAAAATCTAAATCTGGGACTCTCACTCCCTCCAACTACTTTGACTGGAAGGTGCATATGATCATCCAGCTTTGAAGAAAAGGATTGTATAGAGTCACTATGGGGATGGAAACTGAGCTAGGAACTGTTTCATTAAAATCCAAGTGGTTCAGTAGGCTTGATGAACATTATGGGTTACTTTGTTTATCTGTATCTCCATATAATTCCATATTGACTCTCTATCCACTCCAAATCAAGTGTGGACAAAGCTAGAGTCTCTCTTTGGAAAACAGGACGAGCTCATAGGTCATTTATTGGAGATTGAGCTGATCTCACTTAGTCCAAGTAATTTCGATTCAATGGAAGATTTCATCTCAAAATTCAAGAACCTAATGCTTCAACTCAAGCAATGTGGCATATGTAAGAAGGATGAGTAGCTAATCTTTACCATTCTGTCAAACTCTGAATACTCAGTATTTGTGTATACTTTTTATACTGCAAGACTTGTAGTTCCCAATTGGAAGATGACAACCTTGGATGCATTCATTCATTTTCTCACTAAGGAGAAGGGACGAGCTGGTCAAAATGATGGATCTAACACCCTCCAAGAACGTTGCACTTGTTGTTCATGGAGAAAAGAGTTTCAAGAATGACAAATCCAAACAAAAGATGTCGTTAGATGAAGAGGACTCTGATGAAGATTCCAAATCCAAGAAGATGAAGAAGGAGAAGCCCAAGTATTCTTATTTCTGAAAAGGAACTCATCCTGAGAAATATTTTTTTTTAAAAAAATTGGGCATCATGACCAATATTCTTGAATATCATAACATAGATGTTCCTGACTTTGCAATAAAAGAACAAGGCAAGCTTGTTGTAGAGCAAGAACATTGTTTCCAAGCCTCTCCCAAAGGTAATCATGCCTATGCTTTGATTACTAGAGGGAAAATTACTTCTTATGTCTTTGAATTTGATTCACATTCTGATACATTAGAAAAAGAAACCTCCACCTCTTCCTTGGTACAATATCTAGTCAGTTCACCCAAGTCTCCTCTCAAACCTAGTCATTTTTCACTAGTTCCTGACTTGTCTTCTGAAAGATCTTTCCATCTCCACTCAAATATTTTAGAATATGATTTTGAAGATTATATATAGTCTGATATGTAGGTCATGACACCTCCCACGCTATTTTCCCAACCATTGGATGCACAAAGACCCTACAATCCCCAAGTTCTCTAGTTAAGAAACCACACAATTCATGTTTTCCTACACTGTGTCACTTGCCTCTGTTGCTCTTATTCCTTTCATATATTTCATTGGTTGGAAATCCATGTCCTTGGACCTCATTGGACTGATATTTAACATATCTGGACCTGACCCCCATCACTCATGGTTCAAAATTCAAGTCCTCAAACTCCCCAAGCTCGCTCAACTGTTATGGTGACCTAGTTGATCATTTTTTCCCTACTGAAAATCTATCAGTTCATGGATACTATCCACACTTGTTATTTGATGCTCCATATCACTCAAATTATGATATTTGATATCTACATGATCTCCTTTCCAATATCAAAAAGGTTCTACATCAGTTTGAGAAGAAGGTACAAGAACTAGGGTGAAAACATGAAGTTGGGAAACAATTTTGGCTTGTTTTTGACAAAAAAACTGCTAAACTTTATGTTTTTCAACTTCGACCTCTTCAAACCCATATCTCCCTTAGGAATTTCAACTTGAGATAAACACAAAGGTTTTAGATAATTGAATTAGCTTTCTACTCATATTTTTTAAAAAAAATTTATGGACATATCATGGGACAAATTTGTTGTCAACATATGGCATATACTTGAAAATTTTAGGTATGGATAATGAGTGACCTGTGTTGACAACGGTTTTTTGATAGATGGTTATTCATTTTAGGGAAAAAATTTGTAGGCTAATAATATAAAAAAAACTACACTGGATCCTGGACTATATTTTGAGTTTTTTAAGACTTCGGAACTATTTTTTATTATTTATCAAAACAGCGTATGTTCAGAAAATGGTGCATTATCAACACATGTTTTTGTCTTTGCATTTTCTTTCAACTGTGACTCTTATCAAACAAACTAAAACCAACCCATTGAAGAGGACACTTCAAGGAACATCCTTGTATTTTTATAAAAAAAATTTGGCTTCGTCATTGTGATGATATTGAATTTTCATTGTGACTGATTTTTCAGTCACTAAATTTTTTAATGATAAAGTTTAGTAAAAAAAATAGTAAAAAATAGTAATCCTAAATGAAATTAAAAAAAATATATATTATGAGAAATTAGATTGAATGATGAATCTACTGGTATAAACTTTGACATGTAATTCTCATGTTTTGCAGTGGTATGACCTTGTTAAAGTGACACATTTATGAATTCTGCAGAAATGGTGTTGGGAATTGTTGACTAGAAAACTCTTGGGCGAGAACATGTCTTCCAAACTCTCAGCCGAGAGTTTAGTTCAAACTCTCATCCGAGAGTTTAGTTCAAACTCTCATCCGAGAGTTTTTTTTAAAATACAGCGCATGGATTGGTTCAAACTCTCGGCCTAGATTTTTTTTAAACTCTCCGCCGAGAGTTTGAACTCTCAAAACTCTCGGCCTAGAATTTAAAAAACTCTAGGCCGAGAGTTTTAGGTTGACTTTTTTTCCCCTGTTTATCCACGCGCCGTCTTTCCAGCTTCACATTTTTGTCATGGAATTGTTTCCCAGCTTCGCGTTTTCACCCACTAGTGCACCACATTACAACTGCACAAGAAGTTGATCCTGTTCAGTCCATTAATTCTCTTTGGGAAGGAGTTTACATAGAAACCTTATTTACATCATAGATTATGTTTCTATATCAAAATATATATGTTACAACATCAAGAAGAATTCATATTATTCTCCTACATCACCAGAAGATGAGCTTCATGGATCCTCTACACATGATTCTTGCCTACACCACATTGATGCACTGATGCATGATAATGGAATTCACAATCTCTTCATCAAGTTTGTTACTCAGAAGAATCCCATTCAGCTCATTCAAATTAGGAACAATAAAGCATGAATACTTCCAAGCATGTCCATTTTTGAGGGAGGGTTTTGTTCCCATGAGGTTTTCCTTGTTTCCTCGTTTTACATGGACTAGTTACTTTTGTATTGGGGTGACCATAAGCCTTGTTGCTTGGGCCCTATATTTATGATATTTTCCTGATTTTCACCACATAAATTCAGTCTTAAGGGGGGGTATTGGATTATTAAAAACACACTTATACCATTTTAGACTTAGGATATAATTAATTAATCATTTATGATTAATTTCCTAAGTTTTAACTAGGTAAATAGGGTCAATTTTGTCTTTTAGTGGACCACATGCTATCCTCATTAAAAAAATGAATTTCTCTATATTATGGATAATATTTCCTTGGATTATGTCTGATTTTATTCTAATCTTGAATTTGAAAGACAAATTCCCGATTTAGACAAGGTTATCCTGTTTTTTCTACTTTCTAGTGGATAAGGAAAAGCTAATTGACTTGGAAACTCTTACCACTTGGGAAATTCGACCTACACATTTTTTCTTCTATCCTAAATCCATCATTACATTCCATTTACCTCACTCATGAGCTTCCATACCACATTCAACCAATTAGTGAGCCTTTAGACTATTTAGGAATGTGTTTTTTACACCTAGGGTTTTTTTTTCCCTTTAGTAAGCCTTTTCCTTTTGTTCTTTTCAACTTGCATCTAAGGAATTTGATTTTATACATGGAATATGTATTATATATTGTAATCATATTGATGAATAATATACAGAGTGATTTCCACAAATTATCTTCTTTATTCTTCTTCTCTCATTCTCAGAAATATTCCATGTGAAGTTGTCTTATTGAATCTAGATCTAAGCTATTGAAAATCTCACATAGGTGTTATTGACCAATTCATGAGGTCCAAGTATGATTTGGATGGAATTAATTTTAGTTAGTGGGAAATTAGGTTAGGTAAGCCCTCATTATTGTGATATACTCAACTTTCCACTAAGTCTCTCAATTTTCCCTCCTAAAAGAATCTATTTATTGTACATATGTTATTGAATAATAATGTAATGGGAGATCAATCCACATCATAGTTTTATCTTGTGTTATGCTTCGTATTTTCTTCATATTTCTTCTATTTTCCTATAAGTTTTTGGTAAAGTATAAGTGAATCTTTCTCTAGTAATCTAGATCTGTCTGTGACACATATAGACTTTGACATGGAAAAAATAACAAAGACACATATTCATCAAGGATAACACAAACTAGGAAATATAGACACATGAATCTCTAGTAAAACCATTCAATACTTCTGCATTCATATATTTGATTAAACTTATAAATCCAACAAGAATCCAATGTTCAAGAGTTTTTTCTCTCCAAAATCCCAACCCCCTTTGGATCTTCTAAAAACCTGCCATATATAGGCTTACAATTATTTTGCATTAAAGAAAACCGTAAATCCTTTCGACTATTACTAAAAATGGTAAATGGACAAAGAAATGCAATGTGTGCAAATTAACCTAAAGTCCAGACTATGACTCATGAACTGTTGTTTAGTTATCTGATGGTGAAGCTAAGAAGAACAAGCTGCTAACTGACTGATTATAAAAAAATGAGAAACAGTCCAGCTGATAGTTGTCTCCTCCACTCATTCAGATTGTGTCATATCCCCTCATTTATGATTAGTGGAAGGAGTTCCTATCCCAGCCAATCCGTTGGGTTGAGGAGGAAATTTCATGCACATGGGGTTAATTCTAAAGTTACAACATTAATTTAGTTAGGAAGCTTAATTTTAATTTTATCCTAAGTTTGAAATGCACTTGGTAGAAGTAATTTTCATTAATTAGATATTTTTACTTTGGAATAAAGGGGATAATTCTACACAAGTATGACTTAGAGGATAAGGTTGACTAAGAGGTAACTTGCAATACAATAAAAGATAAAGCATTCAAAGCAAGGAAAGTAGGAAAATGGGATAAAACATAAAATCAAGAATAAACATGACAAAGCAGAAAAAAAAAAGGATAAGGAAGAAAAAGAAAAAAATGCAAGACAAAGCAAAAACGCAAGATAAGGTAGAAAAGCTGAAAAAGAAGGATACAGAAGCAAAATAAGGAAAGGAAAAAGAAAAATAAAAAGTAGAAATAAAAAGAAAAAGAAGAAATCAAAGCAAAGCATAAAGCAAGGCAAAAGCTAAAGCAGAAAGCAAGGAAATAGCTAACGTAGAAAGCAAAGCAACCTTATCCACTCCATGAGGGTGCATTATCTTATCTTAATTTCTCAACAAGTCACCTAAATATATAAAAGAAAGATTACAACTCCATTTCACGTATTTTTATCATTTGTGATTTGAATTGAGTGCAATTTTGCCTCTTTGACCTAGGAGATGTGCCCCAAGTCCTAGTTGGGGGATGTGCCCCATGCATATACTGAAAGGATGATGACATCCAGTATTAATCACGGAGTCTATTATAGATATTGAAGCATGCATACATTAAGTATCAACCATCATTTAAGAATTGAATCCATTCATAAGTGTTTCCTAGTGTGTGTTTAATTAGAGAGAGAGATCCTAAGAGAATTTAATCAGAGGAGGAGAACCAGAACATTGAGTGAAATCCAGAAACATACTATTAAGCTGATTGAACATTTCAAGAGAAACCATCTACTCAATATCCATCATCATATCAGATCCAATGATTAAACTCCTTCTTCTTAATCTTCTCCTTCAATCAATGTAATAATCCAAGATTGATGGCTTCCTATGAAGTTCGAGCCATGAGATTTATGATTATTGATTATCCAACTCAGTGACTGTTTTATTTATTTATTTTAATTTAATTTTTGAGCCACATCAATTATCATAGAATGAATTTTAGAGCCTTAGAGGCTGATTGTGCTCATCTTTAACAAGACTAGCTCTTTGTGCATTTATTACTTGACCAGTTTTCAGGAAATTGAATTATATAGAGTTCTATGAAACCATTCCACTTTATGAAAGTTTATGTAGGTTTTCAATTTCCTAAATAATACATCCCAATTCCAAAATCATATATTCATGACCCTTCATGACTTCTTGTATTTCTATTTCTGAAGACTAGCTCATTGAGCCCTTTTAATTGACTAGTTTTGCAGTAGTTTTAATTAAGAGATATATGGTTGTGAAATTTCAGTTTTATCAGTCATATGATATTCTTGATACCTTTATGAAGACACTCCAATAATATCCTTGATAATTTTTATCCCTCTCATCTTGTTTGGAAGAGCCTGGAAACAATCTAATTGAGCATTCCATCCTAGCGCTCTTTCTCCCATGGACTCCAAACATAACCACAACCTCCCAAAAAATTTGTAAAATTTGTCTATTAGTATATTAGGGGGTTATTACCTATTATACACATATGGTTCATGTCAAGTGTAATTGAAAGTGTTTAGTAGGCATATGTTTGTGTGCCTAGGAAGACTTGGAATAGACTTCATCCTAACTAATGTTCGAAACATAAATGGGCCTAGTGAATTTTGATTAGAACTAAACAGGTGGCCTTGATTATGTTTTCCTTGCTGCTACACACTCCTTGATACATTTGGAATATCCAAAAGTGTCCATCATTCAAGCTCTGGGTGGGTAATCACTGACCAAGACTAGTTTCATCTTAACTAGTTTTGAAGACTAGTTTTTGATATGCAATTTTATGATCTCTAAGGTTGAATTTGAGTTGATATCCTATGAGATCAGATCAGGGATATTATAGATTCTCTTGTAGTAGATAATATTCCTGTGATATTCCCAAAACTTAAGGATTAAGATGATTATTTCCATCTCAACAACTTATGTAGTGTACTCCAGTTGTTTTCCATACTACGCGTTGCATAAGTTAAGTTCCAGAAATTTTGCAATGCACTCTAGTTATTTTCCATAATACATGCTGTAGAATTTAAGTTCCAAAACTTTCACAACACACTCTAGTTATTTTCCATAATACGCACTATAGAAGTTAAGTTCCAGAGCTTTCATAGTGCACTCCAGATATTTTCCATAATATGTGTTGCAAAAGTTAAGTTCCATACCTTATGTAGAAAATTTATCTACTTTTGGTGCACAGACAGTATGGGAGTTCTGGAAACTGTCAAAAATATGGAAAAATAGGGATCAGATATCCCTTTGAATCCCCCAAACCATGACATTTGTGCAAAAAATGAGAGATTTTTTTATGGATGAGAACCTGTGATTGGAAAAATCTCTTTCAATTTTCAATTTTTTTTTTAGTTGCTCAGAATATATACTCAAATTTAATGACTAAAATAGGAAACTACAGGACTTCTGTAGTGATTTTCCCTATTTTTCTTCTGTTGGCGCTACGGGATTTCTAGAACTTTTGTGGTAACTTCATTTTTAAAAATTAGAGATCGACTCTTAATGCATAGGGCTCGATGACCTATAATGCTTTTGGTTTAACACTTGGCTCTTGGGCTTGGATTTTATTTGATACTTGGTTTGGATTGTTGATTGGAAGACTTGGATATTGGGCCTTGGGCCCAATAATTTTTATGAAATAGAACTTACAATTTTCTATAATCCCGAGAGCACAAAGAACCTCCAACACCAAATTTTGGCCAAAATTTTTTCATGTGCTAACATTGGCTCCAACTGGGGATGGTGTCCTCCCCGTGAGGCACCAAAGAAGCCGTAGACTAGTGACTAAATGCATTGGGTTGTTCCCAATCCTATCACATACTAAAACCTGTACCTGTTCTTCAACTGAAAGAAAGCCCACTCTACAAAACTAAAAACCCAAATTGGTAAAAAATATGCTCAAACTGAAAACCAAAACTACTGAAAAAGATGCTCAAATTGTTGAGCTTATTAATTGCACCTACCTACTCTAATCTTCTGAAAGAATTGTTGGATCAAGTGATACAAAAATGCCAATGTAACCAATCAAGTAGCTGCTCAAATAATGTAACTTCATTGTTCTTGAGCAAAATAGAAATGAATCAATGTAATGGCGAAGGAAACTGATGATGAATTTTGTTTTTATAGATAAAACATAGCCGAGAGTTTAGGCTAACGAATCTTTCCATATAGATAGCAAAGGATCATAAAAATAATAGAAACCATATCTTGTTTGCTGGTCTTCAATATATTATGCAATTTGATTCCTATAGTTGGATTGTTCATGGGCGTTTTCTCTTTCAACATATGGTTTCAGCTGTAAGTTGTTAAAATCATGACCAAAATCAAAACATTCTTCATTATTTACAGCTAATAGAAACACTACGTCTTCTTTTTTCTGTTGAGAAATTTTTTCAAATGATCGACTCTGATATTGAAAATATTTGGCCTCTATTTGAATCTTTAAAATTTCTATATCTTTCTAAATTTTTTCAGCAAATTGTACTAAAATATGATCTTAGCTTAAGAGCTATATTTGCGTGAACATTAATAGATAGGAAAAAAACTAGAGAAATCCTCATCAATCTGATCATCATTAAACATATCGCAATATTCTTTAAAACCTTCAATGGAAACATGATTTGTCGCATACACTGTCAAATTGATTCATTAGGAAACTAGATCATCAGTTTTAAGATCTGAATTATTTATATAGTGAAGAAGCCATGAAAATTTTGAGATATGGATTCTTTGAAAAATGGAGTCAGCCATATATTCTTGTGAAACAACAAATTTCTCCAATGAAGTCAACAGGGAAAATGGTACATCTAACTAGATGTCCAAATCTATCTTTTCCCTCAAAGATTGGACTTGGTCCTTTGTATTTCTTTCCCATGGAAGATGAATCTTTCGATCCCTGGAAATGGCGTCAGAATGTTATCACTCTGCTAAATTCCTTGGTTGTGGAAAGAAGGAGCAAAGGTAACTATTTCAAACCAACTTGCATATTGGAAGCTAGCCTTTCCAATATAGAGAGGGCTCTCTCTTACAAATCAGTTTCAAGATGCTATCTTTTAATGGTTCGTTGTGTAATTAAGGAAATGGATAGGTATTTTGTGGGTATATTAGGGTTTTGGGTGTTTTGAAGTGGTGGGGTCAGGATAAAATCCCCTTTGGGAATGGAGTCAACAGGCTGGAAAACAATCATAACGGTAATCAATGACTGGTTGTAGAATTCTCAATGAAGTAGAGGCAATATAGCCAATATCTCCTAGTCAATTATATTGCTGGGGTATGGGGGCAGAGTTGAGGCAAACAGTTCATTAAAGAAGAGCATCCAATGATGAATTATACTTTAACTTTGGAGGAAATAATAACAAAACATTTTTTGAAAATGCTGAAACAGAGAATCAATCTAAGGATGAATTCTAAATAAAATAATTTCATTCAAACATTGAAGATAACACATAAAATGGAAAAACTCAGAAAGACATATTCACGAAGGATAAGATAGACGAAGAATGATAGACACATGAATCTCTGGTAAAAGCATTCAGTGTTTCTACATTGATATATTTCATTAAACTTAGAAATCCAACAAGAATCCAATGTTCAAGAGTTTTTTATCTCCAAAATCCCAACCCCCTTTGTATCTTCTAAAAACTTGCCATATATAGGGTTACAATTATTATGCATTAAAGGAAACCCTAAATCCTTTTGGCTAATACTAAAAATGGTAAATGGCCACAGAACTTCCATGTGTGCAAATTAACTTGAATTCCATAATATGACTCACGAACTGCTAGCTAGTTAATTAATTGTGAATTTGAGAAGAACTGGTTGCTAACCGATTGATAATAAAAAATAAGAAACAAGACAGCTTCCAATTATCTCCTCCACTCGTTCAGATTATCTTGGCATAGATTAGATTCTTGTGAGATGCCCAACACATAAGAATCAAGTTGATTATTTCCATCTCAACAACTCTTGTAGTGTACTCCAATTGTTTTCCATAATGCACGCTGCAGAAGTTAAGCTCTAGAACTTTTGCAGTGCACTCTAGTTATTTTCCATAATACGCACTGCAGAAGTTAAGTTCCAGAAATTTTGCAACACATCCCAAGTTATTTTCCATAATACACACTGCAGAAGTTAACTTCCAAAATTTTCAAAGTGTAGAACACTTATTTTCCATAATACGCGTTGCATAAGTTAATTTCTAGAACTTTCGTAGCGCACTCTGGTTATTTTCCATAGTACGTGTTGTAGAAGTAAAGTTCCAGAAATTTTGTAGCAACCTTTTCTGCTTTTGGTGCAATGACGCTACGAGAGTTATGGAAATTGTCAAAACTATGGAAAAATAGGGCTCAAATATCCCTTATAGTCCCCTAAAGCATGAAACCTATCAAAAAACTAAGAGAGGTTTTTATGGATGAACCCTTGATTGAAAAAATCCTCTTTAGGTTTTCAAAAATTCGTTTCTAGTTGCTCAAAATATATACTTGAAGTTGATGACTAAAACATGCAACTACAAAACATCTATAGAGCTTTTCCTTATTTTTCTTCTCCTGATGCTACAACATTTCCAAAACATTTGTAGTAACTTCAATTTTAAAAAATAGGGCTCGATGCTTAATGTGTACGTCTCGATGACATTTGGCACTTTGGGTTTAACACTTGGTTATCAGGCTTGGAATTTATACAATACTTGGTTTGGCTTGGTTATTGGAATACTTGGATATTGGGCCTTGGGCCCAATATTTTTTATGAAACAAAACTTAAACTTTTCTATAAGCCTGAGAGAACAAAGAACCTCTAACACCAAATTTTGGCCAAATTTTTTTCATGTGCTAACAACATGTTTTGAAAAAAGTCTCTTAAAAATGAAGGAGAAGTTGAAGCAATGGTGTCGAGATCAATTTGGAAATATTGAAAATGGACTCATAAATATTTAAGTTAATTTTTCGGCTCTACACAACCAGATGAGAACTTCTACTCCCTCTTTTGAGGCCTTAGATAAAATCAATATAATGGAATTCCAATGAGTTGTCTCAGTGGTCTAGGAGGAGTCTCGCTGGAGAATGAAGAGTTAGGTGATTTGGTTACGACAAGGAGATTGAAACACACCATATTTTCACTAACAAACTTCAACCAAAAAATCCCACAATACTATATGAAACATCGCAAACCATAGAGGGGTCTAGTTTGAAAATTTTGATGATATTAGTACAATAGGAGTTTATCGGTTCAAATATCTATACGCTAAACCAATCAATTAATATCTAGAAAGTGTTATCTCAGTGTTAGTGGCCTTCCCAAAATAGATTGGGGGGAATAAATTTGAGAAATATTGAACACCTTGATTTCCCCTTGAATATTGATGCAAACTCTTTTAAGGTTCATGCAGAAAAATACCCAAGACTTAATGGATTCCTTGTGGAATCCTTAAGGTATTTTGGGATGACATTCATGAGATCTACTAAGGCTGGTGGATTACATAAGGTAAGAAAGGAGAATTCTTGTTTCTCTCATATCTTTGATATTAAATGGGTCACCCATCATGGGAAAGGAATCCAATATTCTATCAGTTTTTCCTAAGAGGTCCCTCACTTGGTAAAACCCATCAGGAAGAGGGATGTCATTTCCATAATTTACCTCTCTGAATATTTCAATTGAGTTAGTTGGATCTACCTGTACTTAATATCAATCTATGTTCATTTCTCTTCCTTCTATCAAATGGATTAGTTATTGCACCTCCTCACCTTATCAAGTAGTCTTTATCAATTGTTTTTCCTCTCCTTTCTTGCCTATTTATTAAGGCCTATAGGGGTGCCCCCTTTCCCTCCTCTGATTCATATTGGTGACTGAGTGCCTCAATAGGATGTCAAAGGGTCATTTTATAGTTAGAAATATCAAAGGAATAAGAATCACCCCCACCACCCATCTCACTTATCTGATGTTTGTGGTTGTCATACTCCTCTTTGAAAATGGATCCACAGGAAATGAAAAATATGTATCAAGAACATTGGACATTTTATAGAGAGAATTGAGAACATAAATCGGAAAAGAAAAAGAAATTATTTAGTTCAAATATGCTCCATAATTCCATAGGTAAATCATTGTTAAATTCATCCCCTACACTATTCGTGTCTTTGACTCAGTTATGATATATTTTGGTTTTTAGTTAAATCCAAACAAGTATGGGATAGAAGATTCAACTTGAATAGTGGATCATTTAAATGAAATGATAAATCAATGTGCTCATCGATGCATTTTTAGAGTAGGAATATTGACATTGATAAAAAGCGTCCTACAAGCCATTCCAATTATTGGATGGTTCTAGCAGCCATCCCAATTTAATTTATCACATATTAGATAGTTGTTTCTAAGATATTTAAGGAAAGGAGCAAGAAAAACTGGAGGCATGGATTTTTTTACATAGGATACTTTTTCCTAGTAAAAATATATATGAGGATGAGGAATAAAACATATACAAGTGACTGGAAAAAAATTAGTAGAAAAAGGCCCCTAGAAGTTAATTAATAGAAATGATATTTCGAAATAAAATTTTATTCAAAATTTCATTGCTATTGCAACACTGGAGGAATGGTTGAGAAACCCAATAAAAAAACATTAGAGGGGGTAAAATTTCTAGAAAGAATTATTTCTCTCTTCTCAAAGTGTTTCTAATCAATTATGTTGGAAAGTGGTTGATGGATCTAGAATTATGCTTGGAATAGATTGATGGGTTGGGAAATATGCAGATTATAATGTACCAATCCAACTTGTAGGTGCCCTAAGAAATAATACTCTCCTTTATATTAGACAAGTGATGTTTGGAATTGTAAAATATAATTAGTAATGGGCCTCAATGTAGGACATTGAGCTTCAAGGAAACAAAGGAAATTAATGGACAAAATTCATCAACTCATTCATCTAAGTTAGAATTTAATTGATAAAGGAATCCATTGAATTATTATGAAAAACAAACCCAAATAATTCCAAATATAGTGTCAAATTGGGGTATATATTGCATCACTCAAAGAAAAACGCTAATAGTCTATTGTGGTGGTAGACATTGTGAAAAATTGAGGCTCCTCCAAAAACCATCCTTCACGCTTGTATATGTGAAAATCCTCACAGCAGATCTAAGAGATGATGTATACCTCACAAGAGTAATTATGATTAAGCAGGAAAATAGAAGAAGAGTGAACAATACAGTATAATGAGCAACAGAATAATATGGTGTAGTAGAACTCAGATAGAAGCAATAATACTTCACACACACTAATTAATTAATCACAGTATGGACAAATAAATAGTACAATGGTAGAGCAGATTCAAATGCCTAAGGTGGCAATTAGAATTAGCCTCTCAGAGTGATCATAAGATCAATAGAGTGTCATTGGAGCACAACTAGGTGTCCTCATGATCATCGGAGCGCAACTGGAAGTCTTCATCATCATCAGTGGAGTCATCAATGCTCAAGTAACTGTCAACCATCAGTCAAACTAACTCTGGTAGGTGTAACTGAGTGTAACTCAATGTAACTGACTGTAACTGAGTGTAACTAAGTGTAACTGACTGTAACTGACTGTAACTGACTATAACTGAGTGTAACTGAGTGACAACTGGACTGGTAGGTGAAGAAGGGCGAGTTGCTCCCTAAAATCAAGGAAGAAGGGTGCATTAAGCAACTGGAGGGCTAAAAATGAATAGTGAGAAGCTCCTGGGGGCTGGCTAATTGAGGGCTAGGTGCTGGACTGATGACTGGGATGCATGCAAAATGCATGCAAACCCTAAAGGTGCATGCATGATTGAAAATGTAAATGATCAAAATACTAGCGGGACTAGGATGGAGTATAGGAATATCCTAACACCGCCCCTTAATCCCTCCTAGGCCCTGGTAACTAAGACCAAAGGTCACCCAATACAATGAATAGTAACAATCAATAAACCAAGGAAGTGGGAAAATTTCATGGGAAACATACCCCCTCCTAAAAAAATAGACTATAAGGCACACATAAAAATAAATGCTCCAAACTCAAGCATGTGTGATGCTTGGTCATATGTCTGGAGGTATCTTCTTCTTGGGAAGAAGTGGATCATGCTCAAAAAGCATGTGCTTGTACTTGCTCTTCAGATTGATTGTGATGAGAACAAATCCAATAGTATGAGAATGATCCTTGAACCTGTGATTTGAATCAGCTGAGGTAGGATCAAATCTGTGAAAGTGCATATAGTCTTTTGTCTTCTCCTTCGAACCACCATGGGTGAGATTATGCCAAAAATAACTATTACATGTTTGCTTGAAATCAAAATCAGATTTAAGACTTTAAAAATAGTTTCTTGAGATCTCCTTTGAACTAGCAGGGGTGAGATCAAAACTATCATATGCATGAGAAATTTTCCCAAGCAGTAATTGCTTAGAATCCAAATTAGATCCAAGAGTTGAATCATGGTTTCTTGAGATCTCCTTTGAACCATGAGAGGTGAGATCAAAACCAGTAGATGCATGAGAAATTATCCCAAGCGAATGGCAATGGCCATATTTTTCAATGACGTTCTGAAAGCATGGAATTATGATCATATAGTAGTATAAAAGAGGAGTTAGCTAGAGAGGAGAAAATGCATTACCTTCAAAAGCTGTTTTGACCTCCGAAATAATCATGTGATCATGATGCAAACCAACAGACTCTGGTGCAAGAGAGGATTTAGGACCTTCTGCAATATCTAGAGTGTGAGCTAGCACAAAAAGAGAAGAAAGTTTGAGCATGAGTGGAGAATCTGCAAGTTCTTTGTCAACAATTTCAATATGAGATGATACTATTTCATGATCTGAGAGACCATCAAGAGGAGCGAATGCATCACTTTGCTTGCTTTCGAATGGGTTAGGACCAAGTCCTTCCTTCTTTCTGTGAAATTTTTCATCCAGGTGAGCCCATATCTCTTTTGGAGTCCATAACTCCTTTGGAGTTTCAACACCATTACGGTATTTGAATTGGAATCTCTGGCATGCAAACAAAGAAAACATTATTGCTGCAAAGTGCATGTCACTTTTATTTAACCAGTCAATCGTCTCTTCAGGGGATTCGAACTCTCTTTCAAAATAACAATAAAAAAGATCATGGATCTTTAAGTCTGCTATCATTCTTGGTTTCCATTCATCATAGTTGAGTGGATCAAGAGGAGTAATTCCTGATGAATACATTGAAGCTGTAGAGGAACTACAAAAACAATATAGAATAACTGCAACTGCTACTGCTGCAAAAATGCAGAAACTGTTGCAACTGCTGCACTCGAAATCTTGGTAATAACCTGCAAAAAACTCTCAAGAATGGACATAAACAATACTCTCAACATGCTCTGATACCATGTGAAAATCCTCACAACAGAACTAAGAGATGATGTATACCTCACAAGAGTAATTATGATTAAGCAAGAAAATAGAAGAAGTGTGAACAATACAGTATAATGAGCAACAGAATAATATGGTACAGTAGAACTCAGATAGAAGCAATAATACTTCACACACACTAATTAATTAATCACAGTATGGACAAATAAATAGTTCAATGGTAGAGAGGATTCGAATGCCTAAGGTGGCAATTCGAATTAGCCTCTCAGAGTGACATAAGATCAATAAAGTGTCATCAGAGCACAACTAGGTGTCCTCATGATCATCGGAGCGCAACTGGAATTCTTCATCATCATCAGTGGAGTCATCAATGCTCAAGTAACTGTCAACCATCATTCAAACTAACTCTGGTAGGTGTAACTAAGTGTAACTCAATGTAACTGAGTGTAACTAATTGTAACTGACTGTAACTGAGTGTAACTAAGTGTAACTGAGTGTAACTGACTGTAACTGACTGTAACTGAGTGTAACTGAGTGACAACTGGACTGGTAGGTGAAGAAGGGTGAGTTGCTCCCTAAAATCAAGGAATAAGGGTGCATTAAGCAACTGGAGGGATAAAACTGAATAGTGAGAATCTCCTAGGGGTTGGCTAACTAAGGGCTAGGTGATGGACTGATGACTGGGATGCATGCAAACCCTAGAATGCATGCAAACCCTAAAGGTGCATGCATGACTGAAAATGTAAATGATCAAAATACTGGTGGGACTAGGATGGAGTATAGGAATATCCTAATAGTATAACACTCAAGAAATCAATACCTACCTGGGATATGCTAAGATAAAGAGGATGGATGGGCCTAAGAAAATTTCCACTATATGGGAAGTAAGAGGAATCCACAATTCACATCTTCATCCATTATCATTTCAAAAAAGAAATATGGGCAATATCGTTGAGGTTAACCAAGTTGTGATTCATCTAGGGTGGGGACATCATTAGCAAGGTCCTCTAGCATAATACGAGGGCTACTAACAAGGAGGAAAAAGGGTTGGAATTGGAAATTATATGGTCAATTTGCTTCACACACAATGATAAAATATTTCAAAATAAGTAGATCTGCATATATCCTTTTTTTTTTAAATATTGAAGGCTAACAAATCTTAAATGTTGTTAGATTTTCTACTTTT
Source organism: Larix kaempferi (assembly GCA_027924585.1). NCBI lineage: Eukaryota > Viridiplantae > Streptophyta > Pinopsida > Pinales > Pinaceae > Larix > Larix kaempferi. Next base: position 6,681,782 of record BSBM01000069.1, on the reverse strand, counting down.
AATCAATATTTATATAGGATCTTAACTGAAAGAATAACATGCACAACATAACACAATAGACACAAATAATTTCCTGAGGGAAACCATAAAGGAGAAAACCCCGCAACTTCCTCATAGATAGAATCGTCACCAATACAATATCGCAAAAGTAAAACCCCAAAACAAAGATGGTCTTCTGTAGCTGCTCTTCTTTTCCTCCTATGCGAACTTGTCCTCTCTCTCACTAATATGAACTTGTGAGTGAGTGTGTTGTCCAAATGAGAGATATCCACTCTCTATTTACATTTTATCTTTCACTTGACCTATTCACTTACTAAGTCAGCCCCAGTTGTACCCTAATCTAACAAACTCTAGGGAATCTATTGCCCTAAATTAAAATGGGGGATTTATCTCAATGAATTTACATGACCAAATGTAGTAATGAAATCCCCAAACAGAGGAATAAACATCTCCATTGGAGGTACAAATAAAATACAATAATAATAACAATATAAAATACAAGTGAATATCTTCTGAAGTTACATTTACATTAACACTCCCTCTTAACTAGGAAGGTATTCTCTTGACACAGTCATCAACATATCTGGACACAAGTCTTCACCATTGGATCACCAATGTTGGAACATCATCATCAACACTAGATCATCATCGTCGTTGCTGCAATTCTCATCATGTCGATCATCGATTGGTGACATCTCTCGAATATACTCATCATAGGAATTTCTACAGAGCCAAAACTTTTTCATGTTGGATATAGGCCTATCCCTCATGTAGGTCTTCATCATCTTTGTGAGCAAGTCATCAAGTAGGTACATCACAGGACCAGTCATTACATTGCCTCTGCAAACACCTATGTCTCCTACTGTTTCCTCATTGTCTTCAGATCATCTCATCATCACACAGAGCATATCCCAAATGCACATTACATGTCCCACAATGGTCATCCCGTGCCTACCAGCATGGGAGTAATTTCCTGCCACCATGTGAGATCTTGCCTAGGCGCACACACAGTGTCTTAAGACTGGTACACATCACAATGTATCCAATATGGGAGGACATTCCTGCCACCATACGAGACCTCATCTACCAACATGCGAGGAATTTCCTACCATCATGTGAGACAAAGCACTTACATCAACCGACATGGGAGGACTTTCCTACCACCATTCAGGAAAGGCTCAACACTTGCATCTACCGACATGGGAGGAATTTCCTACCACCATTTGGGAATGTATAGGCCCTTACATATACCAACATAGGAGGCACAAACCTACCACTATGTGAGAATGTCCCAACCCAGACATCTACCAACATACGAGGAAGAAACCTACCACTATGCAAGAATGGCCCATGTGCATATGCGTCTTCCGGACTCATCACTCCCTCTTAGGAGGAACCTCGATCTGGAGAACACCAAGCTTCTCTTTGAAGTATTCAAACTCCACTCTGGCTATCGGCTTAGTCAACACATCAACCATTTGTTCATACTTCACAATATACTGGAGTTTCACTACTCCGCTCTGCACCATATCCTTGATATAGTGGTACTTGATTTCAATGTGCTTCGACTTTCCATGAAACACTGTGTTCTTGGACAACTTTACACAACTCTGGTTGTCACAGAGTATACAAGTCACCTCTAATTAGATATCAAAAAAATTAGACAGTGGCTTCCTAATCCATACCGCCTCACAACTAGTTGAACAAGCTGCAACATACTCTGCTTTGGCTGTACTCAGTGCCACGCATGGCTTCTTCCTCCTAAACTAGGAGATCATACTAGATCCCATATTGAAGCAACATCTCAAAGTGCTCTTCCTATCCGCGACACTTCCTACCCAATCCAAATCAACATAACCTTACAGATTAATATTTTGATTCTCGTCATACTTGAGCCCATAATCAACTGTACCTTTCAGGTACCTCAATACACGCTTTGTAGCAATCAAGTGAACATGTCTCGGATCTATCAAGAATTTGATCAATGTTTTCACAGCAATGCATATGTCTGGTCTTGTATTCATCAGGTACATCAATGAACCAATCATTTGACGATACATCGTGGCATCAACTGAGTCTGATGAAGCATCACATAGTAGCTTCAAGTTCGATGCCATAGGTGTGCTCATGGCCCTCTAGTCCATCATTATAAATCTCTTCAGAATCTCCACTGCATATTTCACTTGTCCAAGGAAGATCCTATCCGCATTTTGCCACACCTCCATGCTTAGGAAATAGTGTATCATACCCAAGTCCTTCATCTTGAACTTTGTGGGAAGTTTCCTCTTCGTATCTACAATCATCCCATCCTCCCCTTGTTAACACCCAAAAAGTTCTCACTACCTCATCTCCCTCATTACATGACTCATTTGTCCATATTTCCTACCATATTTGCCTCCAAAACCTTAAAAAGCCTCTAAAAGGCCAAAAAACCATTTAAAAATCCTCCAAAAGGCCAAAACCCCCCCCTTTTTCCCCAAAATAATGTAAATTCCTCCAAAAATAGCAAAAACCCTATAAAAGGGAATACAAAAAATACAAAAAAGAGGAAAAAGAGGAAAAAAAGGAAGCAAAAACCCTATACAGCTGACCTAAACCATATGGTGCCCAAAACCATGGGTCAACACTCCACTACTAAAAACCTATAAATAGGTGATGGAGGCTCCCCATTTCATATCCATAGTCATTCCTATCCTCACTCTGCCAAAACCACTCCCAAAACCCTAGCTCACCCTTTTGAGCTAATTTCACATTTGAGTGCCCCATTGGCACATATCCAGAACACTTTGGAGAAGGAGAAGGAACCCATTGGAGCTTGGAAGCAACCCTCCTGGACTGCTGCAAGAGCTTCACCAACCTCTACACTAGACATAATTTTTAATACAAAAAGATAGATCTTCACCATATTTTCATGTTTTGTTATTTATGTCAATGCTCATGTTAGTTTAATTTTATTTTACTGTACTGTCATATTTTACCATTTTACTGAACTGCTACTAAGGAGTCCCTTCTCCTTAGTAGGTTCCCATTTGCACAAGCTAGGGTGAAAACTCTAGCTACACCGCTGTTACAAACAAGTCATCTACATCGAGTAGAAGTATCACTGGATTTCCCACTTCAACCTTGTAGTAAAGGTTGGAATCTGCTTTACTCTTGGTAAATCCCAAGCTCATCAGGAAACTATCCATCATGTCGTACCACGTCCTGGGTTCCTATTTCAATCTGTACAAGGCCTTCTTCAATTTGCACACATGAGTCTTCCTATCATGTGTCTCGAATCCGAGTGCCTGATCCACGCACACTTCCTCCTCTACTACACCATTCAAGAACATTGTCTTGACATCCATCTTATGTACTTTCCATTTCATCACTGCAGCCAGTGCAAGTATAGATTAGATGGAAGTGTATCTGGATACAAGTGAAAATGTCTCCTCATAATCTATGCCTTGATTCTTGGATAAGCCACATGCCACAAACCTCAGCTTGTGTTTCTCTATGCTTCCATCTGCAACATGCTTGACCTTGTAGATCCACTTAGAAGTAACAACAGACTTCCCTTCTGGTTTTGGAACTACCTCCTAGACATCATTCTTCTTGATCGACTTGTAGTCCTAGATCATGCCATTCTTCCATTCTTTCTTCTCTGTCACTTCCTCATATTTGGCAGGTTCTTTGTAAATGATGTCGCACAATGGGGATACATAACTGGAGTATGGCCTAGGTATCTTCCTTTCTCTGAGCATTCCCTCTGGAGCACCATACTTCTATGCATCCTGTATTTCCTCTCGTACCCATGCTTGTTTCCTCTTGTGGGAGTTCTTCTCATGAGGTAGATATACAGGTTCTTGTGGTTCTTCCATCTCATGGTCTTCGTGATCTTCTAGAATCACTTCTTCCATTACTACATCCCTGATCCTGGGAACTTCAGGTTCTTCAGTGTCTTCAATAGGTAACTTTCTGGATTTTTTGTAGGCTGTGTCTTCGTCAAATGTCATGTCCATGCTTATGTCAATCTTCTTGAATCCTAGGAAGTATATTTGATAGTCCTTCGAACTTTCATTGTATCCTACGAATATATCCTTCTTTCCTGAAGGATCTAACTTCATTCTCTTCTCCTTTGGAATGTGTATGTACACTCAGAAGCCAAATATCCTAAGATGGTTGACTTCTAGTTTCTCTCTAGAGAACACTTCTTCTCAAGTCTTTTTTGATAGTACTCTATGAGGAGTACGGTTTTGTACATAAAGAGTATTCCTCATAGCTTCTTCCCATAGGTGCATCGGATGATCCTAGTCATGAAGCATTGCTCTTGCTGCTTCCATTATTGTTCTATTCTTTCTTACTAAAACTCCATTATGTTGTGGATTGTATGGGGTAGTCAACTCTAGGTATTAATCCCAGACTCTCTACATAGGTTCTTGAAATATTCCAATGTGAACTCTCCACCATTATCTGATCGAAAATTATTTATTATTTTCTCCATGTGGTTCTCGATCAAGGCTTTGAATTCCTTGAACTTGTTGAATACTTCATCTTTACTCTTCAATAAGTATATCCAAGTTTTACAGAAAAGTCATCAATAAATGAAACATAATATACATACCCACTCAGTGAACTGGATGACATAGGACTGTATACATCAGAGTGGATGATTTTCAATATTCATTTTTATTTGCTCTCGCTATATCGAAATGCCTTCTTCACATTCTTTCCCTTTGCACATCCTTTGCAAACGCCTTCATGCTTCGACTGGATTTTTGGAAGTCCTTCAACTGCTTTGCTTGCAATGGGTAGTGCCCTATACTGCACATGTGCAAGCCTTCTATGCCATAATTCACTTGGCTCCATGGATTCACGGACCAAGGCTTGTCCAGGTTGTCCCTTCAATTTGTACAAACCTCCCCCTTGCTCTCCAATCACAACTGCATCATATATAGTCTTTCCTTTTGGCCACATTAGGACTTGGCCATTAACAAATGCAACCCTCATACCTTTAGCATCTAGTGCTGATATGGAGAGAAGGTTCTTCTTTAGTCCTGGAACATATAGGATATATTTCATCTTCAGATGTTTTCCAAAGTCTAGATTGTAAGAAGCTTCTCCACTTCCTTTTATGGGCTATTGGTAATCATCCCCAAGTTTCACCTTGTGAGGTGACTCATGTTCGTACAGGTTCATGAACGATTCTTTATATCCTATCATATTCTTGGAAGCTCCGCTATCTACAATGCAATCATTACTTCCATATGTGATAGTGCCCGTGAGTGTTGATATCAGGACATACTCTTCATCACTTGAAGATTCAACACTTTCTTCTCTAACTTTCTTCCTTGCAGGTTCATCATCTTTCGCAGTGCGAGCATGGTGCCTTTTCTTGTTGGTATTCTTCTTGTTGGAGCCACTTTTGTTTCTAGGACAATCTCTAGAGTAGTTTCCCTTCTCATCACATGTATAGCATCTAATGTTGGATAGATATTTTTTGGGTATTCTATCATGGTTCTCCCTTTGATTTTGAAGTCGTTTTTCCCTCTTACTATGATGATGGTGCTTCCTATTGTTATGATTCCTTATTGCATGTGTTGTGAGAGCTTGGTCATTATTTTCTACCATATTCTCTTCCTATGCCACAAGTCGAGCTTCTTCATGTGTACATTCCTCCCAAAGTTTACTAAATGTAATCAACCTCTTCCTAGCGCATATCCCTTGAATGAATGAGTCCCATGACCTAGGGAGACCATTCAAGGTGGTCATCACAATTTCTCCATCTTCTACATTTTATCCCACAGCTTCAAGTTTCTCCTTGATTTGAGAGAACGTTGTAAAGTAAGACTGCATGGTCTCTGTGGTGAGCTCTCAGAATAGATTCCTAATGAGAGCAGCTAGACTAGGAGCCTACTTTAATTATCAACCCGAGGGACATACAAACTTCAGAGGTGCAGGCACTATATGTGCTCTTATAGGATAGTCTTTGTCGCGGTTGGGTGTTGGTATTAGTGTTTAAGGTTTGCCTAAAAGAAATCAAATAAGCTGGAAAAGGATTGCCTAATATATGGCTGAAAGATACCCATGCTAAGAAGTTCAAGTACCGAGGACAATAAATCTATATTAAAGAATTTAAATGCTGAAAACAATAAATATGTTCCTAAGAATTGACTTGCTGAAAATAATAGAGAATTTAGACTATGGAAGTGAATACTGAAAACATAGCAGATATATTCTAAATGAAAACTAGATCTTTAATCTAAGAAATAATTACTATAAATCAAATGCATAAAACTAGAAGACTGGTCTAACCTATTCAATTGCCAAAACCAAGTTGAAAATACTATTATCTAATGCTACGAAGTAATCATAATTTCAAGAAGTGAATATCATTAATTAACCACAGCATTGAATTAGCAATCTCTATGAGCAACCATAATAATGAGAGAGTGCCTAAGCTTTAAGATCTGGATCACTATTCAAAAGCAATGTAGGTACAGAAGGAAAAAGATGCTTAGCATATACTTTGGAAGAATGTTGTTGCAGGACTACTGAAACAGTGTTACTGAACTACAGAATGCGTGATAAACTACTACGGAATCAGACTAGTCGCATTACTACAGAAATCAAATCATACTAGTTAGCGCCATTAAAATGCATTCATATGTAATATAGATTTCAGTCAATGTAAAACACATAATGGAAAAATACCTGAACAGTAAGATCTCCTAACTTACGTGTTGGAGGGGCCCTCTTGAACCTGTACTCAGGAGTGAAAGAAACTTATAGACACCGAATTGAAAGCAACATCAAATCTTTAATTAACATAGCAGCTTCATAGTTTGACAAAAGTCTATCACTCAAAGTATCTCGACAGCATAAAAACGTAAAGAATGATTCTCAAAAATGGCAACAGGATCCTCTCACTAGCCAAGAGGCCCGTATATATATCCTCTAATGCTTAACCTAACTTCTATTTCTAATTGCCGATTTTGTTTGAACAGGTGTTCTCTCTAGAAATCAGGAAAAAGGCATTGAGCTTTGCATGATTTTTGAGTCCTCTGCTTGATCTGCATGTTTGTCCTTTAGTGTACCTGTACCTGTTCAATCATACTCAATTTTCACATAATTAGTTTATTGATCATGCATTTAAACATACAAGAATAATATTTAAAACAACTTCATTAAATAATCAAGGTAAATCATTTCTCCCACAAAACAAGTGTATTTCTTCACCCTTTCTTGTGTTTTCCTGTGGGGAAAGGCTATGGGATACCTGTATCTTGGACTCATCATTCTCCCCCATACTTGAAGGATTCACCCATCCTTGGGTGACAGATTCAGTTCGTCAATGACTTCTCTGATGTCCCATGCTATTACCCTGGGGGTCCCTGCTTGCCTGTGATAGCCCAAGGTCTGATCCTCCTTGACCCATGCTATCCTCTCTTCTTCTTCATTGATCTATTCCTTAATAACTAGGGGAAGGAAGAATGGGGGATTCAGCCTCATTCCAATCCATCTAAGTTGATTCCTTATCATGGATTCCTTGTAGAGCTTGGCTTTGAAAAGAGCATCTTCAAGTCTGAGAGGGGAGTGGAGCTCTCTTATTTTTAGGTCGTTTGCTACTATGTGCCATCTTTCCTTAATGGACTCATGAACCTCTTTGTTTGTTCCTTGGAGAGTAACATCAAAATGAGCCATAGCCTCCTGCTTCTTTGTAAGGAGAATAGGGATCAACTCCTCATCCTGGGTGAGGATCCTATGGTTGTAAATTATTCTTTCGGGTTGAGTTGCCTCTGCCCTGACCATTAATGGGGTTTTCCATTTTGATGCAACGTAAATATGGTAGTCTTGAGCTTGCTCAATTTCATGATTTATCCATGAACATAGTGCCCTCAACTAGAAATCGCCCATGTAAGGGTTTGGCGACTAGTTGGGTGAGCTATGGACTACAAAATTGTGCAAGAAAAATTCGCTTAACTGGTCCTTATCCAATTCTGTGGCATTTAGAGATGCATCCATAAATTCTTTGGGGTTGTTTATCTCTATCAGGAGTCCTTGTTTTAACCTTTGGAGCTAGAATTTGCCCCACTTCTCTTGTAGATAAACTGCTTAAATTGTTGATGGTGGCCTGAGGTCCCGTAGTGTATCATATATTTTAGTGGTAGTAGCCAAGAAGTCCCTCAATTGAACAATTTCCTAGTCCTTTTTGGCTAGCTCCCCTTGTGCCTCGGTCAATTTCTCTTTAATTGTTGAATTTCTCTGTTCATCCAGTCTTAGCTCCCCTGCATGATGCATTTTTAGAATTTGTGTCTTTTCAGATGAAAACAAGGGTGATGTGGGATGGCTTCCTGATTCAATCCTCAATGTTGCCAGCTCCTTTCTAAGCTTTTCTAATTCTTCCCATGCCTCAGCGAGTTGGTTAACAACCCCAGGGTTTTCATTGTGCTCAGGAGGGTCCCCTTGGAAGTTGTCTTGCTCTTTTTGTTCATTCTGTTCTTCTTTTGCATCTTGTTCTTCTTGTTCATCCTGCATTTCTTGTTCATCCTGCTCCTCTTCTACATCCTGCTCTTCTTGTTCATCTTGCTCTTCTGGTGTAGTGGGATCCTCCTGATCTACCCAAATAGAATCATCCTCATCAGACACATTTTGAACTATGGGACTGGGTTCCCTTCTCTCTTCCTTGGTAATTCGGCTTCTGGATGCTTGTGTGAATCTTTTACTTCGTCTCTTCGGCCCTTGATTACTGGCAGGAATCCCTGGGTTCATTTTGGGGGAGTCATCTCGTGAATGCTTTATCTTCACCATGGTATCGGCCACACTGTCCAAGTCAATTCTCCTCTTCGTCCCTGATGTAGAGGAGGTCTTGTTCATTGATCTTGGTGGTAGGGGTATGCCAACTGTGGGTGTACCCTTCATTCTTTGAACATCTTTAGCAGATACCAACACAAATTCTTCCCAAGAAAGCTTTGGGATCTATGCTTTTAATTCCTCACAAATGATTAATTTGATCAGCCCATGATGGGCTAAGGCATCCTCCTTTCCTTTAATCACTTTCTTGCTCATTTCTGCTAAATATTGGAGCAAGTAGTATGGAATACTAATGTTGTTGTTCGGTGGATGATGGGCCATGTGCCTCAACAGTTCTAGAATTCGAAAATGAAAAATGGGGACATAACTGAACCTACCAGTGCATGTAATGTACTTCTAGATGATTGTAGCCATTTCCTCCCATGGTGTTGGCATGGAGAGTCTTTTGACTCCATTTTTGTCTTCATCATAGACCTCTCCTCGCTCGAAAAATGCTGCCTTTGCTTCATGGTTTGCCTCCCGGTCATCCCTGCTCTAATGCAGGCCCATTGGTAGACCCGTGAATTTGGCAATCACTTCATCATCCAACTTTATACGTAACCCCTTCACTCAGGTGATGAACTGTTCTTCCTTGATATGTTTTAAATTTCTTGCAAACTCCATAGCCACCCCTGCATTGTATCCTCTCAATCCTAAGATGAAAGGCATCCAACCCGTGTTGCGGATGATTGCCAGGATTTGCAGGTTCCGATAAATAGCACTGTGTTCCTCTGGTTTGCTTTTCTTGAAACCTTTTGTCATCCTAAAATTATTTACTGTAACAATAAATCAGTGCTTGGAGCGCGGCTCTCCTCCCTCAAATGGTCGAGGTTGATGACCGGTTCGATGGTTGGATCGTTGTCTGTGTGACCACACTAGCTTCCAGTTTCTTGCTTCTGGAGAGTTCTAAGAGGTTTCGTATATGCAAAACTGGCCTTTCGGAATATCATGCAGCCTTACTTAACTTTCTTTTTGTACTTGTCCTCGTTAACATTTGTTGTACCCTCTGCTTGATCGAGCCCTGCTTTCATTTCATGATTTCATCTTGCTCCATTTGCTCTGATTATTTGGAAGTATGGTGGCTAGATGCGGGTTTATCATTTGCTGACATGACAAAGGTAGTAATCATGATTCATTGAGGCTGATATGAATTAGGTAGCAATCATGATTTATTGAGGCCTTCTGAACTGAACCGTGCCACCGAATGAAGATTGAAGCTGTCCTCAGCTTCGGAAAACAAATGTCTTGTGGGATAATGATTTGGCCTTAAAAATAAAACAAAGATGTTTAGAGATTACCTTGTAATGTTTTAGCGTACCTGATTTGATGATCTGGCCTGATTTTTATGTGTGGTAGATTCTGTAGTAGATTTGGCAATGTCTGTAGTAAATTTTGGCATGTCAGTAGTTATGTGCACTTGCTGGTTTTTCCTTGCGTTTATTTGAAATTGCTGTATTGTTTTCTTTCGAATTTTGTGCATTTTTCTAATTCGACTCTGTGATGATGCTTTTGCATTGGGTTTCAAATTGTTCATTGTATTGTTGTAATCTATGCTGGCTCTCTTGAATAGATGGTAGGCTCACGTGAAATAGTAGATGTGATTGGATATCTTTGTTTGCTGGAAATAAATTCTGTAGTTGAGTTTATACCTTTGTTGTCTTCGTTTGTAGACATGGTTGGCTCGCTTGATTGCTTTAATAGTTAAAAATAATCGGGCTCACCTGATTAGATTCTGGCTCGCTTGAATTTTGATGACAGCCTTGCTTGAATTTTGATGACAACCTCGCTTGAATAGTAGCGTGTTTTGAATAATAGTAGGCTCGCTTGATTCTTGATTGTCTGCAGTTTGCATGCTGTGCTTTCGTGGGGATGTATGATGCCCTGCATTTTTGACCTTATCATTTGTGTAGTGTGTTTATTTGGCATTTTTCCCATCCCTCTTTCTCATGTTTGTTTTTTATTTTTTATTTTTCTTGTTTTTTTCTCTTTGTTTTTTTGAACTGAATTTCAATTATTTTCGATATTCTCTATCAGCATCATTTGTTGTTGGTAGAGTACTTGTGTAAACTCCTCCTTTGACTGTGGCTTCTTGTAAAATTTGAGCCGATGTCCATTTACTATCATAGGAAACTCTTCTTCATCAATTGTGATGATCCTTACAACTCCATTGTCATAGATCTTTTGAATTATATAAGGTCCTAGCCATCTGGTTGTTAGTTTTCCCTTGAATTTGTGAAACTTGGAATCATAGAGTAGTGCCCAGTCACCTTCCTTGAACTTTTTATCCTTTAGGTGTTTGTCATGCCACATTTTTCTTTCTTGCTGGATGGTTTTAGTGTGGGCAGGTGCTTGTTGGCGTTGCTCATCCAGTTGATTTAATTGTAGCACGCGTTCTTTTTGTATTTATGATAGTTCCATATTCAACTATGCTACAATTCTTAATGTTTTTATTTCAAATTCAATTGGCAGCATGACTTTCTTTCCATATACTAGTTCATAAGGTATGAATCCTATTGTTGTCTTCCATGTGATATTATAGGCCCAAACTGCCTCACTCAGCCTGTGTGCCCAATCTCTTTTGTGGAGTTGGACTGTCTTTGTCAGAATCCTCTCTAATTCTTTGTTGGTGACCTCAGCTTGACCATTTTCTTGAGGGTGATAGCAGGAGGACTATCTATTCTTGACATTGTTTCTTTTAAGCAAGTCTTCTATTAAATTTGATGTAAATTGTGGGCCTTGATCAGAAAGTAGTTCTCTTGGTACTCCAAACCTGTGAAATATCTGCTCTGTGAAGAATTTTGCCACATTGGTTTCGTTGGCTGCAGCTAGTGCTACTACCTCAGTCCACTTTGTGAGGTAGTCAGTGCATACAAGGATGTAGCTTTTCTGATTTGACTGTGGGTTGATTGGACCAATGAAATCAAATCCCCATTTTTCGAATGCCTCCAAGGATATCTGTGGATGGAGTGGAATTTCTTGTTTTTATGTTGGTTTTCCCATCCTTTGGCAGTCATCACAGTGTGAAACATATTTGTAAGCATCTTTGTGGAGTGTTGGCCAATAGTACCCTATTTGTAAAATTTTATAGGATTTCCTCTTTGCAGCATAGTGTCCTCCACATGGTTCATTGTCAGTGGCATGCATTATGTCATGCACTTCATCTTCTCTAATGCACCTTCTGAGTATTTGATCAGGTCCTTGTTTGAAGAGCATGCCTTCTATCCACATGTATTTGGCACTATGCCTTATTACTTTTCTCTTCTCTTTATAACTATAATGTTCTGGAAACTTCCCAGACACTAAATAGTTTGCTATGTCAGCAAACCATGGAATTTTTGTGGATATGGAAAAAGGTGCTCATATGGAAAACTGTCATTAATTACTTCACTGTCTTGTCCATGTGTCAGCCTAGATAGAAAGTCAGCCACTACATTGTGTTTACCTGGCTTGTCTAAAATTGTGATGTCAAACTCTTGGCGTAGTAGCATCCATCTAATGACTCGAGCACTTGTGTTGGGTTTGTTCATTAGATATCTTATGGCTGAATGGTTTGTATGAACAAAGACTTGGTAGCCAGTGATATAGTGCCTGAATTTATTAATGGCATGTATGATAGCCAAAAATTCCTTCTCGGTGACAGTATAATTTAACTCTGCCCCTGCTAAATTTTTACTTATATAATAAATTGCATAGGGATTCTTCTCTTTTTCTTATCCAAGGATAGACCCGATTGCCTTATCTTATGCATCAGAGTGGATGTGGAATGGAAGTTCCCTGTATGGTCCTTGGAGTACTGGTGTTGTAATTGTTTTCTCCTTAAGGTTATCAAATGCTGTCATGCATTGGTTTTTCCATATGAACTCAGTGTCTTTTGTGAGAAGTGCAAACATTGGGGCAGCAATTCTGCTATAATTTTCAATAAACCTCCTGTAGTACCCTGTTTTCCCAAGGAAACTTCTCACATCCCTTTGTTGAATAGGTGGTGGCAGCATTTTGATTACTGAGACTTTTGCTTGAGCAACCTCTATCCCCCTCTATGATATATGATGTTCTAAAACAATGCCTTCTTGCATTAACATTCTGCATTTGTCGTTGCTAAGACATAGGCTCATCTCAATACATTTTTTTAATACCAATTCAAGATGGGTCAATGCTTGGTCAAAGTTTTGTCCATAGGGTGTGAAGTCATCCATGAAGACTTCCATTTAATCATTGATGAATTCATAGAATATACTTAGTATGGCCCTTTCGAATGTTGTTGGAGCGTTACATAACCCAAAGGGTAGAACTCTGTATGCATAAGTACCCTAGGGGCATGTAAACGTTGTCTTAGCTTGATCAACTGGGTGTATTAAAATTTGGTTGTACCCACTGAAGCCATCCAAAAATGAAAAATACTTGTTCCTAGCTAATGTGTCCAGCACCTAATCTATAAATGGCAGTGGAAAGTGATCTTTCTTGGTTGATTTATTTAGCTCTCTGTAGTCCACAGAAATTCTTCATTTTCCTCCTTTTTTATGGACTATAACCAGTGGCGAGACCCATTCGCTGTCAGAGATGGGATATATGAACCTAGCATCTAAAAACTTCTGTAGTTCTATTTTGACAATGTCCTTTAATGTTGGGTTTAGCCTCCTTTGTGGTTTCCCGATAGGGATAGAACCTTCTTTGATGTAAATGTAATGTTTGCAAATATCAGGATGTATACCTTTCATGTTTGCATATGTCCATGCAAAAGATTTATGTTTTTGTAATAATACTTTCATTAACTATGCTTCTTGCTCTGGCTTGATATTGGAATTGATGTTGACCATCTTTCCAGGCATAATTTCCATTTCCTTTGATTCCTTTGATTGTTCTTGTAGAGATATCACTTCTGTCCACATTTTATTTAAGTTTTGGTTTGAACTTTCACCTTCTTGTTGCTGCTCTGTGTCAAAAAATCTTTCAAGACCAACATTGTTAGAATATGCATTTTGTATGAACCTATCTATATGAACATCTTCATCTATTGCTTTTAACGATAGTGCAGCACCAATTGTTAGGACAGGTCGTAGGTTTTGATTTGGTGTGTCGTTATAATCATCAGTCCAATTTTGGTATTCTAAGTCTGAAGATTTCCTTTCTAGTGGGTAAATCGTGATTTTCTTCCTGGCATGTCCACTGGTGATAGTCATGTTTCGTGATCGACAACCTATGGCAGCGTCTATAGGTGCCAACCATGGTCTACCTAGTATGATTGGATAACCACTAAGTTTAATTTTGACTTCAATTACTATGAAATCAGCTGGGTATTCCCAGGATTCAATATTGATCATAATGTCTTCGAGCATCCCTTCGGGTTTCACATTGGATGTGTCAGCTAGCTGGAGTACTATAGTTGTTGGTCGGACCATTGATTGGAGTCTAAGGTGTATCATGGTTTCTTTAGTCATCACGTTGATAGCATC